>JAODAL010000213.1:0-371561 GCA_025379985.1 Phyllomedusa bahiana | reverse complement strand
TTTTTACCCTTACCAGCACACACGATCCTCGTCCGTACCAGTCACTAAACTGATCCTCTACCCTGTACCATTCACACACTGATGCCTCTACCCGTACCATCACTAACTGAGTCTCTACCCTGTACCAGTCACTACTCTGATGCCTCTACTCTGTACACTACACTGATGTCTCTACTCTGTACACTGCACCAATACCTCTACCCTGTACCAGTCACTACTCAGATGCCTCTACCCTGTACCAGTCACTACACCGATGCCTCTACCCTGTACCAGTCACTACACTGATGCCTCTACCTTGTACCAGTCACTACACTGATGCCTCTACCCTGTACCAGTCACTACACTGATGCCTCTACCCTGTACCAGTCACTACACTGATGCCTCTACCCTGTACACTACACTGATGCCTCTACCCTGTACACTACACCGATACCTCTACCCTGTACCAGTCACTACACCGATGCCTCTACCCTGTACCAGTCACTACACAGATGCCTCTACCCTGTACCAGTCACTACACCGATGCCTCTACCCTGTACCAGTCACTACACCGATGCCTCTACCCTGTACCAGTCACTACACCGATGCCTCTACCCTGTACCAGTCACTACACCGATGCCTCTACCCTGTACCAGTCACTACACTGATGCCTCTACCTTGTACCAGTCACTACACCGATGCCTCTACCCTGTACCAGTCACTACACTGATGCCTCTAGCCTGTACCGGTGAGACTGTGAAACTCACTGCCAGAGGAACTTGTCATGGTGAATTCACTAACAGAGTTCAAGAAGGGCTTGGATGCATTTCTGGAGAGTGCTAACATAACAAGTTAGGCCTCGTTCACATGGCTTATTTTGCCGCGGATTGGCGCCGTACTGCGCACCGGATTTGTGCTGCAGTACGGCGCCATTCCGTCGGAGTAATTACGGTAATCCACTGCTCTCATAGAGAACAGTGGATTCCGTCGCTCCTCCCCGCTCGGCGAATTCGCCGCGGGGGGAGAAAGTGACATGCACATTATTTACGGCGCGTATGCGCCGTAAACAATGCATTGTCTTTGGGGCCGGGAGCGGCGCCCCCGCCGCGCTCTGGCCCCGCCCCCGTCCCGCCCCTTATTCACGGCGGATTTGTGAGCTCAATACGGCTCACAAAATCTGTCGGGAATAAGCCGTGTGAACACGGCCTTATAGTGACCGGGATTCTGGAGGGGAGTCGTTGATCCAGGGATTTATTCCGATTGCCAGATTGGAGTCAGGAAGGAATTTTTTCCCTAACATGAGGACAATTGGCTTCTACCTCATGGGGGGTTTTGCCTTCCTCTGGATAAAAACTTTAACACTTTAGCAACACCTTAATAAATGGGCTGAACAGGATGGACGTATGTCTTTTTTCGGCCTGACAAGCTATGTAACTATGTAAACTATGTAACTGTTCGATGGGGAATTGGGAGAGGTGAGTACCATTTTTTATTATTTTTAATTGGGGTCCTATATATTTACCTACCGAATATAGACCTACCAATGTAGTGATCGGCACAAGATGCCTACCAACCTAATAGGGGGACTTATATACTTAACTACATATTGAGGGGCCTACAGTATATATCCCCATGAAGCACAGTTTCTTCATGCAGAACAGTCTCCAGACTTACACCTCATGGAGTATAGTCACCAGTCTTACACCTCATTAAGTACAGTCTCCAGGCTTACACCCTATGGAGCGCAGTCTCTCCCATCGAACAGGCTAACACCTCTTTGAGCTTGTTTGGGATGAATTTGACAGAAGTATGATAGCAAAACCACCTAGTAGTGCAGAACATATGTGGACATTTCTGCAGTAGCACTATGAAGGAATTTCTGAAAAATAGGTGACTGTAACTTAAAAAAGAATGCCTTGATTATATAAAGTTGTTGTATCAGAGGCGGAGGTTGTGAAGAGTCAAAAATGTAGATTAAATTTGGTTGAAACAAAACATATCTGTTAGTTATATTCATCTTAACATGTTTATTTCTTCTTTTCATTTAATTAAAAGTACATGAGACATTAGACCAGGGGTCCTCAAACTACGGCCCGCCGAGGATTTTTATCCAGCCCGCCACTGCCGCTAACTGACATTTAGCAAGACACCGGCGGTGGCAGCGGCAGAGCTACAGTCCTCTGACAGGTAATATGAAAGCCATTGCAAGCCACGGGACAGCAAGGGCCAGCTTCGGGGGGCGGACACTGTGCAGCGCGAGGGAGGTGCTTGGGGGCGGACATTTACAATATATGGGAAGTGCCTGTGAGTGGCAGAGGGCGGACACTGTGCAATGTATACGCAGAATGTCCCCCCTCTGCCACTCACAACACCCAGGGCCGTCTTCCCCATTGGGCCAGGTAGGCTCCTGCCCGGGGTCCCATGAGAACGGGGGCCCCATAGGGGTCAGGTACACACAAGCTTCGCTTCAGTCACTTATAAACAGCAGAGGCTGCTGAAATCTCTGTTTTTCCTTTCCTGTCCTCCTGCGCGCAGTAACTCATGACCCGGGCAGAGAGAGCAGAGCCGCAGCGTGCGCCGTCCCGGCTGTCTCCTCCCCCGCTGGGGAAGTGTAAGCTCAGTCCTCTTAGCTCCCTCCCTCCTCACCTCCGGAAGTCTCCACCCCCCCTCCCCGCTGTCTCTCAGCCCACTTCGCTGTGGCCGCGGTCAGTGACTTCTATCAAGCTCGCACCCTCTCTGGGCCCCGGCTCATCACATCCCAGGAAGGTACAGGGGCTCCGTAGGCAGTGACGGTCAGGATGCTGATCACTTAGCTATATCCTATAAGCACACCATGCTGACAGCCATCACTGACCCCGGCCCCCCCAGCAACTCATAGTTGGACTATAGACTGCTCGCATGGCAGGGACAAGTGGCTGTTAATATGAAGCCTGCCGGTCCAGCAACCTGGCCCCCCCCCCCTACTGTTTGATGTTCTATAGAATTATGCTATGGCCAGGGGCACTAGAGGCACTGTTGATTATGCATGATGTCAGCAATCGGTTCCCGAAATCAGACTACTAAAAGACCTCATAATAAAGTTTTTACAGACTGCTGCAGGCCAGGGAGACAAAAATGGCTGTTAAATTTGTAAATAACTGTGGTTCAGTCATTCCTTGCCCCCACCCTCCCCCCCCCAATCATTAATTAATACAGAGCATGAGCCAGGGGCCACAAGAGGCTGTCGAGATATTTATCCATGGCCGCCACCTTGCCCCCCCCAGCAACTCAAAGTTCTACGGCGGCGCAGCCAGGGCTACAAGTGCCTCTATAGGTAATAGAAGCGCAAGCCATCCATGGGCCCCCCCCGGGGCAACTCATAAGTTCTAGTGAGACTGTGCATGGCCAGGGTTACAAAATGGCAGTTCATTGATGAGAGGGCGCCATCCTGTGCCCCCCCCCAAGCAAATTACGATCTGCACAGCACCCAGGGCCACACATGGGCTGTTATATTATTGCCGGGGGCCCCATAGCACTGGGCCCCCCCCCCCCAGCAACTCAAGTTAAACACACTCTGATGGCTAGGGGCACAAGAGGTATGATATAGCATGTGTCCCCATCCTGTCCCCCCCGCCAGCAACTCAAGAGTTATAGCCGGACATCCCCATGGGCCAGGCCAGTGGCGTATTGTATAGCATGCGGTCAGCCATCCTCTGCCCGCCCCAGCAACTCTAATTTAAGACTAGCTCCCCTGGCCAGGGGCACAAGATGCTGTGTAGAAAGCATGCGTTCTACCACCTGTCCCCCCCCCCCCCGGCCCACACAACCCAGAAGGTACTGGCTGCCGATGGCCAGGGACAACGCAGATGGCTGTTAATTTATACCTGGTACCGCCATCCTGTATCCCCCCCCCAGCACTCCAAGTTATCCAGCTCTGCATGGTTAGGGGCACAAGATGGCGTTATAGGAATAGTGCGTTCATCCATCCATGCCCTAGATCCACAGGTGTCCAGCAATACAGCACGGTATTGCTCTATTAACAATACACAAGATTGGCTTGAAAAAAATAAAAAAAAAAAGTAAATGACAAACTGAAAAAAATCTACACAAAACCTCGATCCCCAATAAAACACTTTATTTAAGAAAGAAAAAATGATGTTAACCCTTAAGCATCCGGCCTGAAAAGGTCTTAATGACACAACTACATTTTGTATTTTTGTCTCCCTGTGTTTTAAGGCCTCATTCACACGGCTTATTTGGGCACGGATTGGCACCGTACTCCGCGCCGGATTTGTGCTGCAGTACGGCGCCAATCCGTTCCTGTCATTACGGTAATCCCTGCTCCCTAGAGAACAGTGGATTCCGCGCTCCTCCCCCGCTCGGCAAATCCGCCGCGGGGGAGAAAGTGACATGCACATTATTTACGGCGCGACGACGGCCGTAAACAATGCATTGTCTATGGGCGGGAGCGCGCCCCCGCCCGCGCTCCGCCCCCGCCCCTTATTCACGGCGGATTTTGGAGCTCAATACGGCTCACAAATCCGTCGGGAATAAGCCGTGTGAACACAGCCTAACAGTCATAACATATTTTTTCTATGACGCAGCTGTATGAGGAACTGTTTTATGTGGCTAAGTAGTTTGTGTTTACATATAAATTACTGCAGAATTTTAAAAAAATAAATTTTTGCAGGATGTTTTTTCATTTTTTTATTTTATTTTTTTACACCATTCATATTTCACACTAAATAACCTATTAGATGAATTCTACAGGTTATTACGGTCGTGTGGATACCTAACATGTGCAGGGTCGTTTTTTTGTGTAATATATGCACAATAATTTTTTAATAATTTTTTTTTTATACACTTTTTGTATTTTTTTTTATTCCCATTAAGGGATAATTATTTTACACTTTTGTCTTTATTTTATTTTTTTTACACTGTTTTGGCACACTCCTGTATACTGTATTGAAATACATTATACTTCTGTATACTCCTGTATGCAAATACATTATACTTCTGTATACTCCTGTATGCAAATACATTATACTTCTGTATGCTAATACATCACACTCCTGTATACTCCTGTATAATAATACATTACACTTCTCTATACTCCTGTATGCTAATACATTACAATCCTGTATACTCCTGTATGCAAATTCATTATACTTCTGTATGCTAATACATTACACTCCTGTATACTAATGTATGCCAATACATCACACTCCTGTATACTAATACATTACACACCTGTATACTCCTGTATGCTAATACATTACAATCCTGTATACTCCTGTATGCCAATACATCACACTTCTGTATACTAATACGTTACACACCTGTATACTCCTGTATGCTAATACATTACACTCCTGTATACTCCTGTATAATAATAATACATTATACTCCTGTATACTCCTGTATACCAATACATTACACTCCTGTATGCTCCTGTATACTAATACATTACACTCCTGTATACTAATACATTACACTCCTCTATACTCCTGTATAATAATACATTATACTCCTGTATACTCCTGTATACCAATACATTACACTCCTGTATGCTCCTGTATACTAATACATTACACTCCTGTATGCTCCTGTTTACTAATACATTACACTACTGTATACTTCTGTATGCAAATACATTACTCTCCTGTATGCAAATACATTACTCTCCTGTTTGCTAATACATTATACTCCTGTATACTCCTGTATACTAATACATTACACTCCTGTATAATCATCTAAGCTAATACATTACACTATGTGTCAGCATGACACAAGCTGCTGTTGGGGTAACATACGGTGTGCCCTGACAGCAGGCTTACTATACAGACAGCTCTGGGGCTACTCTAGCTCCCCAGGGCTAACTTTATACATATTCCTCAGGCTCCATCATGCACTGGGAGTCCCGGTAACCCGATGGGGTCCGGGAATTCCTTCTGATTATGCTGCAGTCATGGACCTCAACAATCAAAGGGTTAAATGGTGAGAATCGGAGGCTTCTCCGGTCCCTGCCATTCAGAGACTTAAATAGTTATCCCTTAATGGAATAAAAAAAATAAAAAAACATAGGTGTACAAAAAAGTAGTGTACAAAATTATTGTGCCTACATTGCATAAAAAACATACAAATATTCAACATCCACATGACCGTAAAAACCTTTAGAATTAATTTAACATTTAGTGTAAAATGTGAATGGTGTAAAAAATATTTTGAAAAACAAATGCAGAAAAACACTTTATTTCTGTTCATGCTGAAATTTTTTTTTAAAAGAATTATGCAGTAGTTTACATGTAAACTTAAACTACTCCCAGCAAAAAGACAACTTCTCCCGCATAATACAGGTCCTCATACAAATGCATCATTGATTAAACATAATGGGCCTCATTTATCAAGACGGTCTAATAGTCTATTTTTGTTGCCCATAGTAACCAATCAGAGCTCAGCTTTCATTTCCTCTACTGCCCTGAGAAATTAAAAGCTAATCTCTGATTGGTCACTATGTGCAACATAAACAGTCGTATTGTTAGATAGTATTGATATATGTTGGTTGGGGGGCCCAGTGAACAGCTCTTGGCCCAGGGGCCCATAATGTTGTTAAGACGGCCCTGCAGACACCTCCCATATATTGTAAATGTCCGCCCTCAGGCACCTCCCGTCCGCTGCAGAGTGTCCCCCCACCCACAGTCGTCCCCGGCGATGCCGCTACCCGCTGCCGCCGATCGTTAGGGTCCTAAGTCGATGCCGATCACTAAGGTACCGGCTTAGGACCTTAGCGATCGGTGATAGCAGCGGTGCCGGGACTAACTGTATGTGTGTCCGCTGGACGTACATACAGATAGATGCTTCTGAAGAGCAGAGAGCAGGGTCTCTCCACTCTGCAGAGTACTCTGGTGAGGTGCAGGAAGGATGCGCCTCACCAGAGTCCACAGCGCGGGCGGCGTCAGCGTCATCACGCTGCGGCGCGGCCTGGTGACGTCACGCCGTCCGAAGAAGAAGCCCGGGAGCAGCGACAGCGGCGGGGAGCCAGGTAAGTAAGTGATGTCAGTTTTTTAATTTTAATTATCTCTACACCTGCTGGGGGGCCTAATTCTACCTACGTCTGCTGGGGGACCTAATTATACCTACAGACCTGCTGTGGGACCTAATTCTACCTACACCTGCTGGGGACCTATATCTACCTACACCTGCTGGTTGGCCTAATTCTACCTACAGACCTGCTGGGGGGGCCTAATTCTACCGACACCTGCTGGGGGACCTCTATCTACCTAAAGACCTGCTGGGGGACCTAATTCTACCTACTCCTGCTGGGGGACCTCTATCTACCGACACCTGCTGGGGGACCTCTATCTACCTACACCTGCTGTTTGGCCTAATTCTACCTACAGACCTGCTGGGGGACGTATTTGTACCTACAGACCTGCTGAGGGACCTAATTCTACCGACACCTGCTGGGGGACCTATATCTAACTACAGACCTGCTGGGGGGCCTAATTCTACCTACAGACCTGCTGTGGGACCTAATTCTACCTACAGACCTGCTGGGGGACCTAATTCTACCTACCCCTGCTGGGGGCCTAATTCTACATACAGACCTGCTGGGGGACCTAATTCTACCTACAGACCTGCTGGGGGACCTAATTCTACCTACACTTACTGGGCGACCTCTATCTACATACACCTGCTGGGGGACCTAATTCTACCTACACCTGCTGGAGGACCTAATTCTACCTACAGACCTGCTGGAGGACCTAATTCTACCTACAGACCTGCTGGGGGTCCTAATTCTACCTACATCTGCTGGGGGACCTAATTCTACCTACAGACCTGCTGGGGGACCTAATTCTACCTACAGACCTGCTGGGGGACCTAATTCTACCTACAGACCTGCTGGGGACCAAATTTCTACCTACAGACTGTCTGGGGAACCTAATTCTAACCTACAGACCTGCTGGGGGACCTTCTCTAACTGGGGAACTAATTCACCTACAGACCCGCTGGGGGACCTAACTCTACCTACATCTGCTGGGGTACCTAATTCTACCTACAGACCTGCTGGGGGTCCTAATTCTACCTACAGACCTGTTGGGCGACCTAATTCTACCTACAGACCTGCTGGGGGACCTAATTCTACCTACAGACCTGCTGGGGGACCTAATTCTACCTACAGAGCTGCTGGGCGACCTAGTTATCCCGACAGAACTGCTGGGTGACATAAGTCAAGCGTCGTCTGCTGGGGGACCTAAATCCACCTACATCTGCTGGGCCACCTAAATTCAACTATACCTGTTGGGCCAATAATAAATTGGGTATCACTGTAATTGTATCGACCCACAAAGTAAAACTTTTTTTTAAAACTATATTCCGGCCCTCCAATGGTCTGAGGGACCGTGAACTGGCCCACGGTCTAAAAAGTTTGAGGACCCCTGCATTAGACTGTGGAAATATCAATAAAAACTGGAAACATTGTGGCGTCCTAAAACTTTTGATAGTTATAGTACACATAAAATCAAGAGTTTTATTGTATATTTATAAAAAAAAAAAAATCATAAGAATAAAGATTTTTTTTCTGCCCAGAGCTTGAAAAAGTCATTGAGCAAGTTTCTAATTAGCCATAGTTTTATCTATACAGAATATGCCTCAACAGACTGATTATTTAAATCTCAGCAGAATTGTTTACTATGGAGCACTGGCTTCACCGTCCTGTATATAATACAGTAGACTAATGGTGGCTTTAATCACTGAAAATGAAATTTCACTGTCAATGAAAGGCCCTCACACCATGTACATGCAAATATTATGTCTATGGCAATTTACTAAGACCTGGACTAAGATGAAATCCCACCAATTCAATGAACACAAATTTATAATCATCAGTAGAAGATATTTACAGAGGAGAATGACATTTCCATATGTAAGTTCTCTGGGAAGTAACCTGCTAACAACTGTTTCATGTATCTTAACAGAATTATTTGCAAACATGCATTGGGTAGTAGAAAAAATATTCAATTTAAAGATAATTAATTAAAAGTAAAATTAGCAAATTTGGTTTAAAAGGTAATCCACTGGTTTCCTACTTTTCAAGTTTTGATACAACTGAAGACCATAGGTTATGACAATGCACTTATAATGATGAGACTCCTTATTCATCATTTACAGTACTTTGGAGAGAAGGGTAAGTGTAACAGCTAGAGGGTACGGTCTAAAAACTTAATTGTATAAGCCAGTGTCAGGCAGCAGCTGCCAAGGCAAATAGGATCATAGGTTGTATTAGTTAGATAGATGCACATGATGGGAACATTATTCTCCCATTATACAAGTCACTGGTCAGACCACATATGGAATACAGAAGGTCCCCGGGTTATGAACGGGATAGGGACTGTAGGTTCGTTCTTAAGTTAAATATGTATGTAAGTCGGAACAGGTATATTTATTAAATGTAACTCCAGCTAAAAAATGTTTGTTTTTTAGTTTTGGATAGTGTAGGGAAGGGTTTTTACATTTGTTTTGCTGTCTGTGCCCCTGTTAAGAAGATTTCACCTCAGTTTCGCCTCAAATGCTGCTGTGGCATGCTGGACCTTGTCGTTCCACGGCTACTGTCTGCTATGGAACATGGAGCTATAAGTGCCAGCATGCCCCATAAGTCTCCGTTTGTAACTAGGGGACAGATGTAAGTCAGAACAGTGTAAGTTGAGGACTGCCTGTATTGTGTGCAGTTTTGGGCACCAGTGCACAGGAAAGACATTGTAGAGCTTGAACAGGTACAAAGGCGGCAACAAAAATAATAAAAGGACTGGGTGGACTACAATACCCAGAAAGATTAGCAAGATTAGGGTTATTTAGTTTAGAGGAAAGACGGCTTCGGGGGGACATAATAAATATGTATAAATATATTAAAGGTCAATATAGAGATCTCTCCCAAGATTTATTTATACACAGGACTTTATCCAGAACAAGGGGGCATCCTCTACGGCTGGAGGAAAGAAGGTTTCTGCATAGAAGGGATTCTTTACTGTAAGAGCAGTGAGACTGTGGGACTCTTTGCCAGAGGAACTTGTCATGGTGAATTAACTAACAGAGTTAAAAAAGGGTCTTGATACATTTCTAAATATAACAAGTTATAGTGACCGGGATTCAGGAGAAGGGTCTGGAGACATTTCTAGATGTAATAATATAACAAGTTATAGTGACCGGGATTCTGGAGAAGGGTCTGGATACATTTCTAGATGTAATAATAGAACAAGTTATAGTGACCGGGATTCTGGAGAAGGGTCTGGATACATTTCTAGATGTAATAATATAACAAGTTATAGTGACCGGGATTCTGGAGAAGAGTCTGGAGACATTTCTAGATGTAATAATATAACAGGTTATAGTGACTCAGATTCTGGAGAAGGGTCTGGATACATTTCTAGATGTAATAATATAACAAGTTATAGTGACCAGGATTCTGGAGAAGGGTCTGGATACATTTCTAGATGTAATAATATAACAAGTAACAGTGACCGGGATTCTGAAGAAGGGTCTGGATCCATTTCTAGATGTAATAACAAGTTATAGTGACCAGGATTCTGGAGAAGGGTCTGGATACTGTAACGAACGGCGCCGCAGCCCATCCCCCGGACTGCGGGCGCGTTCATTCCCCGGTCCCCTCCTAGGTACCGGGGGTGCGTGGTCCCACGGTCCGTGCGCCGGTCCATGGGCGCTCTCGTCCCGCGGTGGTCGGCTACTCACCCGACCCCGCTCCTGACTCCAGGCGCGCTTGTCCCGGCCGGTGCGCGTCCCCCGGCCTTCTCAGACTTAAAGGGCCAGGGCGCCGGTAATTGGCTGTTGCCGGCCACTGACCTTATATATTAGCTCCTCCTCCGGCAGTCCTCTGCCGGATCTTTAGTGCCCTCGGAGCCTATTGAGAAAGCGTTTTGCCTCTTCTAGTGTTTACCGTGTGCCGTACCGTCTCGCTACCATCCTCTGTCCACGGACCTCTGCCGCCTGCCCTGACCTACTGCCTGTCCCCGACTACGTCTCAGCCTTACGATTCTGTACCACGCTTACCCTTGGCTACCACCGCAAGCAAGTCCCACCAGTGGAAGCGACCTGGTAGCCTCATGCCGCAGCAAGTCCATCCCGCTTTGCGGCGGGCTCTGGTGAAAACCATGTACTACTTAGACTCCGCTCCCTGGCGTGGGCTTTCACCACCGCTTGCGGTGGCCCAGCGGATCCACTACCACTGCCGTTACAGTAAGAACCGGCCATGGATCCCGCCAAGGTGCCTCTGCCTAGTGAAGCAGACCTTGCAGCAGTTGTTGCAAAACAGTTACGTTCCAGGCACAGCAGTTGGACCAGTTAACCATCATGTTACAGCAACTTCTGGCGAACCAGCAGCAGCCGTCATCTCCACCCGTGGCTACTCCGCCTCACGCTCCACCGCCTGTGACGGTGGATCCCAAGCTCCGGTTACCGCTACCGTCGACGTTTGAAGGGGAGTCCAAGCAGTGCCGAGCTTTCATCACCCAGTGCTCGATGCACATCGAATTAATGGCGGATCAGTTTCCAAACGAACGTTCGAAGGTGGCTTTCGTGGTCAGCTTGCTTTCCGGGAAGGCCTTAGCATGGGCCACACCTCTGTGGGATCGGAACTATCCAGTGATGGCGGATCTGCAGTCCTTCCTTCAGGAGTTCCGTGGTGTTTTCGAGGAACCTGCTCGGGCATCCTCCGCTGAAACGGCTCTTCTAACCCTGTGCCAGGGAGAGTCGTCTGTGGGAGACCACGTGGTGCAGTTCCGCACATTAGCCTCAGAGTTAGCCTGGAACGAGGCCGCCCTATGTGCTACCTTCAAAAGGGGTCTCTCGAGTACGATTAAGGATGTTCTGGCCGCGAGAGACATTCCGTCCTCCCTCAGCGAGTTAATTCAATTGGCTACCTGCATTGACGTGCATTTCTCCGAGAGACGAGAGGAGCTTTGGCAAGACCGAGAGGTAGCACGGCCTCGCCGGTTTCCACGCCTGGCTCCAGTGTTCCAAAGGCAGCCTATGCAACCGGCACCACTCCCAAATTGGGGACCCATGCAGGTCGACAAGGCACATCTCTCTGAGCAAGAATTGGCCCGACGTTGGTTAGGCAACCTGTGCCTGTACTGTGGCAGTCCTGAGCACCTCTATTTTAACTACGCATTATTACATACTGCTACCATTGGGGTCATATACTTACTATCTGTGTCATATCTGATCCATCCTGATTACTACCAGAGGGCCAAAACAAGATCTATCTTTAAAAACTTAATTTCTGTCCTTTGGGGGTCGCGACTGAGATTCTTGGTCGTGCCCCATCTGAATGGCCGTTTCTTGTCCCACATTATGTATTGAAATACTGCGCTAGAACCACCTTACTGTCGTTTTCTACATTAATACAGTGAACGGAAGTGGCCGTTCGGGGGCTCGCAAGTGTGGGCGGAAGTGACGTTGTGCGCGATATAGCGCGCGTCACACATACCAGCACTCAGGGCGGAAGTTATTGCCCGACTTCGCGCCCGAGGGCGGAAAAAGACGGAGGACGGAGCAAGCATGTGACCGGGTTGGGCCCCGTTTACAGCTAGAGTACAATCCGCCTCCCTCACATTTAAGCTGCCTGTGCATTCAAACAACGGCGGCACACCATAGTCCTCCGTGTGTTTTTTGAGCCATAACGCTCTATGACCTCATTAAAATGCAATCTCTGGGGTTGGTAATACAGATTTTCTTTTTTTGATGATATGTGGTCTGTGCTGCTGGGGGGGATTGGGGTCTGCATATGTTGGGAATGATTGGACAGTTTGTATTACAAACATCACTTCTTTTCATAACACATGATATGGCGCTATACCCCAGCAGCAATTTTTATACATAATTAACCTGCACTATAGATTTGTCATTTTATAACATCTAATATGGGACCAGATAAAATTGGGGTAACTTCATCCGTTCATACCCTCAGTTTTCTGAATTTTTTGATTCCATTTCTAGATTTTATACATCACTTCATTGGGTTTCCCTGAAGAGACTGTGGTGGTCGAAAAATGTTGGGACATTGTATGATTTCCACGTAAGGGTAAGATTTGAGTCTAGAGGTTAAGCCTCCATACCGTGAGGGTCCCCTTGTCGGGCGAGTGCTCTAACACTACACTGGTGTGGAGACCCCCAGTGACTCGTCAGATTTAGTAGTTATTAATGCACTATTTTTTCATTGGCACTTATGTGTGTTTTTGATTTATGTATTTAATGCTCAGCCGCATATTATTTTAATTGTGAAGTAAAAGTTAAATTTTATATTGCACACAATTATCATACGCACTCCATTTCTTGGTTTTTTCTGTGTCACCTGTGCCCGTAACAAAACGCCTCGTTACAGACCGGTCGGGCTCCTGCATCCCCTGCCCATCCCTACTAGTCCCAGGTCGCATGTGGCGAGGATTTTATAACCGATTCTTCCCCCGTCCTCTAGTAACAGCGTGACCTGGGTAGTTACGGATCGTTTTTCTAAAATGGCACATTTTGTCCCACTGACTGGTCTACCCTCCGCTCCGCGCTTGGCCAACCTGTTTTTTCTCCACATTTTTCGCCTACACGGATGCCCCTACAAATTGTCCTCTACCATGGAGTCCATTTTTTCTCCAAATGCTGACGGGGCCCTCTGCTCCCCGCTTCAGTGAAGCTCGATTCTCCTCGGCCTATCACCCCCAGACGAATGGCCAGTGGAGAGGGTCCCAAACCCGGTCCTGGGGACCTACTTGCGCCATTTGTCTCGCACATCAGAATGACTGGTCTGACTTACTCCCATGGGCGAAATTTTTTTTATAATTCCCTAGATTCCGAGTCAGCGGGTGCTTCTCCTTTCTATATTGTGTACGGCCTGCAACCCCGCCCTCCTCTCTCACTAGCTACACAGTCCGAAGTCCCTGCAGCGGATACGCTGGTCCGCGACATGAAGGCTATTTGGGCCCTGTCCTCCGTCTTTGCTCCTCTTCGCACCTGAAAGCTCAGGGGGAAAAAGAAGGACCCCTTTCCCCCCCATTTTTTCCCGGGCGATAAAGTTGGTTATCACCCCAAATACGTCAGACTTTAAATCCCAATTAAAATTGGGCCCCCGCTATGTGGGCCTTTTGGTCTAGACTATAAACCCGGTGGCCTACAAACTCGCTCCCCTTTTGCAGCCATCCCGAAATTTTCACTGTCCCTTCTAAAACCCCCCGGGGCCTAAAACCGTTTTTTCCGGGGGGCACCCTCCTCTCCGGGGATCCACAAATTTTTTCCAGAAAGGGAATACGGTAGAAAAGTTCCAAAGGGGGAAAGGGATTTCTCATCGAGTGGAGGGGGTTGGGGGCCCCGAAAAGGAGGAGCCGGAACAACATTCGGGCCCAAAACGACAAGGTCCTCCAGCGGAAAAAAGGGGGGGCCAAAGGGGGGGGTGGGGGTATTTTAACAAAGGGCGCCGCACCCCCATCCCCCGGCTGCGGGGCGTTCTTTTCCCGGTCCCCTCCCAGGTACCGTGGGCGCACTCGTCCCGCGGTGGTCGGCCTCCATTTATTCCTATGGGTATTTTGCTTGTGAAAAACACCTTATGAATTGATGTCACTTATTATTCAGAGCTGGAAACAGCACTGAAATAAGTGAGTAAAACGTACATAAAAATGCCGTCACGTGCACTGATTTTACATAGGAAAAAATTAACTGGGGGCATTTCTTTGTCATTTTTATCTTTTTTTGGGCCCAAAACTCAAAATGCATCCAAAACCCACGGAACATACCCCCCAAATCATCACAAAAGAGTTTGCACTAGTTCGAAAATGATCAATAAAAACTTCTCCTTTTCACGAAACTCAAAAAATTATTTTTGGGGGGAAAATGCAAAAAAAAATAAAAAAAACACAAACTTCTTTGATCTCATAAACCAAAACAGGGCGGCAAATTTTTTTTAAAAAGGGTACAACATATTTTAAAGTCATACTCCAATATTTGTGGTCTTTGAGAGTTTTTCAAAAGCATCTTGTATTATGGACAGTAATATCTATATACACACATGGTAAAACCCTTTATCTTTTCTTTCAGGGTTTCAATCTACAGGGAACAGATTTTTTTCTTTAGATTCAGGGGGACCAGAATGGAGACTTGTAAAAAATTTTTTCTTCTCCTTGTGACTAACTGTTGGACAATTTCCATGAATTTCTTTTTAATCACCCTGGTGTCCACCTGCAAGAACCTTCACACCCCAATGTACTTCTTCCTCACACAGCTGTTTATCAATGACATCTGTTGACCACAGATTATTGTTCCCAACATGCCTCCCAGATAATAATGACTGAATGGGGGGAGCCATATACTTTTCATAACGTATCACACAACTCTATTTCTTCAGTGCCTCAGAAGCTTCTGAATGTCTTCTCCTCACAGTGATGTCTTATGACAGATATGTGGCTATCTGTAATCCCCTTCACTATAGCTCTATAATGACTAAAGTCTCTTGTGTGAAATTGGCTATTGGCTCTTGGGTGGTCGGTTTCTCTATAATATGGATTGGAATACTAACAACGTCAATGCTGACGTTTTGTGGATCAAATATTATTGACCATTTATTCTGTGATCTTGTTCCCTTACTAGATATTTCCTGTTCTGATACCTTTAAAGTTCAGCTAGAAGTCACCTTACTAAGTATAGTGTTAGTTATAATCCCAAGTATAATTATAGTTACATCATATGTCAACATCATTGTCAACATCTTAAGAATTCCATCGCGTATTGGTAGACAGAAAGCCTTCTCCACCTGTAGCTCCCACCTCATTGTGGTCTCCATTTTCTACTGGACTCTCTTCAGTGTTTATGTTTTTCCAACCAGAGGACAGTCATCAACCATGAGTAAAGTCCTATCTCTGCTGTACACTGTATTTACCCCTCTCATCAACCCCATCATCTATACCTTAAGAAATAAAGACATTAGGAAAGCCATACACAAGGGAGTCCAGAAACATATAATATGCTTCAATACTAAATGAAAGACAAACATTGCTTAGGTTGTAACCACCCAGCCTTAGCTTATGGTCTTCAGCTTGGTTGAACAACTTGACTGAAAACCAGCTTGACTAAATATTTATATCATTATTAACAGGATTTTCTGGTATTTTATTGAATTTAAACTCTGCTATTACCCTTATGAGCCCAGTGAATGGTCTCTCAATAATTGACAGCCATCTCTGAAAACTTGAAATAATAGGAATCTGGAAACCTTAAAATCCTTCTCCTGTGTTCAAGAGTCCTCCTTGGACTTGGAACACTTAAGCTAGAATGTGGCACCTTCCATCTGTCTGTATCATGAGCTACCACCTTGCTTTGTGCTTTTTTATAAGGTTTTTCAATAAAGGAGAAGGATTTCAAGGATTCTCGGATTCCTATTGTTTTTCATATTCAAGATATTGATGCAGGTTGTGGCCAACAGCCAGGAATCCTGGACCTTTCCCGTTATAGTGGACGAAGCTGACACACAGCCTAGTGCGGTGAGCAAATACTTTTTTCTTGTATCTCTGAAACCATGCTCGCACTGGGAAAGCAATCGTTGAGTTGGGTCACCTGCCACACTTTCAAGCTGCCTAAGTAAGTCAGGAACCGGGGCTAAGTGGTGTGTTTGGGGCAATCAGTCCTTGCAATATGCTGTAGGTGGGAGGAGGTGATGTAGCAAGAACACAGGAGGATACAGTCTTTGTAAACACAGGTAAGCTTTACCATGATGAGGCACAGAAGCTTGATGGTTACAGTGACAGAACCAGTTGCACAAATCTCTTTAAAAAGCAGCTTTTTAATAAACAGTATGACCAATTGTATTAGCGATATTTCTTATTCAGCACACTTGCATTGCAATTTATGTTTCACATTTATATAATATGTTTTTTTCCTGCAAAAGGAATCTGAGCATGGCAGACCTATAGTTGTTTTTTAACTGCATATACATCCCTAGGATAGGCAGAAAAGCAAAGAAAGAGCGTCAAAAAACAAGAGGCAGAGAAAAAGAGACATGCACAGTCACTTCCAATAGCTGGAGGGTGGGCCTCCAAAATAAACTCTACTGGTGGTCCCATAAACAACTCACCTGGTGGGCTCTTAAAATCAACTCCACCTCTGTGCCCTAGGCACCCCAGTCAGACACTGACATTATTAAGAAACTATTAAGAACTAGACAACCGGCGTTTTAGGTATTTACTGTATCAATGCTGATGTAAAAACAGCCATTTGCCTTTTGTAGTCCACAATCCTAGGACGCCAATAGAGAATATACCGATATAAAAAAAGCACAGAATATGAATTATATCTACTGTAAAAACATAGATAGTTAGAGGTCTTACATATTACAATAAGCACTAAATAAAACTAAAATTAGTTTTGAGTAAATGTAAACGGTGATAAACATGTAAACGGTGCTGGCTTCTTTTTCATAAATATAATACCTAGTAGCTAAATATTATTTTACGGGGCAGCTGCTTATTATATGGCACAGGTGCAGTTATATATGTTTATGTTGTCCTGGGAATACTTTGGGATGCGAGTTTGCCTTCTAGGATGTAGATATGGGATACACTTAGAGAGTCTACTTCCGGTTGGACGTATTTGACTTGGAGCGCAGGAGAAATAAGCGTTCTGTTGAGCGGGGTCGATATCCGGATATGCACAATAGGTCCAGCAATTTACAGCCATGCGCACTTAATACCAGAAGAGACAACTGATACAATGCTCCTTCTGGAACATCCGCAGTAACCATGGAATGCACACCCAACATGCCTTCCATACTAGTTTCTGAGTTAGTAAACGGCCCTGAGAATACATCTTCTCACTCTGGCCTACCAGAATCCCTAATGCTAACACCCCCACTCCCCCCACACTCCCTAGCGCACTCATCTCATTTTTGGCACTTAACTGTATATAGATGTGTATAGAGGGTGGCAGGTTCATCCGAATTCTATGTTAAACAACCCCATTATTATGTCCACATGGCTGGACCATTGTAAATCTAGCACTTCTTGCCCTTCGTCTTCCCGTACACCCTAATAGATTGTAAGCTCTTGCGAGCAGGGCCCTCACACCCCTTTTGTCTCACTGTAAGTACTTTTAATGTGTAATGTCTGTACGTTTAACCTCCAAATTGTAAAGTGCTGCGGAATATGTTGGCGATATATAAATAAAGATTATTATTATTATTATTAGTAATTAAGTGGAAATTTGGATCTCAAAAGGGAAAATATTTAGCAACTGTCTCACCAATCAAAGAAGATTAATTAGGTATGGCCTTAAAGACTATTTAACCCTAAGAATGTGAAGTTTAAATGCTGATCAGAACACCACTTGCATCAGACCATTATACCCAAAGCAGGAAAAGGAATGTAATGAGCCCACTAAGGAGTCCTTTTATGGACAAAACATATTTTTCTTGGGTACCAACACTAAATGGATGGGTTACACCTACAAAGGTATAAAAAAAAATACAGACAACTCTAGGGCAAAGCAGGTGATTGCTATGTAGAGTCGACCTGTTTGGGGCCGGCACCCCTTTAAGAGAAGAAATAGGGATTAGTAGGGTCAGGTTTGTTCATAGGGAATGATGATAACAATGCCCACAAGATATGGTATGGAAACCCTGGAAAAACCCTGAAAACACTCCTCAGGATCAAACTGAGAAGGCATCCATGAAAGAAGTGAAAGAGGTGCTGGGTAGGGATTAGCGATGTTATTGACAAAAGTTGAAATTGGCACGATTTTTAGGCTTATCGGAAATTTATTTTCAGCGTTTCCTGTAAGTTTGGCGGCTAGCCAATCAGCTCGAGGATAGAGGGGGGTGAGGAGGATGTACGACGACATGACCGGGCGGTGTATGGATCTCATTGGCTGCAAAAATCACATGACCTCATTTTATCTATGCAACTGCATTTCCTGTTTGAGCTCATTCTCTGTCTATCACACTTCACAGGAGGACATGTCTGCGTTTAAACTAATAGCTGTTCCAACAGCTCTGAGAGATAGTCTCTTCTAATACAAGAAACCATCCACCTACCTACAGCTTAGAATAGAGTTAGATTAGAGAATTTCACTTCTTATTTAGTTAGAGAAAGTTTTAAAGATATCTAGTGTTGTGTGCAGCTTCGGGGATGGGGGTTGCTGTGGGGAGGGGCAGCAGGAGAGGCTTTGGAATGGAAGGGAGATATTGTGTAGCTCAGTGTGTTCTGTGACCTTGATTGGAAAAAAGCAATGTTTTTACCACTTTTTTGGCCAGCAGACCTCTGAAAGGAGGTGAAATTGTCCCTGTGTTTTCAGTTCTATTGCAATCACTGCGTGTCAGTGTTCCCAAAACCGGCAAAACTTATCCCTATAACTTTTAAATAGTTTTATTGAAGTCCGTGCGTCTGTTTGCTGCAAAGAGCTCAGTTGTACGAATATTGTGTTATACATATTTCCTAATAAATTGCATCTGTAGTCAGAGGTGCGAAGGCTGCCATATTAATCCATATAACAATTAAATACTCTTATTGCAGTCCGTGCGTCAATGTCCATTTCAACTAAAACGGTGGTTCAAAGACTGCTTTCTTCAGGCACTTTTTAATCTGAGGTTCTATCAAGGACATCTTTGCTGGTTTTGGGTCATGCCGCTGTAAAAGAAACCAATAGTAAAGGTCTTATTGACAAAAAGTTAATTTGCCGCGCTTCAAGGCCATCAAAATGAAGAGCGGTTACTGGGTGTCCACATTCCTTGATCCATGTTCCAAATCTAAAGCCAGCAATTTCCTTCAACCCACTTAGCAACAGAATGCAGGAATTTGACACAAGCCTCCACTGGAGACATCTGTTGCATCAGCTTCACATACTAATGTCACGGTGGTACAACTTCAGCAACGTGCCAGCAGTAGAATGGCAAGTAGCCGTAGCCATAGCAGCAGCAGCAGAAGCAAGATTGGAAAAATATAATTTTTTTTAAAAATAGTCAATTTCTTATTGGGAATGTGTATTCTGAGTGTCCACAAGGGCATTTTGGGTGGTTTTGGGGTCAGGCTACTTTAAAATGGATGCGAGGGGTGGCAATTGGATAGTATTCCTGCCAGGGGCCGGAATTAAAAAGGTGCCTGGTGATATGTTAAAAATAGGAAGTAGTAATGGGTGGGCACCCAATTTGATTTAGCTGCATGTGGCCGTGTCTCTCGCCGCACCCGTTGTAAGTGAGGCCCAGCCAGCTGAACCTCCGCATTCCCCATTGGAACGTTCTTGCTGCCACCGCATATATGACAAGTTGTTGGTCCCTGGTGCAACAAGTGCTAAGGGTCTCCTGGCAGTTCCCATGTGCCATTTCCAATAGCGGTGTCTTGTTTGTGTGAATGGGTCCCCGTAGCTGCTGCTACCGCTGTACCTGCTGTGGCTACTCCGTCCTCATGTTTTCAGTTAGTCATTGTGTGGGATAGTGGAACAGCCGCATTGTATTTACTCAGTAAAATCATATGTGTGACTTATTATTGTAAAGCATTCTGTTGCATTCTGGTGTTTGGCCACAAGATGCCACTGTCTCCGGAAACTGGTGTATGCAAATGATAGACATGTGACTAGAGACATGTGACTGGAGGCATGTGGCAGCGGCCATTTTGGAAGGAACAAGGAAGAAAGACAAAGAGAAGGCAGGAGGGAACAGATGCTGGCTGAAGATTGACTGGGCTTTCCTGCTCCGTTTGACCTCAGAAGTGTGAGAACCCCCAAAGAGAGAGAAGTGTAACTGTGCGCACTGAAGGAAAGGAAAGAACACTCTGCAGAGACTGAGAGAAGCGACTACATCTTGGATGCCGACTTCAACAGCAGGGATCATCACCCCAGAGCAGCAACTGCCGGCCATCGAAAAGGTATACCCGGGTCAAAGAAAGCGTGCACGCCAACAAAACTAGGACTGTGTGCAGGCCTGTTAGTCTAGTTAGGAAAGATTTGGTTTCAGGCCATAGGTGTTTATCCAACTGCGCCTCCTGATTCGGGACATTGGATGGGGCTTGTTATAGCACTGTTATTTATGCAACCGGGTCGCATGTGAGAGGATCTGTTTTATGTGTATATGTCTGGGGACAGCGGGTAGAGCTGGTTAAATTGTAAGCGTCTGTGCCCCACCGCCGCACGCTTTTGAACTGCACCACACATGATTGTTCCTGTCCTTGTATGGTATTAAAAGGTAGCGGGTGTTCGGCCTTTCTGAACCCCATGAGTAGGTAAACTGATCGTGCATCCAGAGGACACACTCTCGGCGGCGCGCTGTGTGGCACAGGGGCCTTGGTTACCACTTTGTACATGTGTGTTTGGGGATTTGTTCACAATGCTTTTCTGAAAAGTTCAGTAAATTATGGGTTGTTGAACTGGTGTTGGAGTCGTTTTCTTCGTCCGTAACTTCTCTGTATTCCGGGAACCCTACCTCGGTGCTCAGCTTACAATTGAACATAATGAATTATTTTAGCCTATGACTTTTTTCTGTGACTCTTGTAGCCTAATTGTCTTGCCTAAGATGTAGCTTGTATCCAGTTTACTGTTGTGGATGTTAATTTCAACTTCTTCTCCCCTGTTTGGGTGTAAGAATGAAGGTGTTGTTGCTCTCCCATAGACTTTAATGGTCATCGGCAATTATCGACTATCGGCTATCGTCATGATAATTTCAAAAATCTGTTATCTATAAGATGATGATTGTCAACACAATCGCTCATCACTAGTGCTGGGTAAAACAATTGGGTAATACATGCTAACCATTATATGCACTGCTTCAAATGTTAATGGGGTAACTAAAATGGTGACGTGACAGTAGATTCTGATGTAAGTAACCCCATGCTATATGCTTTAAAGAGAAGACGAGATACAAAGTTTTTTCTTTTCCCTACAAGAACTTGTCTAGAAAAAAGGTATTTGTGTAGAGGATTTTTGAGGATTTGTACTAAAAGTTAGGTTTCAGAAAAAGGTATTTTTTTTTTCAGTGATTGTAGATTTATCTTTCCTCAAAATATCGGGCTCAGGATCAGGGCACGCAGTATACAAACATTTGTCCCACTTTGGGCCACAATAACCTGTATATCAGAACTGCTATAGTGACATTTACTTGGATGACACTGATGGCAGTGAAGTCACACATGCCTCTGCTGTCACAGATGTGTTCGGTATCATAGATGGGATGAATTGTGCAGATTTCTTGCACTAGGAGTCCTCTATCCCTGCTGTACGGAATCATGCAGAACACTCTCTTCATGGCCCAAAAAGGCCAAAAGAATTCAGCAGACCCAGCAATATGTCTCATCTGTACTCAGTTACAGCCACTGTGACAGTCACTGGTGTATCATCACACATTCTATAACTGCTTTGTTTCCACTTGTCACAAAAATGAGTGCATCTCTGAGTGACAACAAAAGTGAGTACACCCCTGAGTGAAAATGAACAAATCTGGTATTATCAATCTCAAAAAAGTTGAGTGCACGTGCTCAGCACCCTAGAGATTGAATTTTCAAAATAGACGTACGAGTCCTGCCAGCATTGCTGCGAGGTTAAAGGGGTCAGTGTTCAGCTTGTCAGTGCTCAGACCATACTGTCAACTGTGCATCAAATTGGTCTGCATGGCTATCATCCCAGAAGGAAGCCTCTTCTTAAGATGATACACAAAATGTATACAGTTTGTTGAAGACAAGCAGACTAAGAACATGGGTTACTGGAACTATGTCCTTTGCTCTGATGAGACCAAGATAAACTCATTTGGTTCAGATGGTGTCAAGCGTGTTTGGTGGCAACCAGGTGAGACGTACAAAGACAAGTGAGTCTTATGTACAGTTAAGCATGGGGGTGGGTGTGTCATGGTTTGGGGCTGCATGAGTGCTGCCAGCTGTGGGGAGCTACAGTTCTTTCAACGAACCATAAATGGCAACATGTACTGTGACATACTGAGGCACAGTAAGACCCCCTCCCTTCTGGGCCACAGGGCAGTATTCCAACATGATAAAGACCCCAAATATACCTCCAAGAAGACCACTGCCATGGTAAAAAATTATGATAAAGGTGTTGGACTGGCCAAGCATGTTTCCAGACCTAATCCCGATGGAGCATCTGTGGGGCATCCTCAAATGGAAGGTGGAGGAGGGCAAGGTCTCTAAAATTCACCAGTTCTGTGATGTTGTTATAAAGGAGAGGAAGAGGATTTCAGTGGCTGCAACTAGAGATGGGTGAATTTCTCAAATATTTGATTTGCCAAGTTCACCGAATTTTCTTACAAAAATCGTTTAAACACGAATTTATTTGCGGTGAATCGCATTAAAAAACAGCTATTTCCTGACTGCAGAAAAGCGTGTAGGGTGTTGTAGAACGTGTGGTGGCCATGCTCAAATATGCATATAGAGCGTGGTTTTGTCTTCATACAATGCTGTGTTTTAGTATGACACGCACATTACAGCCGCCGCTCTTAGAATCGCTTCACTCTTCAATTCCTTGGGCACTTATAGTGGCAAAACTGACCAAATAACTGAAGTGGAAATGCAGCCTGACAAGGTAACATCAGCGCCAACTTGAAAGAACTGAGCTGAGGGCCAAGATATTACAAAGGCATCAAAGAACACAATAGTAGGTTCCTGGAGCCGACACAGGTCGCAGCACAGTAAGGGGACGTCACAGCAGGGGTCACCCCGTGAGGCCACAGCTTCCGTTGTCATCTAGCAGCCGTGTGTTGACCACCAAGCCAACGCTTCACGAATGTTTGACTAGGCCATCCACTTTCTCCCAGATGACATCTGACAACCCCAGCCAAGAGTCGGTGAATTCGTCAGACACAACCCTTAGTTGGCATGGCCCGGGAGCAGGTGAGGGGCCCTCACCTGTCCTCAAACCACCTCTGTCCCGTTCGTTTCCCACACCCAGAGAACCACTGTGCTGTGGCCTCTGCATCACTATACATTGAAGACCAATTATTTGAGGACAGTGGTCAGCAAAGAAGTGGGGAAGACAACCACTGCTTCTTGCAGAAGTGGGCAAATAGTGATGAGGAGAGTTGCAATGGGGGGGTTATGTTGCAAGTGGTCAGGCTTTGTACAGCGACACCGTTGAGGTGGACGGCGGTGACAAGAAAACACTAATCGATGTAGCTGATCGCACATGGGAGCCAGGAGAAGCAAGCAAGGCTGGGACAAGGTATTCTGCTGCCCTAGTTAAACAAGGCACAAAGTGCCCCCAAATGGAAAGTTCAGCCCACTCCATGCCTCCTTGTTCCCCCTTTTTTGCCTGGGATGAAGTGGCGCCCTAAGCAGTGGTCTACCTTCAACTACCCATTGTCCCGGCCCTGGAAGCAAGGGCTTCATCATTATCATTGGGAGAAGAGAGCGTCAGCTTGCGTGTCAGGCGGTGGCGCAGCCGCAATTCAGTAGTGTGGCCGTGAGTCAGCAGGGTGGCAACAGTGCGAGGTTGGGAGCCAAATAGCCACAATTTAGACCACCCACTTTGCAGGTCCCAGAAAGTAGCAGCACAGGGGCTCACCAGGGTAGCGGTGGTAACAGTCAGTCAGTGCGCAGCATTGGTGTGGCAATTATTTTACAAGACACCAGAGGAGGCGAACATGGCTATATGTCGAATCTGTGGCCAGAAAGTAAAGCGTGACCAGGGACCTAACGTTGCCACCACAGCCCTGCATCAACATCATGCAGTGTCACCATACGTGTTTCAGATGTGGTGGTCCATTCTGTCCCAACAGCTGTAGCACCCAGTGGCATGCCTCCCATTTCAGGCAGTCAAAGCTTCACCACCTCTGCTGAAGACAACTCCCTGTCTATTACATCATCTACCGGTCCAGAAACTCCTGCTCCTAGCCACTCATGGTGCCAGCAGTCGTTCACTGAGACGATTGCCAAGAAACAGCAGTATGTGTCTAGCCATCCCTAAGTGCAGAAGCTGACCGTGCCTTAATGAAAACAATAGTAAATTAGACCTGTAATGCAGCTGCGCTTGCTTTCTTGCATTTATTTGAATTTCAATAGGTATAGCATACATAGACATCAGTCATAATTAGTCTCCATCAAAGTCCTTCCAGGATAAGAACCAAGTGGTGGATATCAGGTAAATACCTTGTAATGTCTTATAATTCCATAAGATAGCAGAGGAGCAGCTCAGACAACCGACTGCATTCACGCCCACATGAGTCCAGTGGGGGCTGAACTGGAGGAGGAGGAAGACACTGGAGTACAATCAGTGTCTGGCGAAACGAGTGGTTATTTTATTCAGGTGAAAGGAGAGGAGCAGCCGGAGGATTAGGAAGACAAGGCAGATGACCCAGACACACCGTGGCAGTATAGAGTACAGATGGAAGTAGGGAGTCCCTCAGAGTCACTTGTGCAGATGGCCCGCAGCATGCTTATTTGCCTGGCTAGTGACAGCTGAATTGTCATCATCCGGCAGAGGGATGACTTCTGGCTCTCCACCCTCTTGGACCCTCTTGGGTCCTAAATGGGGGAATTTTTTCACTTTCCGAGATGGAGGACAAACTCAAGTACTATAGAGTCATCTTATGTAATCAGTTGGTTGCTCCATATCTGCGTCATTGTCCATCCTCTAACAGGTCTGACCGGGTGGTTCATCAGCGCTCATGTACCACTGCTATGGCTGCTGTGGGGTGATGGGGTGTTAGGAGCAGTACCAGCTCTATCAGCAGCAACCTGAGTCTGGAGTTGTTGATGAGCAGCTTTCTTCACCCTCTAGTGATTTAGGTACCCACCAGCAGCAGCACCTTGAGCAGACCCTGAACCCTGGAATCTTTTGGCTACCTGCCTCAGCTACTATTCTGATGCTGCCACCTGCCTGATGCCCCACATCTGCTGCCAGCTGCTCCTTCTACCACCCACCATCTTTACCAGGAACTGGTATTGTCACCCACCTCCTCAATCTTCACTTGGCTATTATGTAGCCTTCTGATGCTGCTGCCACCTCACCACTCAGGTCTCCTCATGCTGCTGCTGTCTTCTCCAGGCTATGTCACCATGTCAATCTCTGGCTTGATGTTGCTTTACTGCCACCTCCTCATTAGGTCACCTAGCTGTCACCACCTCAAAATTATGACATTGTGCAACTCTCCGGCCTGATGCTGCTGCAGTTGCTGCCGCCACCTCCACACTGTGTACTTGTGCCAGTCTGTGGCCTAATCATGCTGCTGCCACCTCCTCAATCTTTTAGTTGCTATGCTGTGGCCTACTCATGCTGCTGCCAACTGACCACTCTCTCAGTTGACCACCCTGTGGTTTTCTAATGCTGGTTCCACCCTCCACCACTCTATGACATTGCCATTATGTTTGGTTTTTTCCCTTCTTTTAATCTGTCACAAGGAATAAAAAGGACAAACACAACTGATTATGTTTTTGGATAAGCTGTAAGGCTAGTATGACCTTTGTTTGCATCAGGATTGTCAGATGATTAGGAAGCCAAAAGCAGGAGTGGATACAAAACACAGAACACATGCAAATATTCCATTTACTTATTATTTTTGGGATCAACTCCTTTTGGCTTTAGCAATGATGGATTATTGACCAATTCAAAGAGGACACTGAAGATCAAAGGAATGGCAAAATGATTAGTGACGTCAATGCAAAATTACTGATGACACCCTCTCCACTCTTTTTTTTTTTTTTGGGGGGGGGGCTCTGCATGTATCAGTATTTAACAGAATCACCACAATAAGTGAAAAAATGTACTGTTTTCCACAGATAGTAATATCCCAAGAGACTGGAGTGGCTGGATTTGAGATGTATGTAGGGCTGAAATACACAAACGCTAGATTTGACATAGAATTCTCCACAAAAAATGAATAAATTAACTCTTGGCCACAGATTAAAATATCCCCACCGGTCTGAAGTTGATGGATTTCAGGCGTGTATGGGGCAGAAATTCACACACCGTGTTTTTACTCCAAATTACTCCACAATCAAGAGGTTAAATTAACCCTTGGGTATGAAATACTGTATTGAACATCCAGATGTAATTTAGTCGTATATGGTGCAAAAAAATACAGACACTCTGCATTTCAGTGCAAATTACCGCACAATCAAAAAGTTAAATTAAGCCTTGTGTACGAAATATCGTATAGAAAAAAAAACAAATGTAAATTAGGCGTATATAGGACCAAAAAATACAGACAGCCTGTACTTTAGTCCAAATTATCCCACAATCAAGGGGTTAAATTAAGCCTTGGGTATTAAATAAAGGGTATTCCTTTCTTCCTCCCAGAGTTCTCTGCCCCATGTCACGCCATGGGAAGTCATGGCACCAACTGAAATCTATCAGTAATTAGATAACAATCCTGCCACTTAGTGAAAATTAATTTCACCTGGTTTAACTGATGGCCTATAAAAAAGTGTCTTATTACCAAAGTGCCAAACAAGGAAGATCTCATGATAGGTAAAACCAATGAGCTGTCTCAAGCACCTTATTGTTAAAAAACATACTGATGACATTGGTTACAGTAGAATTTTAAAACTACTCAAGAACTGTTGGGGTCATTATCTGGAAGTGAAAAGAATTATCCAAACAGTTGTGAGTAAAGCACTCACCCTCCATGATCTTTATGCACACTCCCTCTCTGTTGCCTTTATGCACACTCATCACACAAGACTCCATTTCTGAAAAAATCGCAGGTTCAAGTGCATTCAAACTCTGCTCAACAACATTTAGACAAGCCTGTGAAATACTAGGAAAATATAGTCTGATCAGATGAGATCAAAATTTAACTATTTGGATGTCCTAGTACACATTATGTTTGGAGGCCAAAAGGCGAAACATACCAGCCGAAAACCACCAACAGTGCAGTGTGGAGGTGGAAATATCAAGGGGTGGGGTTGTTGATCACCGTAGAACACTAGAAAACTTCATATCATTGAAGGATTGTTAAATGGACAAATGTACCAAGACATTTTGGATAAAAATCTGCTATATCTACCATAAGGATAAAGATGAAATGAGGATGGAAACTTCAGCAAGATAATGGCCACATCAATGATCCTGAAGAGATGATCAAGGAAACTCTCGGTTGGTTTCAGAGAAAGAAAATAAAGCTTCTATAATGGCCGAGCCAATCACCTGACCTGAATCTATGGAGGAGACTAAAGCTCAGAGTGCATAGAAGAAGCTTCTGAATGTGCAGAGTGATGGTTTAGAAGAATGGACCATGATCCCCCACAATGCAGTTGATTAGTTTCTCCATACAGGAGGTGTCATCAACAACAATGGCTTCTGTACCAAGTATTACATACATTTCAGTAAGCGTGTTCAATACTTTTTACCTGTGCCATTTCTTATTATTACACATAAGTTATGGACATCTATGGTTTGATTTCTTTGCCTCTGTGGATTGGACGGGCTGTTATTGGCCTCTGGTGAGAATTTCATGTCAATAGCCCCTCGGGCGCAGGGATGCAGTGTTAGGCGCAGCGTTCGCCACTTTCAGCTGCGCCCTGCATGAAGTTGCGGGCAATGGGCGCGGTGTTGGCGCGGTGTAGGCGTTCCGGGGTGGGACGCGGTGCGCTCGAAAACTCCGAGGCATGTACGATCGCGGGTCGGCAAAGTGTGGCGCATTGCAGCGCTCGGCAGCTCCGACAGTCAGACCTGGTTTATTTTGGTCTAAATGCTCCGGCGGAGACGAAGTGAAGCGAGAACGGAACATGAGAGGAAACATATAGAAGATCGCAAAAGAAATCTCGGCGCTCAGCTCCGTGCAGCATGGAGTATGATAGCAAAAAAATCGCCTTTATAAAGGCGGAATACATCAGAAAAAGAGCTCAAACCTCAAAAAAAAGAAAAAAAAAATCACTTTCCAAAAATCTAGAACGCCGCAATATCAAGAATTAGGATATTGGAATTTGCCGGGAAATACAGTAATTAAAATTCTGAAAGCTATTCTCATTGGTCGTCAGAAACCGGCCAATCAGAATAGGAGCGACAGTGAACCTTTAAAACCTATTGAGAACTATTGACCAATCAGAATCAAAGGCGGGACAGTTCAAAATACAGTAAAAATGCAGAAAAGAGCTGATTGGCTGAGCTAGCGGGGGCTTGGCTATCTCGGCCAATCAGAATAGGAGCGACAGGGACCCATTATAGCCTATGGAGATGTTTGAACCAATCAAAATCAAAGACGGGACAGTTCAAAATACAGTAATAATGCTGAAAAGAGCTGATTGGTTGAGCTAGCGGGGGCTTGGCTATCCCAGCCAATCAGAGCGCGAGCTACTTCTCCCATTGTAGTCTATGGAGAGATCGGCACAATGCAATCTCGGCGCTCAGCGCCGTGCGGCATGGAGTATGAATAAAAATCATTTGTATTAGTTGTAAAATATTCTCTGAAAAAGAGCTGAAACCTTCTATAAATATAAATCAATCAAATCCCGAACAACGTGTTTGTCGCCGAGACCGGCGCTACGTCGGGAATTGCAATAGAGAGAATTGCGGGGAAATACAGTAATTCAAATTCTGTAAGCTATTCTCATTGGTCGGCATAAACCAGCCAATCAGAATAGGAGCGACAAAGACCCATTATATCCTATGGAGGAGGATTGACCAATCAGAATAGGAGCGACAAAGACCCATTATAAGCTATGGAGGATAATTGACCAATAAGAAAAGGAGCGACAAAGACCCATTATTTCCTATGCAGAAGTTTTGACCAATCAAAATCAAAGGCGGGACAGTTCAAAATACAGTAAAAATACAGAAAAGAGCTGATTGGCTGAGCTAGCGGTGGCTTGGCTATCCCAGCCAATCAGAGCGCGAGCTACTTCTCCCATTGTAGTCTATGGAGAGATGGGCGCAATGCAATCTCGGCGCTCAGCGCGTGCGGCATGGAGTATGAATAAAAAAATAATTTTTTATTAAGTGTAAATCATTATCAGATAAAGCGCTGAAACCTTCTCTAAAAATAAATCAGTTAAATCCCGAACAACGCGTTTGTTGCCGAGACCGGCGCTACATAGGGAATTGCAATAGAGAGAATCGCCGGAAATACAGTAATTCAAATTGTTTAAGCTATTCTCATTGGTCTGCATAAACCAGCCAATCAGAATAGGAGCGACAGTGGACCATTCTAACCTATGGAGGAGTATTGACCAATCAGAATAGGAGCGACAGGGACCCATTCTAACCTATGGAGAAATATTGACCAATCATATTCAAAGGCGGGACAGTTTAAAATACAGTAAAAATGCAGAAAAGAGCTGATTGGTTGAGCTAGCGGGGGCTTGGCTATCCTGGCCAATCAGAGCGCGAGCTACTTTCTCATAGAGTTCTATGGGGAAAAGAAATTCCGAGCGAGCTCTGTGATTGGCTAAGTTAAAAGAGGCGCGGTTATTTGGACCAATGGGAGAGCGTACGACGCTCCTATGGGTTTTCTAATGCAATCTGAAATAAAACTAAACATTGCCGAAATCAAATGATAATACTGCCGAAGTTGTCCCGATGTGTATATAAAATGAATAATAATATGGGGGTAAAGAAAAAAAAAACATTAAATCAATAAAATCAAAAGACATTGGCCTGTCGTTAAGGAGTTAAACCCCTTCTTAGGTCATCTCCCCTCCACCCCCCCAACTTCTAAAATACCCCCATTCACTATTTTTTAAATTAGCACCGCAGCCTCATTTTCTGCGACTAATTACTTTTTTAATTTTCCACCTATTGTATGGACCTCAATGAGGGCACATTTTTTGCCGGTTGAAGTGTAGTTTTTATTGGAACCATTTTGGGAAATATGTGTGACTTTTTATTCACTTTTTATTAACAATTTTTTGAAAATATAAAAAAACCCAAAAAAAACAAAACCCTGCAACCTTGGCGTTTGGAGTATCATTTCTTCTTCGTTGTTCCACACAAAAGATGAATGATCTTAGACATTTTCAGTTGTATTATTTTTTTTATAGTGTCATACGATCATTACTGGACTTTTTGTCATAGAAGTAGTTGTTTCTTAAAAGTTTATTATTCAAAATTAGAAATTCAAAGTAAATAATTACTTGGAACAAAATTCTAAAAACAAACCAAATTAATTTTGTAATATATTTATTATGTGTTCTTTGTTAGGCTTCTAATTTCTACACATGGGAGAGAAATCTCCACAGAGCAGATAATGATGAAGCTTGTCAGGATTTGTATATAAATATGGGCAGTTCTGGCTCTATAGCAGGATAGGACACGTCCATGTGTCTGATACCACGTAGGTTCTTTGTCTTAGTCATCAGAGCAGGATTAAGAGTTTCAGACTGATGAAATGATCCAGCAGGAGAAGAATCGGGATGTGTCATTTCTATTGTCATTTCTATTGTTTGTTCATTTTTGTAATTGTGAAAATAACACAAGGATCTAACGATCATTATTAAACTGACATAGACTTGGTCATCAGCTCAGTCACGTAGATCCCTACAAATCGTTATTGTTATGGATAAAGAAGCACAGCAAGTATTTTTGGTAAATATTTCAAGTTTTTGTGATTTTATAAAACATAAAACACTTTGAAAGGGTTATTCCCAGAAAGTCCTAGCAACTCAGCCTATAACTTTTCTAAACTTCTCTAATATAAACGAATTAATGATTTTATACCAGTATTTTAACTTACCTCATGTTTCTGTCCTCAGCTAGCTCCTTGGTTGCTGTCGTTCCTGGCCCCTGCTCAGTTCTATGAGTGGTGGCCGGTAAGAGTTTTTAGCATGCAATCTATTTCAAGCCATGGCCACTGACATCTAACACTGTCCAAGTATGAATACAGCTCCTGGAAATGTGCACTAGCTCAGGAGTAGTTCTTAGCTACTGAAGCATCCACTATCACACCCCAAAGGTTCAATTAAAGGACACAGAAAATTAGACATTCCTGGTCCCAACTTCCTCTAATAACAACACTGTCCAGTTAAGAACAACAAATTAACCAAAATAAATGGATGGGCAATTCTAGAGACTACAGCTAAAGGTCAAGGCAATAAAATTATGGTTCAAGAATCCAGAGATATTCCCAGCATTGGGGTCCAGCTATTACCGAAGTTGTTTTCCAATTATTCCTCCTGACCCTTAGGAGCAGAGGAGCTTCTCTCTATTTAGAATAGCGAGGGCTCATTTAGAAGATAGGTGCCTCACTCATCTTCTCTACATAGATTGTAAGCTCTTGTGATCAGGACCAGGCCCGGACTCATAGGGCAAACCGGGCATTTGCCCAGCTGGCCGCTGGAGTCCGGGCCGCAGAGCCGGCTCGGATCGCCCGCCGAGGAGGACGGTGTTCCCCCCCGGCGGGCCCCGAGTGCCGGCACCGGTCTGTGGCGCTCTACAGGGGCCGCAATGGTCACATCAGCGACCGGACCCCTGTGGCAGGGGGCCGACAAGACCCCCTCGCCGTGATGGCTGCATGGCTGGGTCAGTGACCCGGCCGTGCAGCCATGATGGCCGCCGCCTGCACCGCGCGGTGCAAGCAGCAGCCGAGGCTGAGCATCTGGGATCTACTGATCCCGTCTGCTTAGCTCCCAGGAGGCCGGGGGGCAGGCGCGCGATCGATGAATCATCGCGCGCCTGCCCCCGCGGCCCCGCTTCGCATAGCGGCCACCGCCCCGAATGAAGAGTGAAAGGAGGGGCAGCGGGCCCCTGGTGGATAGTGTTGAGCATTTTTACGACAAAGTTAAAATCGGCAAGGTTTTATGGGGATCGAAATTTCCAGATCATGCGAAAAATTTAAGGAAAAAACCTGAGCATCATCTTTTAAAAATGGGCCCCTTTTTGCCGTTTCCCTGTAATTTTGGGGCCAGCAAATGAGATTCGTTTTAACAGGTGAGTGTTGTGCGACGCCCATGACTGGGATGTTAGGGTTTTGCGTTTGGGGTGGAAAAATCACATGACCTCGTTTTACATAGAACCGTTTCCTTTTTTCAGCCCAGTGTCTCTCGGGTCTCATAGGGAAAAGGACGGCGCTCTGCCCGGGGCCACACACTCAGCAAATTTTTGTCTATTTCTGCACAGAAAAAACCCCAAAAATTTAGCTGTGACCCTTTCCCCTTTTTTTTTTTTTTATTAATTAGAGATTGAACATTTATGTAGTTAGCTAGAGAATTTTAAAGCAGCACTACGGTAAATTCCGGCGGGGGGAGGGGGGGGGTGGGGGGAAGGGGGGCCCCGCGGGGGAAAACCAGCAACCTCTATCTTAAAGAACACTGGATAATTTCCCCAAACTTATGTAGACATTGTATGGAATATCTTTATTATTAACATTTGCTTTAAATATTTCCGGGATATTGGGCAGCCTGAACTTATTTTGGGATACACATCATTTCTATAACTGCAGGCTCTTTGTTAGCGCAAAACTCCCTTTTATTATCATATACTTTCAATGGTTTTCTTTTTTAAATTTTACCCATTACACCTGTGACTGTGAAATATTCCCCTTGCGTTAAATTACAAACCACTCTGTAGTCAGCACAGGTTGTTTGTTCCCAAAAAAACCGTGTACCCACAAAAATCACATTTACGTTTTTTTGATTTTGGCACCCACACTGTTCATTGACGATCTACGTAAATCTTAAAACAGCAATTCTATTTCCCACAGGGAATTGAAAGGTGCAAAAATTCGTTTATTATACCAAAACATAACAGTTCTTTTTTTTTTGACTTTTGCCACCCATATTTTCATTGACGCACATTACGTAAATCTTAAAACAGCAATTCAATTCCCCAGGTGTATTAAAGGGTGAAAAAAATACCGTTTTTAATACCAAAACAAAACGTTACATGTTTTTTGATTTTTGCCCCCCCAAAATGTTCATTGACGCACCTACTTAAAATCAAAACAGCAATTCATATTCACCACAGGTGAATTGAAAGGGCAAAAAATACCTTTTATTATACCAAAAATAACAATACGTGTTTTTTGGACTTTTGCCCAGTCCAGATTTGTTGATAGACACCTTGCAGTTAAATTTGTTAATTTCAGCTTCTCCAGCCATGTTTGGGTGTAATAATGAAGGTGTTGTTGCTCTCCCAAATTTTTAAGGGCATGTCATAATCGCCCTCACCATAAAAAACCCTTTACGATAGCCCCGACTATCACAATCGATCGATCTCATACCCAACCAATCGCTCAACATACGGTGAGTATTATTTTTTATTTTTTTTTAAACTTTTTACTGTCCCTGCTGCCCATAATTGCCCTGCCCGGGCTACCTATAACCCCCTGCCCTGGCTAATACAGCCTGCCCTGGTCCTATATAAACCCCTCCCCTGCTACCTAATACAGCCCTGCCCGGCTATATACACCCCTGCCCTGGCTACCTATATACACCCTGCCCGGGCTACCTATTACACCCCTCCCTGGTACCAAAAAAAAAACCCCCTCCCCTGGCTATTTATATCACCCCCCCCGGGCAACCTATATACACCCCTGCCCTGCTACCTAATACACCCCTGCCCTGGCTACCTATATAAACCCCGCCCTGGCTACCTTTACACCCCTGCCCGGGCTACCTATTAAAGCCCTCCCGGGCCCCTATAAAAGCCCTGCCCTGTTTATATATCCCTCCCGGGCTCCCAATACTTGCTGGCTAAGATGCCCCCCTGGCTTCTGATCCCTCCCGGGCTGCCATCCCCTGCCCTGGCTGCTATACCTGCCCTGGCTCCTATAATAGCCTTTCTACCATCTGCCTTTAATAGCCCGTACTTATACACTGCCCTGGTGTATATACTGTCCTGTCCCTGCTGCAAAAGTACCCTTCTGCCTGTTTAACCCCCTGTCTCCCTGATACTGTCACTCCCGCCACTTACTGACATTTTTTAATTTCTTTTTTTTAGGGCTAACAGCGCTTTTTTTGGGGAATTATAAAAAAGGCGGTAAGAAGAGGATTTAAATGTATTTGTTTAAATTCACGGGATGAGTAGTGCCACAGAAGGACACGCATGCTGTACCGGACAGAGAAAGAAATGGAAGTAACAACAAGGGAAGACCCATGGAGGTTTGGGGCCAGAAGGAGAAGAAAAGGAAAGGAAAAACCCCATCAAATTTACCCCCGGTGGTCCCCTGCCGGGGTCATTTTATTCTTTTGAATGGGGTTTTCTCTGCACCACTGTTTTTTTTTTACTTTGTGTAGGGGGGCTCTCACACGGAGGGGGTTTTTTGGTGTTTTTTTTTGATGTGTTTTTTTTTTTTTGTGCAAAAATTTTAGATTAAACTGCTTTGCCTTTCCCCAAAATGCACCCAAAACTCTCCGTGGAAAGCAGCTTTATAGTGTAGTTTATTTTTGAAAATGGCAGGTGCGAGAACAAGGGAATTTTTTTTAATGGGTATTTTATTGGGGTGCGGGGGCTATGCCAGGTGTTTTTATTCCCAGTCCGGCCCTGTCAGGGACCTGATTCTATTCTTCCCTACTCCATAATTGTAAGCTCTTGTGTTTAGGGCCCTCGTTCATCTTGTGTCCTCCTATCTCCCCATTGATTGTAAGCTCTTGTGTTTAGGTCCCTCATTCATCTTGTTTTCTCCTAGCATCTCATAGATTGTAAGCTCTTGTGATCAGGACCCTCACTCTTCTTATGTCCTCTATCTCCTCATAGACTATAAACTATTTTGTTTGGCCCCTCACCTACTTGGTTTTCCTTATTCTCCCCTTGATTGTATGCTTTGTGTCAGGACCCTCACCCCCTTTTTTTTCCTATCTCCCCCATCAATTTTTAAGTTCTTGTGATCAGGATCCTCACTCCTCTTGTGTCCTCTATCTCCCCATTGATTGTAAGCCCTGGTGTTTAGGTCCCTCATTCATGTTGTGTTCTCCTATCCTCTCATAGATTTTAAGCTCTTGTGATCAGGACCCTCACTCCTCTTATGTACTCTATCTCCTTATAGACTATAAGTTATTGTGTTTAGGGCCCTCACTCCACTTGTGTCCTTCTACCTCCTCACAGATTGTAAGCTCTTGTGATCAGGACCCTCTCTCCCCCTTGTTCCCTAATTTCCCCTAGATTGTAAGCCTTGTATCAGGACCCTCACTCTTCTTTTGTCCCCTTCTCCCAAGATTTTAACTCTTTTGATCAGGACCCCAATCCTCTTGTGTCATTATCTCCCATTATTTAAACTCTTGCGAAACCCCCCCTGAAATGTGGCTGAGAATAGTATAGAGCATTTCAGGGAAGCTCCCAATCCCTGGCATGTTTTATACTAGACAAGGTAGCGGCCAATACATTGATTGTTGGTACAGCAAAGCCCATTCAACCATGATGAGAAGAGTTTCAGGGCTTTTGTGCATGCTCTGGAGCACTTTTTAAAGAATGACAATTAGTTGCTGTGGCCTCGATGGGCAGAAGAACTCATGAGCAAAAATCTGGGACCCCACTATCCCAGCCACATTCAACATTACAGTGACACCCCAGCTCTGATCATCACTGATAGCACACAGTACTGGTCAGTACTGGATATTAACCCTTTCTGTCTCTGCTTGCAGAGTAAACCCAAACTTCTATGATCAGAGTTTTTTTCCCAAGGATTTTAAAACAGCCACAAGTACAACTTAATATTCTTTCCCTTTTTTTGTGATCATGTTGGACACTAAGTGGGAACCCCCAATCATCCCCTGGTGTCTAACCCCAAAACCTCCACACCCAAATTTTTCTTCCGACGAATTGTTTTTAATGAATCATTTTACCAAAGTGTTGTCCCCAATATCCCAAAATCCCTAATATGGGGGAACATTACTTTTTTTAAAAATGTATCACACAACTTATTTCTTCATGTTCCCCGTGGGATCTGAAAGTCTTTCCCTCACAATGATTTTATACAGATATGTGGCCATCTGGACCTCTTTATTTTGTCTCTGTAATTACAAAACCCTGTTGTATAAATCTTTTGCTTGGTCTTGGTTGCTCACTTCTCTTGTGTTTCATTGATGTTTTTAAAACACAAAAATTTTAAATTGTGAGAAAATTCATTGACCATTATTTTGGATTGGGTTCCCTTAATTAGGGATCTCCTGTTCGGGTACCCCTTTTTGTTCACTTGGAATCTCGCTATTAAGTATACCGTTTTTAATTTTACCCCATCTATATTAAATAACTTTTATAAAACAAAATTATAATCAACCGTAAGGATCCATCCCGTCGGGAGAGGGAAAACTTCTCCACCTGTAGCCCCACCCCATTGTGGCTCCATATATTACTTTTAATATATTTATTGTTTATTTGTACCACTGAGGGCAATCATCGACATCAAAATCCCGTCTTCGTACACTGTTTTACCCCCCTCATCAACCCCATCAACTTCATTTTAAAAAACCAAAAATATAAAAAGCGAAAAAAAGGGAAAACTAAAAATATAACATTCACTTTAATCTTTATAGAAAGACAAAAATGCTTACATCGCACCCAACATTACCAGGGGATTATGAGAAAAAGCCCCAAAATAAAAAAGACAAAAATTGATGTCATTGTTTTTGTTTCTTTAAATATATTAAAATTCTTATTGTCACATTAAAAATTTGGGGGGTACACCACCCTTTTATTCCCCCCTGGTGTCCACCCAAGAACCTCCGACTCCCATGTCTTCTTAAGCTCACAACGCTCCATCGGAGAAACCGTTGACTACAAATATTCCCCCAACAAGCCCATTTCCACTTATCTTGGGGAGCAAAATTACTTTTAACCCCCTAACATAGTTCTTAGTTTTTTTCCTCCCCGCCATCTAAGAGCCATAACTTTTTATTTTTCAATTACATAGAAATATGAGGTCTTTTGTATTTTAATGGGTCATTTACTGTTTCCAGGAACATACTGGAAATGCAAAAATGAAGTGGGGTGAAATGAAAAAAAAAAAACATAGTTGCACCTGTTTGTGAGGTTTTTGTTTTATAGAATAAATGATGTGTTATCTGTATTCTGCAGGTGGATATGATCCCAATAACACAGATATGGTTTTTTGTTATGTTATATTACCGTAATTAAGTGCAAACATTTTCTGTTTCTAAAATTTTTGCTGCGGCTCCATTTTCTGCAACCAATAACTTTTTTGTACTTCCACCTATGAACCTGAAGTTTTTGCGGACTGAAGTACAATTTTTTTTTATATGATTTTGATACGGATAAAACTTTTCTTATCATTTTGTATTTACATTTTTACGTGATGTGAAATCACCCAATAAAGGCAATTTTGCAGTTTTGAATTTTTTTCTTTTACTGTTCATGTCGGATAATGAGGGTTTTTTGCAGATCGGATTTTTTTAAAGGGGCAGCAAAAAACAATTAAGTGTAAATTTTTATTATTTTTTTATTTGTAAAATGGAAAAAGGAGGGGGATTTGAATGTACACAATTTTTTATTAATTTTTACACTTTTACACATTTTTTTTTTCATTTTTTACATTAACTTTCAGTCACCCTATGGTTCTTGGCCACTAAGGAGCATGATTATTAGTGCACTCTTTCTGCAATGTATAAACAATGATGGTGGTTCTATTACTTCTTGTCTAGGGTAGGAAGTGACAGAAAAATATACATGGAAATGATGGAAGTCCTCATAAGGCTTCCAGCCGCCATGTTAATGTATCCGCACACTGCAATCTCGCTGTGGGGGTCCCAATCGCAGTTATTGCAACACTATTTCTCATTTATATAGATGCCGTTACCACAATTTCTGTGCAGCGTCAAAAGGATTAAGCAGCACGGAACAGAGCTGGCTCCATTCCCTGCTGTCAGTGGTGGATGACTGCTACAATTAGCAGCTCAAATCAGCCTCCTATGTAGGGAGATTACTTAGTAATCTCCCTACGTAAAACCTTCCTAGCACCAGGACCTACCTATACATCCTGTGTTCTTAAGAGGTTAATTACTGCATCAACCAACTTGACTTTTTTTTAGCATAACTGAAGCAGGTGTGTGTTACCATGCGGAAAAGGAGAAAAGAAATCAGCAATGATCCTAGAGAAGCAATTGTTGCTGTCATCAATTTCAGAAGGGTTATAGCACAATTTGAAAATAAGTATAAGTTAATAATTCTACAGTAAATAAGATAACTCACCAATGGAAGAAATTCAAAACAATTGACAATCTTTCCAGGAGAAGACGTCCCAGAAAATTTATTCCAAGGTCAAGCAATGCTTAGAGAAACTGTAGAAAAATCCAAGAACTACATTTCAGATTCTAAAAACCTCAGTTAGCAGGATAAATGTTCAAGTTCATGACGGTATAATAGAAAAGCACTGAATAAAAATATTTTTGGAATAGGTTGAAAGCATAAAGTTTATTCTTTTTAAAAAGTTCATGGCAGCATGTATTGTGTATATAAAGTTTGATCTGAACAAGCCTGGAACAAAGACTTCTGGAAAAATGTCTTCCGAACAGTCAAGAGTAGTGTTAAGCGATTACGTTGACCATCGACATTGGTCGATGGTCGATAGTCGACCATCATCGACAAGATAGTGGATAGTGAGTGGTCGATTATGAGCGATGACCATTAAAGTCTATGGGAGAGCAACAACACCTTCATTCTTACCCCCAAACAGGGCTGGAGAAGCTGTGGGAAATTAACATCCACAACAGTCAAATGGATATGTCTACATCTTAGGCAACACACTTAGGGTTTTTAAAAGCCACAGAAAAAAAATCACACCACCATTCACTATCCCTGACTTGTACCACAGCAGACCCTTAACCTGCATCACCCACAAAATTAAAAAGTGCCAGAAGGCAGTATGATTTTAACCATCATCTTACTTGAACTGGGCATTGAATATCCCTGTTCTGGAACCCCGCATGAGCCCCAAACCTGCATGCCCCCCCAATTTAAAAGTGCGGAAAAGGAGCCCTTTCAACCCCCAAATTTTAGTTGAACTGGACATTGACTATAAAATTTCCTGGGCCACAGCAGACCCCCAAACCTCAATCCCCCCAAATTAAAAAGGCCCGGGAAAAGGGCCCTTTCAACCACCATTTTAGTTTCACGGGACATTGACTATCCCCCTGCCCCTTGGGCCACAGCAGAGCCCCAAACCTGAAATGCCCCCCAAATTTAAAAAAGTGCCGGAAAAAAAAAAAAAAAAAAGGGGGGGGGGGTTCTTTAAAACCACCTTTTTAGTTTCACTGGCCCATTGACTAAACAAGTCCGGGGCCCCACAGCATACCCCCAAACCGCATGCCCCCAAATTTTAAAAAGTCCCGGGAAAAAAGGAGCCCTTTAAACCAAACCTTTAAAAATTTTCACTGGAATTGACTAAAACCGCCTTGGCCCCCGCATGACCCCCAAACATCCATAACCCCCCGTTAAAAAGTGCCCGAAAAAGGAGTTTTTTAAACCCCCCTTTTTAAATTTGAACGGGACATTGACTATATCTTTCCTGTACCGCAGAATGACCTTTAAACCTGTCAAAACCCCCAAAATTTAAAAAGGCCCGGGGAAAAGGGAGTTCTTTGAACCCACCATTTTTTTGAACTGGACAAAACAATATCTGTCCTGTACCGCAGAATGCCATTAAACCGTCCTGACCCACAAAATTAAAAAAGTCCCGGGGAAAATGGGAGCTTTCAACCCCCCTTTTTAATTTCACGGGCCCATATACTGCCCTTTTCCCCGGGGAAAAAGCGCTTGCCCCTCCTAGGGTGCGGCCCCAATTGAGTTTCCATTTTGAAATACTGGTGGTTAACGCTCCTTTTCCACCCGGGTTTCCCTTTTCCCTTTGGAATTCTTTTTTTTATTTTACTCAACGGGGCGGAGGAAATTGATTTTCTTATTTGTTCTCCCCGTGCTCCAAAACCCAAAGTCCCTGAAAACCAAAAACGGGTCAATTTTTCCTTACCCCCCCTTTGTACAATTCAAAGGTTTTTTTTTTCCCCACTATTTTTTACTTTAAAAGGTTTTTCATATTTTTTAAATTCTAAAAAACACATTTTTTAAAACAGGAGGGAAAACCCACCATTTCTTATTTTCTTTTTTTTTTAATTTGAAATTAAATGGTTTTGTCCCATACAGGGTTTTGCAAGCAAAGTTAAAATTTTTCAAAAAAAACCCCTTTTTGCAAAAATTTTGGTCCATTAACAGGGGCCTACCTATTCCTTTTTCTAAACAGCCCCAAACACCCTTGAGCCCCCTTTTTACAATTGTGAAGAACAAAGTCTGTTGAAACAAAAATTTTTTTAACATAATACCCCTGTAGTATAGCTGCATTTCAAAGCAAAACCCCCCCAAAAAAATGAAAAGCATGACCCTTAGCCATTTTTGGACAAATGTGAAAAAAAATGTCCCTTAGAAAAAACTTTTTTTTAAAAAAGGGAAACCTTTAAATTTTTGGGTTTCATTTCAAAGCAAAAATTACCCAAAAAATTAAAAAATTATTTCCCTCGGGGCCATTGTTTAAATTGTGAGGAGAAATGCCACTTAGATCCCAAAATTTCTTTTCCAAAGGACAATGTTTAAATTCCCTGTAACTCACAGCAACATGACCCCAAAAAAAATTAAAAATATGATTTTCCCCGCCACTTTTAAAAAAAATTGTGAGGAGAAATGCCACAAAAAAACCCCCTTTTTTCTTTTCCCAAAAGGACCATAATTTTAGCTGAATCTCAAAAGAACATGACCTAAAAACCATTGACAAGCAAAAACCTTCAAAAGAAAAAATTTAGAAAAATGGAATAGGGTTTGCCCCAAAAACCCTTTTGCTGCCCTTTTTACAGTCTCCTCACAAAAAACCCATTTAAAAAAAACCCGTTGGGAACTGAGAAAAAAAAAATTGCGTAATAAATGATCATTTTAAAAAACTTTTTTAAAGAGGACCTTTTCGGTTTGAATAGGAATGTGAAGTAGCCCCCGGAAACCTAATGGGTGCCCCTCGGAAATTTGGGGGCCACAACACATCAGAGATCCATCCCTTTATTCATCTTGTTGAAATTAAACCCGACCCCACTTTAAATCTGTGGAAACCCAGATGCGTTTTGCTGAATACCCTCCACGGGTCGAAGGTCCGCTCAGAATAGGGACGCTGGCTGTTTGGGCAGACAACACCTCTAGGGCGTGGCGAGCGACCCCCCGGGCCTTTTCGCCCCATTTTGGGATACCCAAAGTCTTTTTGGTTTCCGGAACACATCCAAAAACATGGGTTTTTTGGAACGCAGATAGTCGTCCCACCTTTGATCTTAAGCGGGGTCTCGGGTGTGTTGGTTTGGGTGCCCTGAAATTGCATGGGGTTGGGAGGGGAAAATTTAAAGATTCCCAGAGGTCCCCCTTTAAGGCTTCTCCACATTGCTTTCTGCTGTTTCTGGCCCTAGGGGCTATTTGGGCACTCACTGCTGTCACGTCGCTGATGTTTTTTTCCCACCGTAAACATTGGGGGAAAACGGGAAGAAACCCAAAAAAGTCTCCAGTTGATCAATACAAGGTCCCCATTTCCTGCATTTTACTCCCCTATTTGGGTGGTGGAAGGAAAGTGCATTTTTGTTTTTTTTAGGGGGAACCATGGGGGTGCCACCAATTTAACTGTTTTTTTCTTTTTAGAGGGCCTTAATGCAGGATAAATTGTTGGGGGAAAGGGAAAGATCCAAGAAACCTTTGTGAAGATGGACCCTTGTTTTTCCCCCCAAGCCTTTTGGGTCGGGGTTGCACTACAAACGGGTTTTTCCCCCCCACTTCCCCCTCCGCCTCAAATTCGCCCCAAACCCCTCTTTAAAAAGGCAGGGCCCTCGGAAAAAATGCTAAAGTAAAAGGGGAAATTGCCCCGCCTGACCTTTTTGGGGGCTTCTTTCAAAACGGGCAAGGATGGTTTCAGAGCTCATTCACCTCCCCACTCTCGGGGGCCCAAAAAACCCCCGGGGCCGCCCCGCGCTTGCGGGCCCCATGTTTTTCACACGAAATTTGCGAAACGGCAAGTGCTGCTGCCACAATCGCTGGAGCATGGGGGAGGGGGGAAAATTCCGGGCGTTTTCCCCAACTCAACAATGAGAGGGTTTGACGGGGAGGCCGACTAAACCTGCAACGCAGCCAGGCGGGACGAAGCAGGGGCGAACGCCGGAAGTGCAACTTAGATTTTGACCCTTCCTCAGCAGGCGTCCAAAACCCGGGGAAGCTCTTTAAAATTTCTGGGGGAAAAGGGTTCATAAACATTTTGCCAGGCAAGGGTTGTACCCAGTTTTACCGATTTTAAAGGGGCGGCCACAAGCGCCCTTTTATCGCAAAACCACCTTGCCTGGCAAAAGGTTTCCCATCCCCCCAGCAAGCCTTGGGGCTCGTTCCCTAGACCGTCCACAACCCTGACCTGTGGGTGGACGGTCCCAAGACAGTTTAATTTTTCAACACGGCCGGGTTTTTCACGGGCCTTTAAATTCCACCAAGGACCTTGGGGGAAAAAAACCCCTTTTGCACCACCCCTGCGGTTTTTAAAAGAGCGTGCCCGAGCCTGAGACCACCGTCACACCCGGGAGACACCACCCCCCTCACACCATTGAGTTTTCACCAGGAGATAGCCCCTTTGGGCCGGGCTTACAATTTCCATTTTTCCCCGGGGTCGATGGATTTTTCCCTCCAAAAATCCAACAACGCGCTTGAAATTTTAGATGACACGGGGCCCGGCCAAGCGGGGACGTTTTTCGGGAAAAGGGAAATCCCTTTCCCGGGGCATCGGGGTTTTTGGGGCGGGCAAGGGCCATGACGTGGGGAACCCCAAACTGTGCCACCAAGGGAAAAAGGCAACATTTCCAAGGGCCCAAAAACCTGGCAATGCCGACATTCAGGCATTTGGCCCTTTTGGATGGTTTTTGGGGTTTAAAATGTTTTCTTTTTTGCCCCAAAAACCCGGAAGACAGAAGGCTGGGGCTAGACTTGGGCCCCTGTAACCCGGGGTGCAGGTCCAAACGGCGGAAGGGGAAGGGGGGGGAAGGGTTCTGGTGGGCTGGGGGTAAATCGGGGACGGGGGAGGCTTAAGCGGAGGCTGAACCCCGAACATGACACTGAGAGACTGGGCAGCTTAGGAACGCTAGGGGGGTGGCGGGGGAAAGGAGGCGGAACAAGGGTGTGACAGTGGTTGGGGGCCCCCGGGTCATCCCGGGGCCTTTTTTTTGGGCCCAAATTTTGGGCCCCCATTTTCAACTCATGCATTTTGCTCAAGGACTAGACATGTTTTGGGGGGTGGTTAAACCCCCTAAATTTTTGCCCCCTACTTATGCGTTTACGGGGATAGGTGGCATATGAAAATCGCTGGTGAATCAAGGCTTGCCAAAGAAGGCCCCCGGGTTGAGAAATTCCGGACCTTTTTGACCCGGGGAAATCGAGGACGGGGTTTTGCGCGACCGGGCTGGCAGAATCAAACAGCGGACTTCCGCCCACCGGGCCCCCCCCTTTTTGAGGCAGAACCCAACTGACCCTACCCCATTTAACTTCCTCCTCGTCCAGTGATTAAAACGCTCCCCCCAAGCAAATTCCCCGGGTGAAAAAAACCCAAATTTGGGCCCAATGCCCCTCATCATCATCAACAAAGGGGACTTCGTCGTCCTGACATTCTGCATCCAGGAGCTGCGGGGAAAAAAGCAAAAGGAACTGAAAGGCTTGCCCCACCGCCCGGGATTTTTTGCCGATTTGACCGGGTCCCCTCTCCCCCTGATTGGGATCATAACGGGCCCTCAGAGCAAGAAAATTTAACCCCCTTTTTGGGCCCCTTGACTTTTAACATGCCTTCGAAACCCCCCCCCGCATTTTGTTCCCTCAAAGAGGGGCTTCAGAAAATGGATTAAACCACAAGGGGGGGAACACAAGTTGACATTTGGGCGCTTTATTTGGGCGGGTGCTGGGATGGTGATGACGACATTTTGGCCATGGGCTGGAGGACAGGAGGTAAACGCTGGGTGCAGGTTTCCTTTAAACCCCTTTAAGGGAAAATTGGGGACGCGTTCGTTTTCTGGGGATTCAAGGGGCCCCGACCCACGGACAGGGCCCGACGGGGGGGGCCCCCGCAACTTCGATCCGCGGCAGGTGGGTTTTCGCCAGCACTGGATGGGGCCCCCCTTCCCCTCGTACCTCAAACCCCCATGGGCCTACACCCCTCCTTGGGTCCTTACCACCTGAATTTCGCCCCCATTTCAGAAATATAAAAATTTTAAAAGGGATTGGGAAAAGTTTTGGGAAAAACTCTTTTTTAAAAAAGGGAAATCACAGCTATTTTTCAAATCCTCAAAAAAAAAACAAAATTTTCCTGGATTCAAATATAACTGCAAATTAAATCAAAAACAAAAACTGGCCCTGCGCCAAAATGAAAAAAAACGTATCTGAAATTAAAAAGGATAAAACAAGGTATTTTTTTTGGGACCTTTTCCAAATTCACCTGTTGACTAAAAATTTTGCTGTATTCAATTTAACTGCAAAGTAATCTAACAACAAACTGACCTGCCCAAAGTGAAAAAAAACAAACTGAAATGTAAACGGGTAATACAAAGGTAAATTTTTTCACCATCAATTTTCCCTGTTGGGGACCCACAAAAAAGCTGTTAAACAAAATTTAACTGCAAAGTAGATCTATCAACAAACTGGCCTTTCCCAAAGTGAAAAAACACGTAACGAAATTTATTCCCGGGCAAACATGGGAAATTTTGGCACCTATCAATTCACCTGTGGGAAAAAATAAAATTGTTGTATTCAAATTTTTTGTGCAAGGGTGTTTTCAATGAACAAAGGGTTTTAAATGCCCAAAAGTCAAAAAAAACGTAACGGTTATGTATTCGAAAAATACAAGATTTTTCGGCAAACCCTTTTAATTCACCGTGGGACTATAAAAATTTCGGATTTAGATTTTAAAATTTCAACTGCCTCAAAGAAAAAAAGGGTGGGAGGCGCCAAAGTCCCAAAAAAAACGTATCTGTTTTTTGTATTCGTAAAATACAAAATATAAATTTTGGGACCTTTCAATTCACCTGTGGTGCTAAAAAAATTGCTTGGGTTCAAAAATTTTAAATGCATGCTTTCCTCAATGAACAAAGCGTATGCGCCAAAGTCAAAAAAAAACGTATCAGTTATAATTCAAAAAAATACAAGAAATTTTTGGACCTTTCAATTCACCTTTGGGGACTAAAAAAAATTGCTGGATTCCCAAATTTTTTTGCAAGCTGCCCAATGAACAAAAACTGTAGTTTCCCAAATAAAAAAACACGTAACTGTTATTTTTATTGTATAATAAAAAGATATTTTTTTGGGACCTTTTAAAAAACCCCGTTTTTGACCCATAAAAAAACGGATTAAAATTTAATTTCAAGTTAAACCCCTATCAACAATCTGGACTGGGCCAAAAATGCAAAAAAAAACGTAACTGAAATGTTTTTCGATAATACAAAGGGAAATTTTTTGGGACCTATCAATTCACCCCGGGGGACTATAAAAAAGCTGTAATTCAAAATTAAGTGCAAGCCCGCCTCAATGAACAAAGCTTTGTGTGCTAAAACAAAAAACACTTAAACCCGTAAAAAATTTTTTATAATTCAAATAATTTTTGGGACCTTTTAATTCACCGTGGTGACTATAAAATTGCTGGATTCAAATTTAAGTGCAAGCTGCCTCAATTAACAAAGCGTAGTAAGCCAAAATCAAAAAAAAAGTAACGGTTTTTATTCGTATGTAAAAGGGTATTTTTGGACCTTTTAATTCACCGTGGGGACAAAAAAATTGGGTGGATTCAAATTTAAGTGCAAGGTAGATATTCCAAAAAAAGGTGGAAGGGCAAAATTGAAAAAGAACACCCATCTGAAAATGTATACGTTTAAAAAAAGGGGGAGTTTGGGCCCAACAAAGAGACCTGATTTAATAGAAAAGATTTTGGGATCCTAATATTTAAATTCAGGTTTTCCCAAAATCCAAAATATTTTTAAAATAAAACGTTAATAATAAAGCTATTTTTCCCGTGCAATTGGGCCCAAAACTAATTTTTGGTGAACTTTATCCCCGATTCTTTATAGACTTGTCTGTGTTTTGCCCCCCGGGGGGCCCCCCCGCCCCTCCCCCCCATGACTTTTACAGCGGTAGATGCTCCTTTAAAATTTCTCTACCAAACCCACATAAAAACTTCCCAAACCCAAAACTAAATAAAATGTAAAAGGAACCCCCGCTAATTAATAAGGTTTTTTCCCGTCAAAAAGAATAAAAAACGCTGAAGCCCGTTTTTTACACAAAAGGCTCCCTTCCCTTCTGCTCTGAGACCTGAGGGGGACATTTGAAAGGGTGAACAGGAACCGCGTTCTAAAGAAAAAAGAGTCATGTTTTTTTTCCCGCCAATTTGCAAACCCTACACATCCCATCATGCCTTTGCAACCCCAAATCTCACCCCCGCTCTATTCTTAAAACTGATTTTTTGGCCGCCAAAAAGACAGGAAAAACCCCCGAAAAGGGGGCATCTTAATTTGATGAGCACCCAATTTTTTAAACCCAAATTTTTCCATGATCTAGAACTTTCGATCAACATAAAAACTGTGCCGATTTCAACTTTGTCGATAATAATCGCTCAACACTAGTCAAGAGCAAAGTGGAGATATTTTGTCATAATTAGTGTTGATCGAACGGTTCGAGAAAAGTTAGGTTCGAGTAGAACTTCTGGATTTTTTAGAACTCGCGCCGAACCGAGCTTTTTACGGTTCATTCGAGAAAAATTTGCGTTCGAGACATGCGTTTGACACGCCATTTTTACTTTCACTTTCACTGCTTCCTGCAGTTTGGAGCCGTCCAATCAGTGCATAACACCGAAGATTGTAAAAACACGTCACCAGAGTGTGTACTGTAGGGCTCTCATTGGCTGCTTAAATCACATGACCCTGTTATGCGTATGTAACTTTTTTTCCCGTTGAACGCCATTTCGAGTTCACTATCTGTACTTGAATGGACGGCTCTCTGTCTCCTTGCTTACATGCAGGCAGGCACACCATATCTCAGTGATTTTACATTGGACAAGGTGCTAGTTAGATTAGTCGGGGGCGGGGGAGGCAGCAAGCTTAGGGAATCATAGACAGCAATAGTTAGGGAGTTTGGGAGTTTTGTAGAGCTTTTGCATAGTGTATAGTTTTATATAACTGGCTGCATCTTTCCCACCTTTATTCTGAGTGCTCAAAAGTTAATTTCTACTGTTTTGAGGGTCCAGCTATTGCCGAAGACACCATCAGCAAATCTGCTATATAAAGAAATCACTTTCAAATACTGGTTGCATGCAGAAAATTGGATTAAGTGCCCAAAAGTTCATTTTTCCAGTTTTGGGGGTACAGCTAGTGCAGAAGACACTGTTATTCCATAGAAAGAAATCTTTTTATAATACTATTTGCTTGCAGCAAATTTTTGTGATTCAAGAAAAGTTCTTCAATAAGAGACCATGAACAAACCTTTACCTTTTTGGTAAACATGGAGTGAACTAGAGGTGGTAAGCAAGCATAGAGGGCCATGGGGCATGGAGCTAGAGGTAAGAGACAGGGCACTCATTCCAGTGCTCCGGACCACACACAAGTGAGCACATTGTCAGTTGCAGGACCATCTGACCTGTCATCGCTTGGTTGGTTCCCTATGAATCTCAGTACTGAAGAGCGTCGGCAATCTGTTTTTCAGTGGTTAATACACGCTGCATCCAACAATTTTACATCCTATTCCTCTCAGTCATGGCCACAAATTTCATCATCATCATCATCATCCTCATCGTCATCATCATCATCATCCTCATCAGTACAACCTGAAGCAAACATAGGCCAAATGTCACCCAATATACAGACCACTGTAGATAATCCGTATTCTGAAGAGCTCTTTGATGAAACAATGTAGTTGGGGTCAGAAGGCATTTCAAAAGATCAAGAGGCCAAAGAGGATGATTTTGTCTGCTGTGCAGCCCAATCATTGATGCCCTCAGAGAAGGAGAAGGAAGCTGGTCCATTGGCAGAAATATCAAGCGGTCAGCAGTGCCTTGCAGTGCCTATGTCTTCTAGTTTGCAGCTTGAGGAAGTCACTTGTGATGATGATGATGACATTGCGGATCCAACATGGTCTTTTTAGCAGCAGCAGCTGGCGAGAGTATCATCAGTAGAGGAGGATAATGGTGTAGTGATAGTGAGGATCCAGCCTGAGAAAGGGAGAGGGCGGTTGCATATGTCCGCTGACATTACTCCGCCAGCCGTGGTCAGTGGTGGCAGCGGGAACACCGCTATTAGGTTTTCACCGTCGAAGAGGTCCAGGACCTGTGAAGCCTGGGCTTTTTTTGATCAGGTCTCAGATTCACCGACTGACGTTATATGCTGGATTTGCTTTCAAAAAGTTAGTTGAGGAAAGAATCTAAAGAGTTTAAGCACCACCAGCAGGAACAGGCACATGCATGTAAAGCATGAATTGCTGTGGAAGAGTCACTTGAAAAAAAAAAAAAAAAAAGGCCACACAGGTCCTGGGCTTTAAACAATTGTGACCTCTTCTGCCTCCTTCTCCTCCGCCACTTCGAAGCCCAAGCGGTCCTCTGCTACCGATGTGCTGGAGCAGCATGAGCAAGCACCATCCCCAGTCCCAGACACTGTTGGCCAATTCCCACCACCTACAACACATCTACACCTTCCCCTTCCACCAGTCTGACCTGCACACCATACAGCGGAAAGTCTAGCAGCCAGCCATCTATGTACCAGGTGTGGGAGGATAAGAAACGTTTTCACTCCAAGCATCCCAAAGCCAAAAGCCTGAATGTCGGCATTGCCAGGCTGTTGTCCTTGGAAATGTTGACTTTCCGCCTGGTGGATACAGATGGGTTCCGCCATGTCATTGCCCTGGCATGCTCCCAATATCAGATGCCGAGCAGGCATTTTTTTTGCCAGAAAAGCTGTCCCTGCTTTGGCCAGCCACATTGCAGAAATGATCTCCAGCGCATTGGCTGCATCTGTGTCCACCAAAATCCATCTCACTACAGACACCTGGACTAGTAAGCACGGTCAAGGGTGTTACATCTTACTGACTGCGCACTTGGTGAGTTTGGTGGATGACAGTGCCTCTGGTAATGGGTCTCGGCCAACACTCTTCCACCCTGCAGGGATGGTGCAAAGTCCAGATCCCCAACCTCCACGGGTAGCATCACGTGCCAAGAGAAACCAGGCCATTCTGAAATTAATCTGTATTGGAGACCATGAAACACACGTTTCAAGACATGCCCGGCTTTTGCACACTGAGCCCAAACCATTTGGCGAGGGGCTAAGAACCGGGGCTCCGGGAAAAGGGGTTGGTTGGCGCAAGGGAAAAAAATCTCCTTGCCGCCCTTTTGGGAATCGATAACAAAAGCAAAATTCCCTTCCCTTTTCACCCCGGTCTTTTAAACCCTTTGGGTTCGCGGGAAAATTTCCCCAAAGAAAAACCCAAAAATTTCCCTTGACTTTTTTCTGGGGAAAGGGTTCGGGCCCTTAAAGCCACCCCGGGTTTTCCCCCACCCTGTTTTGGGGCACAATTGCCAGCGTGAAACATGATCGGGCCCTTTCCCCTTAAACCGCCATATGTGATTTTGGAAAAAGCTGGAATTCCACCTCCACTATTTCCACGATTGTGGCAGCAGCGTAATGCCTTTACGGGCCTTATAAAAGGGGTTGTAAAACCCTTTACGATTTTGGGGGGGTGTTAAAACGATAGAGAGTGGAGCGGGTGAAGGTTTCCCCTGCCCCACCCTTTGACATTTTTTAAAAGAAGCCCCCAAAAAAATTTTCATTTAGGACGAGGGCATTGGTCACCAGGGACCTTTGGGTCATATATTTATTGAAACCAAGCTTTAGACTCTTGCGTCACAGGCCCCCAGCAGTGTTTGGAAAGGAGGAGGGGTGCGGACACAGAAGCCTTACTCCCATCGGGATGTAGAAGGCCCACTGTTTCCCCAATTTTATTGGTCTTCTTTGGGTGGGGGTCAATTTCCCTTTCCCAGGGTTCCAGGGGAATTTCCTTCCGGGACTAGTGCAGGAAGGCATTTTCAGTTTCGCAAAGTACAGCACATGGGGCTAGCCAAAGGGGCTCGGGTGATGGTCAGGTTTGGGGAAGAAAGGGGAAGGATGTTTGGGGCCCAGAGGGGGAAACACCACCATCCCAAATCCCCCTTAAGGGGGAAAGGGGAAGTTTTTTGGCATAGATTTCGGGAGAAGGGGGAAAACAGGGGGAAAAGGCCCCTAAAACCCTGAGGATTGGGAATCCGGCGGGCAACTCACCCCAGGGAATTTTGGGATGCTACTTTAAACCTACAAAAGGGAACCCCCACATCAAGGCAATCAAAATGAACAGCGATTACTGGGTGGCCACCCTCCTTGATCCACATTACAAAACAAAAGTGAGCAATTTCCTTCCACCCACACAAATGTACAGTAAAATATAGGAATTGAAGACAGTGCTTATTGACCAACTCGAGACATCTTTTGCATCTGCTTCACATTCTAATGTCACGGTGGAACAACGTCAGCAACATGCCAGCAGTAGAATGGCAAGTAGCCGCAGCAGCAGGCAGTGTGGCAGAACCCTACTGGGTGACATTTTGCACTCGTTTTTTACCACCTCACCAATGCCTGCAAGGCAGGGCAGCATTCAGACACACAGAGACCGCCTTAAGACCATGGGCCATGACTACCTGCGGGTCAACACTGATGTTTTTGGATTTGGTCTGGACCCAGTCAACTTTTGGATGTCCAAAATGGATGAGTGGCCTGAGCTTGCTCGACACGCCATACAAATTTTATCCAGCCCTGCAGCCAGCGTTATCTCAGTATGCACGTTCTGCTCAGCTGACGGGGTGATAACTGACAAATGGATCCGTCTTTCCCCTGAGAATGTGGGTCTTTTGACATTTATCAAAAGGAATCAAGCGTGGAACTCTGATGATGTTGTTGTCCCCATTGCTGATGTCACCGACAGGTAAATAAAGGCATAGTATTGGCAACCCTGGCGGTAGCAGCTAGTTAGATTAGTTGGAGGGAGGGTACAGCAAGCTTAGGGAATCCCAGACAGCAATAGTTAGGGATTTTTATATTCATGGCTGCATCTTTCCCATCTTTATTCTGAGTGCCCAAAAGTTCTTTACTGCTGTTTTGGGAGTACAGATATTGCAGCAGACACCATTAGCAAATCTGCTATACAAAGTAATCGCTTTCAAATACTGGTCGCTTGCTGCAAATTTTATTAAGTGTCCAAAAGGTCATTTTGGCTGTTTTTGGGGTCTAGCTACTGCAGAAGACACCGTTAGCAAATGTCTTTCTAGGAAGAAATCTTATCTCAAATCCTAATTTCGTCTTGAAATTTTTATTGCGTGTCCAAAAGGTAATTTTTGCTGGTCTGGTGGTCATGCTACTTTAGAAAAGGCTTGAGAAAGGCTAATTTCTGAGCTAAAAGGTTGCACATTTGGGTGAAGTAAAATAACACTAATCTGGAAGTGCTGCCTTATTTATTTTTCTGCGTTGAAGAAACCTTTGGACTGGGTTTGTAGGCGAACACCCATATATGTTGTCTTTAGTGCTGCTGATTTTTTTTTCTTTTTATATGCTACTGTTGAAGACACTGTTAGCAAATGTCCTTCTAGGAAGAAATCTTATTTCAAATCCTAAATTTGCCTCGAAAATTTTATTGAGTCTCCAAAAGGTCATGTTTTCTGGTTTGGTGGTCAGGCTACTGTAGAAGACACCATTAGTAAATGTCCTATTGAAAAAAATCTTATTTCAAATACTAATTTCTTCTTGAAAATTTTATTGAGTGTCAAAAAGATTATTTTTGAGGTTTGGGGTCCAGCTACTGTAGAACACACCGTTTGTAAATGTCCTATAGAAAGAAATCTATTTCTTTTTCTACCAAACAGTTCTACTTTGGTTTCATCTGACCATATGACATTCTCCCATTACTCTTCTGGATCATCCAAATGCCCTCTAGCAAACTTCAGACGGGCCAAGACTTGTACTGGCTTAAGCAGGGGGACACGTCTGGCACTGTAGGATCTGAGTCCCTGACAGTGTAGTGCGTTACTGATGGTAGCCTTTGTTACGTTGGTCCCAGCTCTCTGCAGGTCATTCAGTAGGTCCCCCTGTGTGGTTCTGGGATTTTTGCTGACCGTTCTTGTGATCATTTTGACCCCACAGAGTGAGATTTTGCGTGGAGCCCCAGATCAAGGGAGATTATCAGTGGTCTTATATGTCTTCCATTTTCTAATTATTGCATCCACAAGTTGATTTCTTCACACCAAGCTGCTTTCCTATTGCAGAATCAGTCTTCCCAGCCTGGTGCAGGACTATAATTTTGTTTCTGATGTCCTGCAGTGAATGACCTGCAGAGAGCTGGGACCAACATAACAAAGGCTACCATAAGTAACAAACTGCATCGCCAGGGACTCAGATCCTGCAGTGCCAGATATGTCCCCTGTTAAAGCCAGTACATGTCCGGGCCTGTCTGAAGTTTACTAGAGAGCATTTGGATGATCCAGAAAAGTATTGGGAGAATGTAATATGGTCAGATGAAACCAAAGCAGAACTGTTTGGCAGAAACACAACTCGTTGTGTTTGGAGGGAGAGAGAATGATGAGTTGTATCCAAAGAACACCAAACCTGGTGTGAAGCATGGGGGTGGCAACATCATGTTTTGGGGCTGTTTCTCTGCAAAGGGACAAGGATGACTGATTCGTGTACATAAAAGAATGAATGGGACCATGTATCGTGAGATTTTGAGTGCAAACCTCCTTCCCTTTGGAAGGCATTGAAGAAGAAACGTGGCTGGGTCTTTCAGCATGACAAGGATTCCAAGAACACCGATAGGGCAATGAAGGAGTTGCTTTGTAAGAAGCATTTCAAGGTCCTGGAGTGGTCTAGTCAGTCTCCAGATCTCAACCCCATAGAAAACCTTTGGAGGGAGTTGCCCAACGATAGCCCCAAAACATCACTGCTCTAGAGGAGATCTGCATGGAGGAATGGGCCAACATACCAGCAACAGTGTGTGCCAACCTTGTGAAGACTTACAGAAAACGTTTGACCTCTGTCATTGCCAACAAAGGATATATAATAAAGTATTGAGATGAACTTTTGTTATTGATAAAATACTATTTTCCTCTATAATTTGCAAATAAATTCTTTCAAAATCAGACAATGTGATTTGTTTTCTCATTTTGTCTCTCAAAGTTGAGGTCAACCTATGATGTCAATTAAAGGCCTCTCTCATCTTTTTTAAGTGGGAGAACTTACACAATTGGTGGCTGACTAAATACTTTTTTTCTCCACTGTAATATCAACTGGTTCAACTGATGGCCTATAAAAAGTTGTCTCATTACCAAGGATCCACACAAGAATCATCTCATGATGGGTAAAACCAGTTTGCTGTCTCAAGACCTTTACAACCTTTTGCTGCAAAACATACTAATGGCATTGATTACAGAAGAATTTCTAAACTACTGAAGGTTCCAGTGAGGACTTTTGGGGCCATAATCTGGAAGTGGAAAGAACATAATTTCACCATTTACCAGTCATGACCAGGTGCTCCCCGCAAGATTTCAGACAGAGGAGTAAAAAGATTTATTAGAAGAGTTGTCCATGAGCCAAGGAGAGCTACAGAAATATCTGGAATCAGCAGATACAACAATAAGTAATATACTGACCCTCCACTGCCTGTATGCACTCTCACCCTACATGGCCTATTGTATGGACCTTAGTGAGGGCACATATTTTGCAGGTTGAAGTGTAGTTTTTATTGGTGCCATTTTGAGATACATGTGACTTTTTGATCACTTTTTATTTACAATTTTTTGCAAGGTGAAATCACCCCCCCAAAAAAACTGCACTTTTGGTGTTTGGAGTATATTTTCTTCTACGTTGTTCTGCACATGGGATGAATGGTATTATATTTCAATAGAGTAGACTTTTATGGACATGCACATACCACTTATGTGTAGCTTTTATATGTATACACCTACCTACCTAATAGGGGCCTTTTCATTGTATTATTTTTTTGATTGAGTCATACGGTTCTTACTCTACTTTTTGTCATAGAATAAAAAAAGTAGTTGTTTCTTAAAAGTTTATTATTCAAAGTTAGAAATTCAAAATAAATATTGCCTTGGAGCAAAATTCTAAAAACAAGCCAAATTAATTTTGTAATAAATGTATTATGTGTTCTTTGTTAGGCTTCTAATTTCTACACAGGAGACCAAGGGAGAGAAATCTCCACATTGCAGATAATGATGAAGCTTGTGAGGATTTGTATATAAATATGGGCAGTTCTGTCTCTATAGCAGGATAGGACACGTCCATGTGTCTGATACCATGTAGGTACTTCCGTCTTAGTCGTCAGAACAGGACTAAGAATTTCAGACTGATGAAGTGATCCATCAGGAGAAGAATCGGGATGTGCCATTTCTATTGTTTGTTCATTTCTGTAATTGTGAAAATAACACAAGGATCTAACGATCATTATTAAACTGGCATGGACTTGGTCATCAGCTCAGTCACATAGATCCCTACAAATCGTTGTTATGGATAAAGAAGCACAGAAAGTTTTTTTGGTAAATTTTTTACGTTTTGTGATTTTATAAAACATAAAACACTTTGAAAGAATTATTTCCAGGAAGTCCTAGCAACTCAGTCTATAGGTTTTCACAACTTCTGTAATATAAACTAATTTATAATTTTGAACTAGTATTTTAACTTAATTTAACCTAATTTTTCTGTTCATCAGCTAATCCATGGCTTGCTCGTCTATTCCTGGACCCTGCTCAGTTTCTAGGTGTGGAGAGTGGGCTGGCGATAGGAAAGTTATCCATAGTGACATAGTTCGTGGCCGGAAATAATTTTTGGCATGCAATCTATTTCCAGCCATGGCCACTGACCTCTAACATTGCCAAGTATTAAAGTCCTGGGCATGTACACAATCTCAGGAGTAGATCTTCTGAAGCATCCACTATCACACCCCTTAGGTTCAACTAAAGGGCACAGACAAGTAGTTAATCCTGGTTCCAACTCCCTCTAAAACCCCACTGTCCAGTTAGGAACAACAAATTAACCAAAATAAATGGATGGGCAGTTTCCTATTAGAAATTTATGGGCAAAGCTGAAAAGGCAGGTGCAATCAAGGTGACCTCCAAACATGGCTCAGTTACACTAGTCCTGTCAGGAGGAAGGGGCCAAAATTCCTACCAACTATTGTAAGAAGCTTTTGGAAGGATCAAAATGTTTGACCAAAGTTCTATAGTTTAAGGGCAATGCTACCAAATACTAATGAAATGGATGGAAACTTTGGACTTTGCAGAAAGAAATAAAACTGCCTCAAAAATTCTCTTATTCTTTCAAAACATGCAAATGGGGCTTATTGCACAGTGTATGGAAACTTCTGGTTTCACCTGTGTATATACACACAGTTAAGTCACATTATTATGAACACATAAGGAAGACATATGTGTTGCACGGGCCATTGGTGTTTATATAAAGGTGTCTCCCTCAGGATGTCTGCAAAAACATAATCCTTCTCTTGACTGTCGTTAGGTAAAAGGGCAAAATGTCGCGGTTATAAAAAGGAACAGTTATTGGCTTCCAGGCCAACAGTTCAGTGAACCCTCCTGTGTATGGGACAAAGTGACAGGTCTCATGGCTAGAACTGTCTGACACTGGTTGAAAGAGCGTTACCAAGACATTCAAAACTCTCCAACCCCAACTAAACATTTGTTGGGCCCCTTGATGGTGTTGTTGGCTCTTCAGAACCTCCAGCAGCTGTGAGATGCACTCAGCAGGGCTCCAGTGAAAACCCCCCTTTACCTTATTGCGTCACTCCCAGCCCATCTAGCTACTGTATGGGCTGCACGCTGCAAGAACTCAGGCTTACTGAATATTATGCTACTGTTCATAACAATTTGACTCTGCTGTATATTTTTATTTTTTATTGATACATAAAGAAGTTTTGTTAGTTCATTTATTATGAGAAATGATTCCATGCTGTTTGCTGGTAAAATCATGATTATGTAAGTGCTTATAATTTGATCTCTGTATTTGATGTTCTTGCTTGAAATTCAGAACACAACACTTTGTATAATAGTTGACTGAACAATTGAGAAAATCAAGAAGTTTACTCTTTGTATCACTCCTATTCCTTAATCGATTATAAGGAGTGTTGAGCGATTACGTTGGCTATCGACATCGGTCGATGGTCGATAGTCGGCTATCATCGACAAAGATATTCGATCTGGTCGAAGATAGATGATGCGCCCAAACCGGAATGACCATTAAATTCTATGGGAGAGCAACAACACGTGCATTCCTTAACCAAACAGGGCTGGAGAAAGCTGGAATAAAATCCCACAACAGTCAAATGGATACGTGCTAATCTTAGGCACACTCTAGTCTAGGTTATAAAAGCCACAGAAAAAAATATCACAGACCAATTCCACTATCCTGTCTTGTACAACAGCATGACCCTTAAACCTGCATTCACCACACAAATTGCATAAGTTCCAGGAACGCAGTATGACTTGAACCATCATTTTACTTGGAACTGGAATGGACTATCCTGTCCGGGAACGCTGCATGAAGCCCCAAACCTCATGACCCCAGGATTAAAAAGTTGCCGGGAAAAAAGAGTCTTTCAACCACCATTTAACGTTTCACCTGGACATAGACTAACCGTGTCCTGAAGCCACAGCATGAGCCAAACCAGCATGACCCAGATTTAAAAAAAAGCCGGAAAACAGGAGTCTTTCAAACCACATTTTTGTTTCATGGACATCTGTCTATACTGTTCTGGCCACAAGCATGAGCCAAACTGCATGGACCCCCAGATTAAAAAGTGCCGGAAAAATGAAGTCTTGTCTACCACATTTAAGTTTCACCGGACATTAGGACACATTCCCTGTCCTGCAGCCACAGGCATGAGCCCCAAACCACATGACCCCAGATTAAAAAGTCGGGGATAAAAGGGAGTCATTTCAAACACCTTTTTTAGTTGAAACTGACATTGATATACCTGGCCTGGGCCACAGCATGAGCCCCAAACCTGCATGACCCCCAGATTAAAAAGTGCCGGAAACAAGTCAGGAAGTCTTTGAACAAATCACCATTTTAGTTTCATCGGACATTATACTGTTCCCTGTCCTGGTAGCGCTGTGCCCCCCTCGTATGACGTGCGGACCATTGAGCTTCACTTGGAAATATGGTGGTTAACGCTCCTGTTCCACTCAGGTGCCCTTTTTATTGGCATTATTTTTCTCATTTTAATCATAACGTTGCTGGAGGTGAATATTGGTATCTGTACTTAGTTCTCTGTCAGTGCTCCTACTCCATGTCATCTGGAATAAACTACATCTGGTCAATGTGTTCCTGTAACCTCCATTGAACAATTCAGAGAGAAATTTTTTTTACCAAAGCTATTTCTTTACATGCAAGTTTTTTAGTAGGGTTTAATTCTAGGAGAAAAACACCTTTTTAAAAATAGGATGAATTCCACCATTATCTTTGTTTCTCTTTTTTAATTGTATTAAATGGGTTTGTCTCAAACCAAAGGGATTGATAGCTATGTTAAAGATCTTTGCAAAAATCACAGTAATATGCATATGTGTCCAATTAACACGTGTCATACCTATTCATGTTTCTGACCGCACATCACCCTTGAGCCACTCTTGGGGGGGGGGGGGGGGACAATTGGTGAAGATACCAAAATGTCTGTTAGAAACATTTCTTTTTTTTAAATTAGGACCCTGTTAGTATATAGCTGGTAATGTCACAGAAAATGCCCCAACAAAAATTCAAAGCATGACCTTTGAGCCATACTTGGACAATTGGTGGAAGAACAAATGTCTGTTAGAAAAAACAACATTTTATTATATAAGGACCTATAGTATAGCTTGCATGTCACAACAAAATGCCCCCAAAAATTCAAAGCATGGACCCTCGTGAGCCACTTTGGACTATTGTGAAGAAACAAATGTCTGTGGAAACAAAATTTTTTTTATTATAGGACCGTAGTATACTGCATGTCACAGCAAAATTGCCCCCAAAAAATTCAAAGCATGACCCTTGAGCCAACTTTGGACAATTGTGCGAAGAACAAATGTCTGTGTGAACAACTACATTTTTTAGAATAGGACCTTGTAGTATTGCTGCATTTCAAAGCAGCATGATCAAGAAATTTTAAATATGACTTCTCAAGGCCACTGTAAAAATGTGGGGAGAAAAAGCGGACTTAGAAGCCACACATTTTCTGGTTCCAAAGGACCAGATTACTTGCTGTATCTACAGCAACATGGACCCCAAAAATTATAAATATGACTTCTCTAGCACCTTTATTAAAAATTGTGATGGAGACATGCCACTTTAGAAGACCACATTTTCTGTTCAAAGGTCCATAATTATAGCTGTAATCTCACAGACAACATGACCTCAAAAACGATTGAAAATGCGAAATCTTCTAAAGATAAAAATGAGTAAATGGAATACCGGTGTTGTCATGAAAGCTTACTGTATTTCAAGTCTCCTCACAGCAAAACCAGCCAAAATGAACGGTGGGAAAAGAGACTAAAAATGCAGTAAGAAATGATTCATTTTAAAAAAAATAGTTTTCAAGAGGACCCATTTCTCGTTGAAGGAGGGTATGTGAAGTAGACCGGCAACTAATCTGTTGACCTCTGCAATGGGGGCCACTTCAATCATCAGAGATCCATGCCTGATTCCATCTTGGATGAAAAGTCAAACGTTCCACATTTATCAGTGGAAAGCCGGATGCTGTTTGTCTGTAATGACTCACCTCCAGCTGTGCTGAAGGTACCGCTCAGAGTATGACGCTGGATGCTGGGGGACAACACCTCTATGGCGTGTGCGAGCCGAGCTCGGGCCCATTCGTCCATTTTTGGGATACCCTGAAAGTCTATTGGGTTTCCGGAACACATCCAAAAAACAATCGATGTGAGACGCAGATAGTCGTTTGCACCATGATTTAAAGCTGCTCTGGTGTCGTTGGAATGGGTGTGCCCTGCATTGACTCCACCCGGTTGGTGAGGTGGTAAAATAAGATTGCCTAGAGGTCACCCATTAGGCTTCTGCCACCTTTGCCTGCTGCTGCCGCTCGGCTTTACTTGCCACTCTAACTGCTGTCACGTCGCTGAGTTGTTCCAGCGGCCCCATGGACATTTGGGGAACGTGACGCAGACACAACAGATGTCTCCCTGTTGATCAGTTCAGCAAGGTCTCCATTTCCCTGCATTTTACTCTCTATTTGGGGTGGCGTGGAAGTGAAGGGAATAGTGCTACTGAGTTTAGTTTTGTTACCGGGGATCAGAGGAGGGTGGCCACCAGTAAACTGTTTGTTCATTTTGATGGCCTTACATGACGAGGATATGTTGGAGGGGATATGAAGCATCGACTGCAGCACTTCATGTGAGAGTTGGAGCCTTGATTTCCTAAGCCTCTGGGTTCGAGGGGACTAGCAAAACTGTCTTACCTCTTATTCTCCTCCGCCTCAAATTTCACACCAACCTCTTTCCAGGCCTAGGGACGTCGGTAACATCGGTGTCTAGGAATACCTCCTCCTCATCTCCTCCGCTTCCTCCGGCACAGCTTCAACACAGCCCATGGACTTGCCTGAGATGATGCAACCCTAGAGAGAGCTTATGCGCCTGCCTTCTGCACTAGCCCTGGACCCGAACACTGCCTATGGAAGGACGAATATAAAATTGGAAAACTGTCGGGCCTTGAGGAATTTGATGGGATTGGAGAAAGGATCCGTGTCCGCATCTTGTGTCCGTTCATGCCGTCCTTCATCGCTGGCGGGGGACCTGTTGTTTAGAGAGTCAACGATTGTTCCTAGAACTGAAAGATCACACACAATGCTCATGATGAACAAGGGCATCGTCAGCACTGACCATTTTGGTTCGGATTCTTCAAAGAACTTGGCTGTGTTAGTGCTGAACGGCCGGCTTAAAGTGCTGAACTTAGACTTAGTGCCTTCTGCAGCAGGCAGTCCAGACTACCGGGTAGATCTTTTTTTAGAAATTTCTGGTTCGACAAGGTTCATGAAAAGTGCCAGGCAAGGATGTGTTCCAGCTACCCGATATTAAGGCGGCCAGCAGATTTCGCCCATTATCGCTCACAACACTTGCCTGGCACAAGGGTTCTGTCACCCAGCCAGCGCCTCAAGGTCTCGTTGTGAGAAGCGTCCAACAGCTCCTGACCTGTTTTGTGTAGACGTTCTCAAGACAGATTAATTTCAACACGGCCTTGGCTTTCTTTGGTGCACGTGATGCCTCCAGAGGGACCTTGGGGGAAGAAACCATGGCACCATCCCTGCGGTTTTTGAATGGAGGCTATGTGCTGCGACGAGCCTGAGAGCCACCGTCAACCCCAGGAGGACATAACCCACTGCTCACCCAGTGAGCTGCCCACAGAGATATAGCGGCCTTGGCCATTTGCTTATCTATCCATGTGTCGGTCCAGATGGACATTTTCCTCCAACAGATGCAGATCAAACGCGCTTGAATTTTAGATGGAACGTGGATGGCAGGGCGCAGGGACGGCTCTTTTTCTGGCAAAGAAATGTTGCTCGGGCTTCTGGTATTGGGGGTAGGCAGAGGCCATGAATTCGGTGGAAGCCCATCTGTGTCCACAAGACCGGAAAGGGCAAACATTTCCAAGGCCAAAGCCTGGCAATGCCGTATTCAGGCTTTTGGGCTTTGGGATGGTTTGGGTTAAAATGTGTTTCTTATGCTCCCAAACCTGGTAGACAGAAAGGCTCGGCTGCTAGACTGGACGTGTACGGCCGTGCAGGTCGTCAAACTGGGGAAGGAGAAGGGGTAGATGGGTCTCTGGTGGTGCTGCGTGGTACTCGGGGCAGACTGGGTGGAGGCTGAAGCGGACGGGATCGATCTGGGGGTGGATACATGACTCTGAGGAGATATGTGCAGCTGAGGTTCGCTTGGTTCGGTGGTCGGTGTGACAGTGGTTGGAAGGCCCACGGCCATCGGTCTGGCCTTTTTTGGCCAGTGTTGCTTCCATTTCACTCATGCATTTGCTGCATGTGGACCTAAGACTTGTTTGGTGGTGTATGGATTTAAACACCTAAGGTTTTCTTTCCTCTACTTATGGTTTATGCATAGGATGGCTATGCATCGCTGGGTGAATCAAGAGGCTATTGGTTCAACTGGGAAGGACCAGGCTTTGAGAAGGTCCTGGACCTGGTGGACGGTCGAATAATGCAGAGGATGCGGGGTGGTTCGCTGACCGTGGGCTTGCGGAATATATCAGCTGGACTCTGCGGGAACGCCCTCTCCCTTTATTGAGGCGGAGGAACCGTTACTGAACCACTTACCCCATCGTCTTTCCTCTCGTCCATGTGATTAAGCGCTCTCAAGCAAATTCTGCATGAAAAGACCATGTTGGATCCGCAATGTCGTCATTATCATATTCAACACAGGTGACTTCCGTCGGTCCTGGACATCTTCATCCAGGAGCTCGCTCGGGCTACACAGCAAGAGGGACTGCCAAGGGCGTTGCCGACCGCCCGGGATTTTTTGACGATTGACCGGCTTTCACTTCACCTCCTCTGATGGCATCAGTAAACCTGGGCGTCATGGAGAGACTAATCTACTCTTGATCTTTACATGCCTTCTGACCCCAACCGCACTTTTGTCATCAAAGAGGGTCTTCCAGAAAAATGGGGATTATCCAAGTGGTGGGTACAAGATGTTGACATTTGGGCTTGCTTCATGTTGGATGGATGCTGATGATGATTGATGCGACATTTGTGGCCGGGACTGGACCGCGAGGAACGAGGAGGTAAGCGGACTGCTGGATGCAGGTATGCATTAACCATCTGCAAGGGATAGATTGGCGATGCTGTTCCGTTACTGAAGATATCACGAGGGCCTTGAACCAGCCGGTGACAGGGGCCTGCGGTTCCTGCAAACTGACGATCCGCTGGCTTGCGTTTTGTCGCCCAGTCACTGGAAGGGAGCACATTCTCTCCGTACCTCTACCTCCATGTCCTACCCCCCTTCTTTGCTGCTTACCACCTGAATTTACTCCATGTTCAGAAATATAAAAAATTTGAGAAGGTTTTTGGAAAAGTCTCTTATTAAAAGACGGGCAAATCACAAGCTATTCTCAAATCCCTCAAATCAAAAACAAAATTGGCTTGATTCAAATTCTAAGTGGAAATGCGACCTTATCAACAAAGCTTGAATGACCAAAAGTGACAAAAACCCTGTCTGAAATGTATACAGGATATTAAAAGGTATTTTTGGCCACCTTTTCAAATTCACCTGTGGTGACTACAAAATTGTTGTATTCACAATTTATCTGCCTAAAAGTCGCTCTTTCAACAAAGCTGGCTCGGCGCCAAAGGTGAAAAAAACACGTATCTGAACATGTTATTCGGATAATAAGGTAGTTTCTGTCACCTTTCAATTCCACTGTGGTGGCTACAAAAAATTGCTGTATTCACATTTATGCGCAAGGTGCCTCAATAAACAAAGCTATATTGCCCCAAAGTAAAAAAAAACCGTATCTGTAATGTATTGGTAATAAAAGGGTTTTTTTTGGGGCATCTTAAATTTCACCGTGGTGAATACAAAATTGCTGTTTTAAAATTTTAACTGCAAAGAGATTATAAAAAAGTGGCCTGCGTAAAGTGAAAAAAAACACGTATCTGAAATGTTTTCGGATAAAAAAAGGGAATTTTTTGGCACCTTTCAATTACCTTGATGACTAAAAAAAATTGCTGATTCACATTTAAGTGAAAGGTCCCTAATGAACAAAGTGTATGCGCCAAAGTGAAAAAAAACTATCTGTAATGTATTGGATAAAAAAAGGTATTTTTTGGCACCTATCAATTCCCTGTGGTGATACAAAATTGCTGGATTAAATTTAACTGAAAAGTAGATCTATCAAAAAAGCTCCCTGCACCAAAGTGAAAAAACACGTACTAAAATTTTTTCGGATAATAAAAAGGTTTTTTTTCCCCTTTCAATTACCTGGGTGATAAAAAATTTGTGTTTTCAATTTTAAAGTGAGGGTGCCCAATGAAAAAGCTGTAGTGCGCCAAAGTGAAAAAAAACCGACGAAATTTTTTCGGTAATAAAAGGTATTTTTTGGCATTTATTTCCCCTGTGGTGCTACAAAATTGTGTATTCCTTTTAAGTGCAAGGTGCCTCAATGAAAAAGTGTAGTGCCCCCAAAGGAAAAAAACCGTATGTGAAATGTATTGGAAATAAAAGGTATTTTTGGCACCTATAATTAAACCTATGGTGACTACAAAATTGCTGTATTAAAATTTTAAACTGCAAAGTAGATCTATCAACAAAGCTGGCCTGCGCCAAAAGTAAAAAAAACAGTATCTGAAATGTATTCGGATAATAAAAGTATTTTTGGCACCTATTCAACCTGTGCTGACTACAAAATTGCTGAATTCTAATTTAACTGCAAGGTGGCTATATCGACAAAGCTGGAATGGGTAAAATTGAAAATGAACACCTATCTGAAAATGTATACTGATAATAAAAGTGGAGTTTTGCACCAAACAAAGAGACCTGCAGTTACAAGAAAATATGTTTATCCTAAAAGTTCAGGCTGCCAATTTACAGGAAATATTCAATAGAAAACTGTTAATAATAAAGTTTATTGCAGTGCCATGTCTACACTAAGTCTTGGTGAACTATATCCAGTATTCTTTATAGAGCTTGTCTGTGTTCGCCCGCGAGCCCCCCCCCCCCCCCGCTCTCCCCGTGACTTTACTGCGGTAGATGCTTCTTTAAAATTCTCTACCTAGCTACATAAAATCTTCCAATCTTGATCTAACTAAGTTTAGGATCCCAGCTAACAGTAGAGCTTTCTCTGTGAAGAAATAGAATAATTTCGCTGAGCTGTTTGCTGAGCTGTTTGGACACAGGCAGAGCGCACGTCCTACTGCTATGAGACGCTGATCATGAATAGGAAGGGCTGTTCTATGTAAAATGAGGTCATGTGATTTTTCCAGCCAATCGCAAAACCCAAAAACACCCAGTATGACGTCACAACACACTCACCCTGCTCTATTCTGTAAGCTGATTTGCTGGCCGCCAAAATGACAGGAAGCGCCGAAAATGGCGCGATATTAATAGATGATGCACAGATTTTAACCTAAATTATCGCATGATCTAAAAATTTCAATCAACATAAAAACTGTGCCGATTTCAACTTTGTCGATAATAATCGCTCAACACTAATTATAAGCTCTTGAGATCAGGACCCTCACTCCTCTTGAGTCCTCTGTAGCTTCATAAATTGTAATTGATCAGGACCTTTGCACCTCTTAAGTCCTCAATCTCCTCATAGACTATAAGCTTTTGTGTCTAATGCCCTCATTCATCTTGTGCCCCCCCTATATCTGTTTATATATTGTAAGCTCTTGTGATCAGAGCCCTCAATCCTCTTGTGTCCTCCTCTATCTCCTCATCGATTTTAACTTCTTGTGATCAGGACCCTCACTCCTCTTGTGTCCTCCTATCTCCCAATAGATTGTAAGCTCTTGCAAACCACACTAAAGAGTGGTGCCTCTGGCATATAACTGAAATATAATGTGCCGCTGCCACCACTATAAAAAACATTGCAACCCCCTCCCTCCACAAAGAGGACATCAAATATAGTGCCGGGTTAACAATAGTATAGAGCGTTTCAGGGAAGCTCCTGATCTCTGGCATGCTTTATACTAGACAAGTTAATAGCCAATACGTAGATTGTTGGTACAGTGAAGCCCAACCACCCCAGCTATCATGATGAGAACTGCTATAATGGGAATACCTCTTTCATTCTTGTATTTTTTTATATTTCTTATCTTTTGTATATCTAACAATATAAACTGTGATATTAACCCTTTCTGTCTCTACTTGCAGAGTAACAATCTGTCTATGATCACCGAGTTCTTCCTTACAGGATTTCAAAACAGCCACAATGTACAACTTATGATATTCTTTCTCTTCTTTGTGATCTACTGTTGGACACTATGTGGGAACCTCCTGATCATCACCCTGGTGTCTACCAGCACGAACCTCCACACCCCAATGTACTTCTTCCTAACTCAATTGTTTATCAATGACATCATGTTGACCACAGACGTTGTCCTCAATATGCTCCACATACTGCTCAATAATGGGGGAACCATTACTTTTATAAATTGCATCACACAACTCTATTTCTTCAGTGTCTCAGTGGCATCTGAATGTCTTCTCCTCACAGTGATGTCTTATGACAGATATGTGGCCATCTGTGATCCTCTTCATTATGTCTCTGTAATGACAAGACCCCGCTGTGTAAATCTGGTGCTTGGCTCTTGGTTGCTCAGCTTCTCTTGTGCTTTCATTGATGTTTTTACAACATCAAATCTAAACTTCTGTAGAGAAAAGATCATTGACCATTTATTCTGTGATTTTGTTCCCTTATTAGGTATCTCCTGTTCGGATACCTTCATTGTTCACTTGGAAGTCTCGCTATTAAGTATACCGTTAATTCTTACCCCATCTATATTAATAGTAACTTCTTATATCAAAATTATAATCAACATCTTAAGGATCCCATCCAGTACTGGGAGACAGAAAGCCTTCTCCACCTGTAGCTCCCACCTCATTGTGGTCTCCATATATTACTTAAGTATATTCATAGTTTATGTTGTTCCAACCAGAGGACGCTCATCAACCATCAGTAAGATTCTATCTCTGCTGTACACTGTGTTTACCCCTCTCATCAACCCCATCATCTATTCATTAAGAAACAAAGATATTAGAAAAGCTGTAAACAAGGAAATCTAAAAATATAACATTCACTTGAATTCTTTATAGAAAGACAAAGAATGCTTACATCGCACCCATACATTACCAGGTGGATTCATGAGAAACTGCCCAACTAAAAAAGACAACTGGATGTCATTGCTTTATGTTATTCTTAACTATGATTAGAATATTCTTATCCTGTCACATTAAATATGGGAAGTACACCTACCTCTTGTTATTCCCCCTGGTGTCCACCAGCAAGAACCTCCAGACTCCCATGTACTTCTTAAGCTCACAACGCTCCATCGGAGACATCTCGTTGACTACAAATATTGCCCCTAACAAGCTCCATTTCCTACTTATCAATGGGGAGCAAAATTACTTTTAACTCCCTAACATAGTTCTTAGTTTTTTTCCTCCCCGCCATCTAAGAGCCATAACTTTTTCATTTTTCAATCTACATAGAAATATGAGGTCTTTTGTAATTTCTAATGGAGTCATTCACTGTACCATAGAACATACTGGGAAACTGCAAAAAAGTGGAAGTGGGGTGAAATGTAAAAAAATAACATAGTTGCACCATGTTTGTGGAGGTTTTTTTTTTTATAGAATAAATGATGTGTTATCTGTATTCTGCAGTTTAATACGATCCAGATAATAAAAATATAGTTTTCGTTATGTTAAATGACAGTAATAAAATGCAACATTTTCTGTTTCTTAAATTTTTGCTGCGGTGCCATTTTCTGCGGCCAATAAATATTTTATACTTCCACCTATGAACCTGGGTGATGGTGAATTTTTTTGAGGAGTGAAGTACAATTTTTTGGTGTGATTTTGGTATGGATAAAACTTTTGTTATCATTTTGTATTTAAATTTTTAAGGGGTGTGAAATCCCCCAAGAAAGGCAATTTTGCCGTTTCGAGATTTTGTTTCTTCTACGATGTTCAGCGTATGGTATAAATGATGGAATTTTTTTAGCAGATCTGTCTTTTACAGATGCAGCAATATCAATTAAGTGCAATTTTTTATTATTCTTTTTATTTGTAAAATAGCAAAAGGATCAGGATTTGAACATACAATATTTTTTATTAATATTTTTACTTTTAAACATTCTTTTCCTTTTTTTCAATAAAGGGGTTGTCTCACTACAAGGATTGCTTTTTATGTTAAAGATCTTGCAAAAACAAGTCACTTTGCAATATGTGTCCATTACCAGTGTCCTACCTATTCCTAGATATCCCCTCTTGTATGGGCTGCATCAGCTCTTCAGGTTGCTATAGCTACAGACCTGTTTGATCTCCCCTGATAGGCTGCCAACACTGGTTGCTATAGCTACAGACATGGCTTCTACTGCAGCCTAGTAGAAGCCAGTAAACACACCCCTGAATTCAAAGTGAAACCAAGAAAATAGGACGACTCAACGTAGTGAGACAACCCCTTTAACTTTCAGTCACCCTAAGGTTCTTGGCCACTACGGAGCCTGATGGTTAGTGCACCCTTTCTGTAATGTATAATCAAAGAGGGTGGTTCTATTACTTCTTGTCTAGGGTAGGAAGTGACAGAAAAACATACATGGAAGTGATGAAAGTCCTCATAAGGCTTCCAGCCGCCATGTGAATGTATCGGCACACTGCAATCTCGCTGTGGGGGTCCCAATCGCAGTTATTGCAACACTATTTCTCATTTATATAGATGCCATGACCGCAATTTCTGCAGCGTCAAAACGATTAAGCAGCAGGGAACAGAGCTAGCTCCATTCCCTGCTGTCAGTGGAGGATGTCAGCTACAATTAGCAGCTCAAGCCAGCCTCCTATGTAGCAGTATTACTGAGTAATCTCCCTACATAAAACCTTTCTAGCACCAGGACCTACCTATACATCCTGTGTTGGTAAGAGGTTAATTACTGCATCAAACAACTTGACTTTTTTAGCATCTCTGAAGCATCTGAATCTCTTCTTCTCACTGTGCTGTCTCATGACATGTGGCCACTGCAACCCCGTAACTTTTATATCTCTATAATGGCAAGGTTCATGGACATTGGTCATGGTCAGTTTTCTATTATGTGGAGTGTAATATTAAAGGGGTTTTGCCACAATCTCATTTCATACCTCCTGCATCCAGCTCTTCAGCTCTGTGTGCTCAGAAGGGGGCGTGTGTGATTTGTTTGAATTGCATATCATGCATGTGACCCAGCAGGATAACATCAGCAGACCTTTCCTCTCTCTAGTCAAAGAAAGCTCTGTTTACGTATGGAGCTGTGAGTAGCTCAGATGTAAAGTTTTTGCCTCCAGGCACAAGGGTCCTCAGTTCAAATCCCTGCAGAAACCAAACCTGTGGATGTTATTTCTCGTTATCAATGCACAGACCTGATTGAGGTTTTTTTAAATTTAATTTGCACTGTTTGACTAATTACTAAGGAGTACAGAGGACAGGAGTAGAATGACAGCACCCGGGGGTTGAACACTCAGTAGCTGCCTGAGAGGAGAAGTGATGTCTGAGCATGTGCGACTAGGACTGAGAAGCTCTCAGCCCTGGCCGTATCCCCTGGAGACGAGCTGTAAACAATGGATCACAAAAGGAACAGCTAAAACAAAAACGGTGCAGAATTTTTAATAATGATGAATGGTGAAAATGTTTATTATTGAATTTACAAACTCCCCACATCAATTTTATTTCGTGGCAAAACCCCTTTAATAACATCAGTGCTGCTGTTTTGTAGGTGAAATATCATCATTCATTGTCCGTTTATTCCGAAAATAGCAGATGCTTTGGTCCGGCACTCCGGTAAAGTGAATACGTACAGCTTTATTAGGCCCAAATAAAATCTCATTGGCATGAGAATAGAGAATAGCAGGTGACCTACATTTCAAATCACAGCTAGTTTCTTACTCATGGCTTTGCCTGGGGTATTGGCTTCCTAAATGTTATTACATAGTATGTTAAATGGTGTAATATATAAATAAAACACATCCTGTAAAATCAAGCCCATGTAGCTATCTTGATAGAATGTTAGGGTTCTTGGATGATGGAGATGAAAAATGTGTGAATAAAAAAAGGTTGAGATGGAAAGGAATTTGTTAGGGAGTTCTAAACACTAACACAGTCAGTGTGTTCAACAGTTCATTCAATAAGTGTGGTAACATGCATCTGGCCACCAGAAATATAGTATCTGCATTCACATTTTACAGGGGTGTTTCAGGTGTGTGTTACCATGTGGAAAAGGAGAAAAGAAATCAGCAATGATCCTAGAGAAGCAACTGTTGCTGTTATCAATTTCGGAAGGGTTATAACACAATTTGAAAACATGTTTAAGACAATGATTCTACAGTAAATAAGATAACTCACCAGTGGAAGACATCCAAAACAATTGACAATATTTCCAGGAGAAGATGTCACAGAAAGTTAATTCCAAGGTTATGCAATGCTTAGAGAAACTGTAGAAACATCCAAGAACTACATTTCAGACTCTGAAGACCTCAGTTAGCAGGTTAAATGTTCATTACGGTATCATAGAAAAACACTGAATAATCATATTTTTTAAATATATTGAAAGTATAAGGTTTCTTCTTTTTAAAAAGTACATGGCAACATGGATTGTGTATATAAAGTTAGATCTGAACAAGCCTGGAATAAAGACTTCTGGAAAATTGTCTTCCGAACAGTCAAGACCAAACTGGAGATGTTTGGTCATAATTAGTGTTGATCGAACAGTTCGAGAAAAGTTAGGTTCAAGTCAAACTTCTGTATTTTTTAGAACTCGTGCCGAACCGAACTTTTTAAAGCTTTTTAAAGAAAAAATTGTGTTCGAGACATGCGTTTGATGCACCATTTTTTCTTTCACTTTCAGCTGCCTGCAGTTTGGTGGCCATACAATCAGTGCAGAGCACAGAAGAGTGTAAAAACAAGTCACCACAGAGTGTGTAGGGATCTCATTGACTGCTAAAATCACATGACCCTGTTATGTGTATGTAACTGTTGAACACCACTTCAAGTTTACTCTCTGTACTGAAACACACGCACTCTCTGTGTGCTTGCTTGCATGCAGGCAGGCACACCATTTCTCAGCGATTTTACACTGGACAAGGTGCTAGTTAGATTAGTCAAGGGGGTACAACAAGCTTAGGGAATCAAAGACAGCAAAAGTTAGGGAGTTTTGTATAGCTTTTGTATAGTGTACAGTTTTGTATAGCTGGCTGCATCTTTATCATCTTTACTCTGAGTGCTCAAAAGTTTGTTTCTCCTGTTTTCGGGGTCCATCTATTGCAGAAGACACCATCAGCAAATCTCCTCTGTAAAGAAATCACTTTCAAATACTGGTTACATGCAGCAAATTGGATTAAGTGGCCAAAAGTTCGTTTTTCCAGTTTTGGGGGTACAGCTACTGCAGAAGACACCATTAACAGATATTCCATAGAAAGAAATCGATTTGCAATACTATTTGCTTGCAGCAAAATTTTGTTATTCAAGAAAAGTTCTGTGATGCAGTGTTGCTGCCAGGGTTCTTCCATAAGACACCATTAACAGATATTCCATAGAAAGAAATCGATTTACAATACTATTTGCTTGCAGCATATTTTTGTGATTTAAGAAAAGTTCTGTTTGGTAGTGTTTGGAGTAGATTTCTTCAATAAGAGACAATGAACAAATTTTTACCTTTTTGAACATGGAGCAAACTAGAGGTGGTAAGCAAGCATGGAGAGCCGTAGGGCATGGAACTAGAGGTAAGAGACAAGGCGCTCCTTCCAGTGCTCCGGACAATACACAAGCGAGCACATTGTCAGTCACAGGACTGTCAGGCCTGTCATCGCTTGGTTGGTTCCCTAAGAATCTCAGTACTGAAGAGTGTCGACAATCTGTTCTTCAATGGTAAACACAACCCTGCATCTAATGATTTTACATCCTCTTCCTTTCAGTCATGGCCACAAATTTCATCATCATCAGTAAAACTGAACCAAACATGGGCCAAATGCCATCCAATGTACAGACCACTGTAGATATTCCATCTTTTGAAGAGTTCTTTGATGACACAATTCGGTTGGGGTCAGAAGGCATTTCAAAAGATCAAGAGGCCAAAGAGGATGATTTTGTCTGCTGTGACGCCCAATCGCTGATGACCTCAGAGGAGAAGAAGGAAGCTGGTCCATTGGCAGAAATATCAAGCATTCAGCGGTGCCTCACAGTGCCTATGGCTTCTAGTTCGCAGCTTGAGGATGTAGGCTGTCAGGAAGAGGATGTCACCTGTGATGATGATGATGATGACATTGCGGATGGTCTTTTCAGCTGGCGAGCGCATCCTCAGTGGAGGAGGAGGAGGATAATGGGGTAGTGTCAGTGAGGATCCAGCCTGAGAAAAGGAGAGGGCGGTCGTACAAGTCCTATGACATTACTCCGCTAGCCTTGGTCAGTGGTAGAAGCGGGAACACCGCTACTAGGTTTTCACAGTTGTAGAGGTCCGGGACCTGTAAAGCCTAGGCCTTTTTTGATCAGGCCTCAAATTCGACGACTGATGTTATAAGCTGGATTTGCTTTCAGCAAGTCAGTCGAGGAAAGAATCTAAAGAGTTTAAGCACCACCAGCAGGACCAACAGCATAAACAGGCATATGCATGTAAAGCATGTATTGGAAGTGAAAAGTCACTTGGAGAAAAAAGGCATCACAGGTCCTGGACTTCAAAACATTGTGACCTCTTCTGCCTCCTCCTTCTCTGCCACTTCCAAGCCCAAGTGGTCCTCTGCTGCCAATGTGCCAGAGCAGCAAGAGCAAGCACAATCCCTAGTCCCAGACATTGTCGGACAATTCTCACCGCACCACCAGAGACACAGACAACCCCTTTTGCTTCCACCAGTGTGACCTGCATCCCATACAGCAGACAGTCCGGCAGCCAGCCTTCTGTGTACCAGGTGTGGGAGCATGAGAAACGCTTTCACCCGAACCATTCCAAAGCCAAAACCCTGAATGTTGGCATTGCCAGGCTGTTGGTCCTGGAAATGTTGACTTTCTGCTGGGGGGACACAGATGGGTTCTGCCACATAATGGCCCTGGCATGCCCCCAATATCAGATGCAGAGCAGGCATTTTTTTTGCCATAAAAGCTGTCCCTGCCCTGGCTCACCACGTTGCAGAAAGTTTCTCCAGCGTGTTGGCTGCATCTATGTCCATCTCACTACAGACACATGGACTGGTAAGCACAGTCAAGGGTGTTACAACTCACTGACTGCTCACTTGGTGAGTTTGGTGGTTGACAGTGCCTCTGGTGATGGGTCTCGGCCGAAACTCTTCCACACTGCAGGGATGGTGCAGAGTCCAGATCCCCAACCTCCACATGTAGCATCACATGCAAAGAGAATCCAGGCTGTTCTGAAATTAAAATGTCTTGGAGACCGTGAACACACAGATCAAGAGCTTTGGATGGTTCTGCGCACTCAGATCGACCAGTGGCTGGGTACTAGGAACCTGACACCAGGCAAAGTGGTGTGTGACAATGGGAGAAATCTCCTTGCTGCCCTTTGTATCGGTAGACTTACGCACATACCTTGCATGGCACACGTCATGAACCTGGTTGTGCAGAAATTTCTCAAGTGCTACCCAGGTCTTGACTGTCTGCTGAGGAAGTTTCGAGGTCTTAGCTCACACTTCGGTCATCCGCACCCTGCTTCAGCATGACTGGCAGCGTTGCAGCATGATCTGGGCCTCCCAGTCAACCGTCTGATATGTGATGTGGCAACACACTGGAATTCTACCCTCCACATGCTCCAGCGATTGTGTAAGCAGCGTAATGCCATTATGCAGTATGAAGTGTTGCAAGGCTTGACGAGCAGTGGTACGGACCTCTGGGTGTTGATCCATAGAGAGTAGAGGCAGGTGAAGGATCTTTGCACCATTCTTGAGAGTTTTGAAGACGCCATCAATATGGTCAGTGATGATGATGGCATTGTCAGCATGACCAATGTGGTCATATTTTTACTGGAACAAGTGTTAGACTCTCTGCGTCAGCAGGTCCCAGAAGTAATGGAGGAGGAGGATGAGGCTGACACAGAGTCTTACTTGCTGTTGGATGTAGAAGGTCCAACTGTTTTCCAATTTTATCGGTCTTCTTTAGGCGGGGATTCGAGGTCCAGGTCTGGTGCAGGATGGCATTTCAGCTCACAGAGTAGAGCGCATGAGGCTAGCCTGGGCTCTGGTGGTGGTCAGGATGAGGAAGTGGAGGAGGAGGATGCGGCATGGGTGGACACCACCAGTACCGAATACCCTTCAGTGGTAAGAGGTTGGCACAGATTTCAGAAGGAGGAGGAGTCAGAAGAGGGTGAATATCTGGTTAGTGCCCCTGGACCCTGAGGCTTGGAAGATCCGGCAGCATCTCACACATGAATGCTTGAATGCTACATTACCTACACAATGCTCCACACATCAAGGCATTCAAAATAAACAGCGATTACTGGGTGGCCATCCTCCTTGATCCACGTTGCAAGTCAAAAGTGAGCGATTTCCTTCCACTCTCACAAATTTACAGTAAAATACAGGAATTTGAGACAGTGCTCATTTACCAACTCGAGACATCTTTTGTGTCTTCTTTATATTCTAATGTCACGGTGGAACAACGTCAGTAACATGCCAGCAGTAGAATGGCAAGAAGCCGCAGCAGCAGCAGGCAGTGTGGCAGAAGCCTACTGGGGGACATATTTCACTCGTTTTTTACCACCTCACCAACGTCTGCAAGGTAGGGCAGCATTTAGACACACAGGGACCACCTTAAGAGCATGGTCCATGACTACCTGCGGCTCAACACCAATGCTTTTGGACTTGGTCTGGACCCATTCATCTTCTGGGTGTCCAAAATGGATGAATGGCCTGAGCTTGCTTGACACGCCATACATTTTTTTTTTTTTAAACTGTAGTTTTTATTAATGATTTTCAAGATAAGGTGCACAAACCATATAACAAGTATAATAGCACATACATTCAAATATACTGAGATAATTAGCGGAATACCACATGAGACAAGGAGGGTATACAATGAGGGCATGCATTACTGTCCCATGGTGGTTTTGAAAAATACATTACTTTGCAATGAATTAAACAGAAAAATTAAGCATCATAGTCTCGAGGACAACAAGAAGGATTATCCTTGATATACAAGACATGGACAATTCCACAACAAGGGGTAATATGGACGGGATGGGGGAAGATGGGAGGAGGGAGTGGGGGTGGATGAAAGACAGTGATCTATCATTCATGTCCTTCAGTCACAAAGGGTGAGTCCCCGAAGGATGGGTCAAGCTAAATATGTCCCAGGAAGACCACACTTTGTCGAAGTGGTCCAATCTATTATACATTGTTGCTGTCAAGTATTCCATCCAGTGGACCTCTCTAATCCGCTGATAGAGATTAGAAACTGATGGTGGGAGAGACCTCCCCGATATCAGGCATCTAGCAGCCTTGAGGACATGTCTCATCAGACCCAACTTATGTTTTGGTAGGCCTGTCACTGGGCCGTTACGCAAATAGATGAGTGGGTCCAAGGGTATCCGTACCCCAAGAAAGTCGGCAAGAAAGTCCCGCACATGGGCCCAGAAAAACTGGAGGATAGGGCAATCCCAGAAGATATGTGGAAGTATACCCACTGCTTGGACACATCGCCAGCAAGAGGATGGAACCTGAGGATTCCACTTATGTAGGATATTCGGGGTGTGGTACCAAAATAGCAAAATTTTGTATAAGTTTTCCTTATGGATGTCACATGTGGAGGACTTTGCCGCCGCCCCCCAAATAGCCTGCCAGGTTGAATGTGGGACAGCCCCGCCCAAGTATGACTCCCATCTTTTCATATACTTATGCACTACCTCAATGTCCGGCGTAGGGTCTGACAGGATTGCATAAATAACAGAAATGAGCCCCTTCGTAGAAACACCCGTCTTGCATAACTTCTCAAATTGGGTGGGCGGAGATACCCTGTTGGTGCCAAAGAGGGATGTGAGAAAGTGGCTAATTTGAAGGTAATGGAAGTGTGAGCTCATGGGGAGGTTGTATTAGGTTTGTAAGATATGAAATGGGATCAACCTTCTATCTCGCCCCTCCGTAATGTCCACAAATCTGAACAAATCCTGCCCCAGCCACGGTCGAGCAAAGAACCCCGAGGAGCTCCCCGGTAGGAGAGGAGTACACAGGAAAGATGCCATAGGTGAGGCTTTGGAAGCCAATGGAAATCTGGACCTACAGTAGCCCCAAATTTGTATTGTAAATTTGATGGGGCCTAGAAGAAGACCAACTTCGGGGGGAGGACGGGTGTGCCACAAAAATGCATTAGGATGCGTAGGTGCTAGCCATAACTTTTCTATCTCCATCCATTTAGAGTAGGATCTCAACCCGGACCATGCAGGAATGCGCCGAATATGAGTGGAAAAATAATAAAGTGGTATATTGGGCACTGATAGACCCCCTCTTTTTCTGCTCGCCATCAGCACTTCCTTAGCTACTCTATGCCTTCCCTGTGCCCATATAAACCTGAGTGCCGCTGACTGCAGTGACCTTAGTTCTGCCAGGGGAACTGCTATGGGAAGGGTTTCAAACAAGTAGAGGAGCTTGGGCATAATGGTCATTTTGACAGAATTGATCCTGCCAAAGAAGGAGATTGGCAGCGAGTTCCACTTGAGAAGTATGCCCTTTAGTTCCCTGAAAAGTGGGGGGTAATTAGCTTTGTACAACGATTTATATTGGTTAGTTATTTGGACTCCAAGGTATTTAAGTGAGTGTTCTTGCCAGTTATAGGAGTAGTTACCTTTGAGGGAGGCATATACCGAAGGAGGGAGGTTTAGTGGGAGGGCTTCTGATTTAGTGGCATTAACCTTATACCCCGAAAGTCTCCCGAAGGTATTAAGAATGGCATGAAGGGTGGGAAGGGTAGTGTGTGGGGCCGACAGGGTGAGAAGGATGTCATCAGCGAATAAGGACAGCTTGAATTCCTTGTCTCTAACCCTAATGCTCCTTATATCTGGGTTTGCCCTTATCGCTGCTGCTAGGGGCTCTATACACAGAGCAAATAGGAGAGGAGATAATGGACACCCCTGTCTTGTCCCATTATTTATCTGGAACTTCTCTGAGGTGCAGAAAGACATTTTGATAGAAGCCGAAGGCATAGCATAGAGGCCTTTAATTGCCATCAGAAATGCTCCTGAGAAGCCCAACGTTGCTAAGGTCTCAAACATGAAGGGCCAGCCTAGCCTATCAAAGGCCTTTTCTGCGTCAAGCCTAAGGATTATAGCTGGCTGATTTTGGGAGTTAGCAACTTCAATCAGATCTATAGTGCGCCTCGTGTTGTCCCCGCCCTGTCGAAATGGGACAAACCCCACCTGGTCTTTGTTAATGAGAGATGGGAGCCATTTATTTAGCCTATTAGCCAACATTTTTGGGTAGATTTTCAAATCAGAATTAAGAAGAGCAATGGGTCTATAGCTTGCGCTATCTGCTGGGTCTTTTCCGGGTTTGTGTATGAGAGTGATATGTGATAGAGTCATTGACTCTGGAAGAGGGGAACCTTCTAGAAAGGAGTTGAATAATTGGTGCATATGTGGAGCTAGAATCTCGGAGTATACTTTATAGTAGAAATACGGAAGTCCGTCTGGGCCAGGCGCTTTCCCTGTTGGGAGTTCTTTTATGACCTCAGTTATTTCCTCCATTGTAATGGGAGTATTAAGGGAGGCGGAAGCTTCCTGTGGGAGAAAAGTGAGGGGACATGTTTTTAAAAAATCTTTGATTTGTTTCTTGGCCTCATCTTCGTTTTGCGGTAGGTCCGTAAGGAGGGAGTAAAGTTTTGAGAAATAATCTGAGAATATATCTGCAATCGATTTCGGGTCGTGTCTTAGTGTCCCTGTGTGATCACGGAGCGCTGATGGCATGGAGTTCACAAATCTGTCTTTAAGCTGCCTAGCTAAAATTATGTGGGCTTTATTGCCAAAATTGTAAAATCGCTGTTTTGAGTAGGTTATGAGTTTTTACACCTTACACATAGCTATGTCCTTTAAGTCCTGTCGGGTTGCCACGATTCGACGCAAAGTTGTCAGGCTAGGACGTACGGCCATCTTCCCCTCTAGGTCCCTCAGGAGGGCTCGGAGAGTCAGTACTCTCGCCTTGTGATCTTTTTTATGTTTAGAGCCCAGTGCAATGCAATGGCCACTGAATACAGCATTATGAGCCTCCCATAGGGAGGAGAGGGAAGACACTGTACCTACATTTAGGTTGAAATAGGAGGTGAGCGTATCTTGCAGCTTTTGCCTGTGTGCTGGGTTTTTAACCAGTGCCTCGTTTAGTCTCCAGTGACATGAGTGCCATGGGGATTCCTGAAAATCAAGCTCGACCACGACTGGGGCATGGTCCAACCACGTGATTGGCTCAATATTAGAGCCTTTCAGCATGCGGAGTGAGACAATGTTGCCAAAAAAAGTAATCCAATCTAGTGTGCGAGTTGTGTGGGTTGGAGAAAAAAGTATACTCCCTCTCCTTGGGGTGCCCCACTCTCCAGAGATCGAAGAGAGATTGTGCTCTGATTACTTTCCAGAAAGCCCTTGATAATCTAATCTGGTATGAGGGATTGTTTATTAAAGAATGCCTGTCCATGGTGTCTGAGAAAATCAGATTAAAATCTCCCCCTATCAGGAGAACTGAAGATGGAAACTTAGAAAGCTTGGAAAAGACTCTGTTTAAAAAAGCTACTTGGGATGTGTTAGGCGCGTAGACATTACACAGTACTATAGTTTTACCGTACAAGTTGGCCTGTAAAATAACATATCTGCCAGCCGGGTCTATTTAAGAAGACAGGACCTGTAGAGGACAGGATTTGGTGATCAGTATGGTCACACCAGCCTTCTTCTGCTCATTGGAGGCCGAAAAGGCAACCGGATAGTAGTGTTTAGCAAAATTAAAGGTTCCCGTGGACTTATAGTGGGTCTCCTGCAGGAACACAATATCTGCTTTTAAGTTTCTACATTCTAATAGAGCCAACCTTCTCTTGTAATTAGAATTCAGCCCCTTGACGTTTAGGGTCACACGTCTGACCATGGTTTCTATCCCTGGACAGCCACTCTTTACTTAAAACCGTAGTTATGCAAGCCCCGATGTTTATCAATGGGAGTGGGGTAGTATTGATTGGCCCTGCCACGGAACAGGCCTAAACTCATCTTAAAGGGGTAAGCCTGGGCTTATGAGCCAGGGGGGATCCCCTTGGGGAGTGTTCTTTGGATGAGGGGGCACGATGCCACACCGGTGGCAGAGGAGGCTGTAAGGCAATCATTTCTCAATTCTCCATCTTTGGAATAGGAATTTGAAATGTCTTACAAAATCCAGGAAGATCTTGGAATGCCTTAAGGGTGGCCGAACACCCTTCGGAGCATGTGATAAGTGCGAATGGGAAGGACCACCTGTATGAGATGTGTCTCTCCTTTAGGACACAAAGAAGTGGTTTAAGGTGGCGGCTCTTTTGTAGGGTGTGCCAGGATAAGTCCTGAAATAGCTGGATCTCCGAGCCTTGAAACTGAATGCGCCACAAACCCCTAGCTTTCTCCATGATCACTTCCTTCTCCTTATAGTCATGAAAACAGCATATGATATCCCTGGGGAGCGATGAGGCGGATTTAGGTTTAAGCACCTTATGGGCATTGTCCAATTTATAGGACCGTGGTGGGGAGTTCTCCATGATATGACTGAAGATAGAGTCCAGGACAGGCTGCAAGTCCTCTTCCCCCTGAACCTCCGGAAGGCCCCTAATCCGGACATTACTCCTACGCCCCCTATTATCAAGGTCCTCCAAATGGCGGGCCATACCATTGAGCCTCTAAACTTGATCTAGGATAGCAGGATGTATTTGCCGACATATTTGCGAGTAGTATCATGATCCTTTTCCAGTGTCTCTACTCTAGTGGCTATCTGCTTAATATCCTGCCTGATGCTAGAGATCTCCTCCCTGCAAGCTTTTCGAACATCCGAAAGCATGACTTTTAAGTCCTCTTTAGTTGGAAATTGCTGCAGAACTTCTGCCCAAGGATGATATTCCGTTACATGTGGGCTATGAGAAGCAGAGGAGTATAATGGGGACCCCTGCCATGATGGCGCAATGCTGGCAGAGTCTTAGGTAGGGTACTGAGGCAGGGACCCCAGTATTAGTCCATCCTGATCCATTAGAGGTTTAGGGGATAGGACCACAGTAATGAGCTGCAGGCTCTGGTGTGTGGCCTGATCCTGAGGAGGTGATTTAGCAGCTACGGCGCTGTATAAAGGCTGAGGGGAAGATTGCTCACAAGTGAGCTGTGAGCCAGCAGCAAATGGAGAAGGGGGGAAGGGCCCGCCACTGTGTGTACCTGCTCCGGCGCTTTGAACTCCTCCATAGCTGTGGAGACGTCCTGGTGGGACTGAGCTGCTCTCAGGGCCCTGGTAATGGGCCGAGACGGCGTTCCCCGATGTCCTTCCTCCGCCCACGAACCGGAGCTCCGATCATAGAAGGTTAGGGGGACAGGCTGTAATGGCGATGGTGACTCTGCGGCCGCGACACGTGGTGGGTTGCGGATAAGGTATGCGCCAGCGGCTTCCGGGCCGGGAGAGGTGCCGAGAGTTTCCCCGGGGTTCTGTCTTGCTGCTGGGACCTATTTTTCCCCATTTAGGGCGCTTGTGGCAGCAGGGCTCACTGTTTTCTTCGGTTTACAGCGGGAGCTCCTCTAACATGCGGCCATACAAATTTTATCCTGCCCGGCTGCCAGCGTTATCTCAGAACGCACATTCAGCACAGCTGGTGGAGAGATAACTGACAAAGATATCCATCTTTCCCCTGAGAATGTGGATCGTTTGTCATTTATCAAATTGAATCAAGCGTGGATCCCTGAAGATTTTGTTGCCCCTGTTTCTGATGTCATCGACTGGTAACTAATGACATAGTATTGGCACCCTTGGCAGTAGCAGCTAGCTAGATTAGTTGGGGGATGTACATCAAGCTTAAGGAATCACAGACAGCAATAGTTAGGGATTTTTATATTGCTGGCTGCATCTTTCCAATATTTATTCTGAGTCCCCAAACGGTCTTTTCTGCTGTTTTGGGGGTACAGCTATTGCAGCAGACACCATTAGCAAATGTCCTTCTTGGAAGAAATCTTAAATCCTAATTTTGTCTTGAAAATTGTCCTAAAGTAAATTTTTGCTGGTCTGGTGGTCATGCTACTGTAGAATACGTTGCTAGTAAATGTCCTAGAGAAAGAAATTTATTTTTCTATCAAACAGTTCTACTTTGGTTTCATCTGACCATATGACGTTCTCCCAGTACGCTATCATCCAAATGCTCTCTAGGAAACTTCAAGTAGTGGGACACGTCTAGCACTGAAGGATCTGAGTCCCTGGTGGCGTAGTGTGTTACTGATGGTAGCCTTTGTTATGTTGGTCCCAGTTCTCTGTAGGTCATTCACTAGATCCCCCCGTGTGGTACTGGGATTTTTGCCGACCGTCCTTTTGATCATTTTGACCCCACGGATGAGATTTTGCGTGGAGCCCCAGATCGAGGGAGATTGTTAGTGGTCTTCTATGTGTTCCATTTTCTAATTATTGCTCCCACAGTTGATTTCTTCACACCAAGCTGCTTGCCTATTGCAGATTCAGTCTTACCAGCCTGGTGCAGGGCTACTATCTAGTTTCTGGTGTCCTGCAGTGAATGACCTGCAGAGAGCTGGGACCAACATAACAAAGGCTACCATCAGTAACAAACTACGCTACCTGGGACTCAGATCCTGCAGTGCCAGACGTGTCCCCCTGCTTAAGCCAATGCATGTCTGGGCTCTTCTGAAGTTTGCTAGTGAGCATTTGAATGATCCAGAAGAGTATTGGGAGAATGTCATATGGTCAGATGAAACCAAAGTAGAACTGTTTGGTAGAAACACAACTCGCTGTGTTAGGAGGGAGAGAGAATGCTTAGTTGCATCCAAAGAACACCATACCTGGTGTGAAGCATGGGGGCGGCAACACCATGCTTTGGGGCTGTTTCTCTTCAAAGGGACAAGGATGACTGATCCGTGTACATGAAAGAATGAATGGGGCCATGTATCATGAGATTTTGAGTGCAAACCTCCCTCCATCTGTATGGACATTGAAAAAGAAACGTAGCTGGGTCTTTCAGCATGACAATGATTCCAAGCACACCGCCAGGGCAATGAAGGAATGGCTTCGTAAGAAGCATTTCAAGGTCTTGGAGTGGCCTTATCAGTCTCAAGATCTCAACTCCACAGAAAACCTTTGGAGGGAGTTGCATGGAGGAATGGGCCAACATACCAGCAACAGTGTGTGCCAACCTTGTGAAGACAGAAAACGTTTGACCTCTGTCATTGCCAACAAAGAATATATAACAAAGTATTGAGATGAACTTTTGTTATTGACAAAATACTTATTTTCCTCTATAATTTGCAAATAAATTCTTTCAAAATCAGACAATGTGATTTGTTTTCTCATTTTGTCTCTCATAGTTGAGGTTGACCTATGAATTCAAATGCAGGCCTCTCTCATCTTTTTAAGTGGGAGAACTTACACAAGTGGTGGCTGACTAAATACTTTTTTTCTCTACTGTAATATCAACTGGTTCAACTGATGGCCTATAAAAAGGTGTCTCATTACGAAGGAGCCACACAAGAATTATCTCATGATGGGTAAAACCAGTTTGCTGTCTCAAGACCTTTACAACCTTATTGCTGCAAAACATACTAATGGCATTGATTACAGAAGAATTTGTAAACTACTGAAGGTCCCAGTGAGGACTTTTGGGGCCATAATCTGGAAGTGGAAAGAACATCATTTCACCATTTACCAGTCATGACCAGGTGCTCCCCGCAAGATTTCAGACAGTGGAGTAAAAAGATTTATTAGAAGAGTTGTGCATGAGCCAAGGAGAGCTACAGAAATATCTGGAATCAGCAGACACAACAATAAGTAATATACTGACCCTCCACTGCCTGTATGCACTCTCACCCTACATGGCCTATTGTATGGACCTCAGTGAGGGCACATATTTTGCAGGTTGAAGTGTAGTTTTTATTGGTGCCATTTTGAAATACATGTGACTTTTTGATCACTTTTTATTTACAATTTTTTGCAATGTGAAATTACCCCCAAAAATCAAAACCCTGCACTTTTGGTGTTTGGAGAATATTTTCTTCTACGTTGTTCTGCACATGGGATGAATGGTGTTATATTTCAATAGAACAGACTTTTATGGACATGCACATGCCACTTATGTGTAGCTTTTATATCTATATACCTACCTACCTAATAGGGGCCTTTTCATTGTATTATTTTTTTGATTGAGTCATACGGTTCTTACTCTACTTTTTGTCGTAGAAAAAAAAAGTAGTTGTTTCTTAAAAGTTTATTATTCAAAGTTAGAAATTCAAACTAAATATTGACTTGGAGGGCGGGGCCTGACTGCTGAGGAGAAATCGGTTTCGCGGAGCCCCGCACCCCTAGGGGAAAAAAAACCCCCAGAACCTTTTAAACCCACTATTTCTGCCTGCTGTGCGGGTGAGAGGAAAAGGGGACCAAGAAAGCCCTTCTGAAGCTCCGGGGACGGCGTCCCGGGGGGGGGGGCCCCAAGTAATGGTCCCCCAAGCCGGGCCTGAGGCCAGGTTCCACGCCGTGAGATTGGCCGAGCGGGGGTTTCAGTGGCTTCTCACTTGGGCCCCGCACCGGCCCGGGGACCAGCTGAGGACCATGAAACGGGGGACGGCGGCAGGCCGTGGAAGGACCGGCGATTTTCGGTCATAGCGCCGAAAACAGGAAAACCCGCGTATGCAAAACAGGGAGACCCCGGGACCGCAAAAAAGCCCTAACCTCTTAGAAGTAAGTGGGGGTCCCAGTTCTGGAGGAGGGGAACCGGTGGAAGACGCCGAAACCCCGCCTCCCTCCTAAGAGTAAAGCCACTGAACCGCCTTTCCCCCCACTGCGGGGACAATTTGGGGCGCCTTTTTTCCCTGTGTGCGTGGCTCTTTTCCGTCCGGACAGGCCCCCCCGGCTGCTATTACCAAGACTGCCTGAAAGCCCATTTGACCGGAGGGGGTGCTTTTCCCAAAAGACAGCCCCCGGGGGGCTGCTGCAAAATTCGCGCCCGGGGATTCTCCTCACCCTTTATTTTTTCACATTGAAATCTGAGGCAAGCACACAGAAAACACATTACTTGCATTATATCTAAAAAAACTTCCTTGTTCTGATCTCTGGCCCCTCGTGTGGGGCTGGTGGAAGGCATTGAAGGATTGCATTGGAAATATTTCCCCCATTTTGAAATACTCCTCAAAAATGCTTCTCTCCTTGGGGGGAAACCCCCCAGATTTATGGACTGTGCCCCCAAATCTCGTATGGTAACCAGCGAGACCTTTTTGATACATATCTGAAATGGACTCCCAAACCCTCCGGTCTAATTAGGAAGGAACTCACCTTCCAGTTTTAAAATGTTAACCAAGCGTGGTGCAGACCGAACAGTGCTGTTTGGGGGACTCCCCAAAACCTTTCCTGCCTTCTCCCGGGTTTAAAATTTTTTCTACATCCCTCCTAAGAAACAAATGGAGGGGCTAAAAAATTGGCCCGGTTTCCCGCAGAACAGGACCATCTAAAACCCAAATAATTTCCTCTGCCTCCCCCCCAAAGCCCCCCGCTAGTAAAAAACCAATGCCTGCAAGAGTTTCCCCAGTTGGATACCCAAAAAGGGCGGGAAGCCACCCACACCTCCACCCCCCAGCCCCCACATGATGAGAGTTAAAGGGGGATATTTCTCTGTTCGCAAGATGCCGGGCGCGTGAGAGAGTGGGGGGGAAGGGGAAAGGAAGGGTGGCGCTGAAACGTGCAAATCCAGTTGACTAAAAATTTTGATGTTACAGCCCAAGATTTAGACAAAACCCAACCAATTTAAATGATCAAAAAAATCGACTTAGGGCTGAAACCTGAATTTATGGGCCTACCTGGGGGGGGAAATTTTCTCAAACCCCTTTTTATCGATAAATTTGGCGGGAGATCTTTTCTGTCATTTTTGCGTGGAGCGCGCCCACCATTATGCCAAACCCCCCCCACCTGGGCCCCTCCAGGATTTTTTATTGCAAAGTTCTTGAACTACCAGACCGTGACCCCTTTTTGCGCCTTATGCAGGAGAAAAGGCCCGATCCCGTATAAAATTTTCCCAAAATTCATTTACACCCAGACTTTTCCCTGGAATCCAACGGAACCGGGTCGTTTACTTCACAAAGAAAAAACTCCTGAGCGGGGCTAAGATGCTATGATTTTACCCTGCCCCTTTGGGTACAGGTGGGGGAGGAACCCATTCTTTGAAAGCCCGTAGATCCCCAAGACGGCTAGACAAACACCCAGGCGCTTACGGCCCTCAGTGACCCCCTAAGACCAGGTTCTTCTCTTGTGTCGCTGATTTGGGTACGTTCATTAAACTTGCCTCATTTTTAGGGTGCCTTTTTTTTTCACCCCGTCTATGGAGTTTTTTTTTTTTTTTTTCCCCCCCCCCCTCTTAATTATTTTCTCTCCCATTCCATTATCCCCTCCCCACCCCTTCTTTTTTTCCCCAAACTCTAAAGGGTGTATTAATATGTAGGCAATTATCTTGGGGGTCTTGATTTTTTTTTTCGGAGATGTCCCCCCTTAAAATTTTCCCTGTTTCTTCTGACTTTAAGCGCTTTTTGTCGGCACCGGGCAGCTGTTCGTTTAGTAGTTAAAGGGAGTTCTACCCCATCGTAGTTTGAAACATGTTAAATTTTTTTGGGTCATACCCCAGCTTTTGGGGGATTGGATTGGGGGGGGAAAGGGGGGATCTTTGGGGGGTTCTGCTAATGTGTGTGTGCATTTTATTTATGCAAATGCGAGTTGCTCCGGGAGGTCGTTAAAGGGATCTGGATGTTTGGGGGGTGGGGGGGACCCACAAAACCCGAGTCTTCTTTTTATTGGGAAAGCCCCATGGCATCTCAAAAATTTCCCCTTTGGAATGTAGGGGCCTCAATGATCCGATTAAACTAATTTGGTGTGAGACGGTTAAATCAATAGGTAGATATTATCGTCTCCAGGGGAAACCCCTTATTGGGCCCCCAAAATCGTACATTACAAAAACCCGTGGGGGGGATGGTCCTATCATTGATATTCTTTCATGCAAGGGGGGTGTCGGTTTTTGGTCCAAAAAATGTGCCTTCCGTTTAAATACGATTGAGATTGACAAACACGGGGGGTATTCTTCATAACTGTTTTTATTGACAATAAAGTTGATTCTGACAATCCTACATTTCCCCCCTTTAAATTGGGAGGTTTTTCATTTGGCATTCCCTTTTTTCTAGAGGCCAGTACATCGGTTGAAAGGTTAGGAGATTTTTAATTAAACCCTGGTATAGTGTCAAGATAAGTTGGGGGGGGGGAAGACACTTGATCGCACTCACCCTCTCCTTACAATGGGGGGGTCTCAGTGGGGTTAGTTAAAGCGTGGCGATCCCTTCATTCGTCTAAACCCCCAATTTTTTTCCTGCGCTCGCCGGGTACAATGCCTGCCCCTAGAATAATTGGGCCCTGTTAAAAAAAAATCTTCCTAGGGTGGCGGGTGTAAATATCAAAATTCGTTTCGGCCCCCTCTGATCTTTTCCCCTTGATTTCCGCCTACCTGGCCCCGGATTCACAAAACCTTGATCTTGCGTTTTAAACCCCCAGGTTTACGTGCTTCCCCCCTTTTCCCCATTTTTTTTAATAGATGGGAAGAATTCCCCACGTAAAACGTTTGGGCATTTCCTTTTCTCTCTTTTGGGGGACTCATTCAAGGCTATATTGGGGGAAACCCCCTTCCCGCAGTTACGGACGAAGCGCTGATGCAGAAAAACTAAAACCCTTGGGCCTGGAGGTAGGCAGGCAGGCTAACCTTTTTCGGGAAAAATCCAACTAAGCAAAATCAGGTGGCTCTTGGGCAAAATTATTTGCACAACTATTCAAACCCGGGAACCCCACTCCCTTTTTTTACCAAAAATCATTTTATGAAATGGGTGAGCCTGCGGTAAACTTTTGGGCCTTATGGAAAGAAATCCCACAAAACCCCCGGTCATTACTGTTTGAGGCGCCAGACGGGGAGTCTATTTCTAACCCCGGGCAAGTGGGGGGAGGATTTTTCCCCTTTTTATGCGGACCTGTACGATGTTCACACATCGGTATTTAGGCCGAAATTAGGATTATTTGCATGGGGTTTTTTTTGCCCCCCTTACAGAGGGGCAATGTCCGCCTTTTAAACTCCCCCTTTCCCCGGGAGATCCCGGTGCCATTTTCCCCCTTAAAAATGCCAAATCTCCTGGAACAATGGGATTCCCATTGATTCTTCAAACAGGATCCTGAATACTTTGCCCCACTGCTCCTTTTGTTTAATGAGCAAATGAGGGGGTTTTTTCCCCCCCTGCCCATAGGGAAGCATTGATTGTTGTTACCCAAGCCTGGTAGAGATCCTGGCTGTGTCATCGTTTTGACCATTCTCTCCAAAAGACGGACTTAAGACTTGGCCAAAATTTTGGGCCATTCGTCTTAAATCGTCATTCTCTCCCTAGTGCATGGAGATCAACGGGTTTTTTTGGCCGGGGAAAGCACCGGGCCATGAACCTACCCCACTCTTCATGAATATCAGGCTCCTCACCAAAAGGGAGGGCCAGGATAAATTTGTTCTCTAGACACGAACAAAAGCCTTTGATTCCGGGAATGGAATTATTTGTGGGTTGGTCCCTTTTAGAGATTTGGGTTTGGTCCATCCTTTTTTCTTTTGGGGCAAACTTTTTAACTACCAATTCCAAAATAGAGTTAACGGTCTTATTCCACTACTTCTTTGCGTAGGGGGACCAGACGGGGTGCCCTCTCTCGCCACTTCTGTTTCCATGGGCCCTTAGCCCTTGGTGCCCCTACCGGCCGCGCAAAATATAATTTTGGGTTTTGAGATAGGTTTTTTTCACGAAAAAATTGCCTATATGCCGACCAAAAGCCCCTTTTTATACTTCGAGATTGGAAACTCACTTCCCGGGCCTTTTTAGGTTTTGATACATTTGGCCAATACTCCGGGGTCAGGGTTAACTTAAAAATCCCATCTGATGCCCTTGGACTTTTTTTGCCCCCCCCCCCCCCCCCCAGCAACCTCGGCTCTACCGCTGCGGTGGTCACCCCCGATTACCCACCGGGGGGTCACTTAAAACTAAATCCCAAAAGAATTCCCTTAAATCAAAATTGCCCCCCTTTTAGTCTATCTTCGCAACAGGTCCCGGGGTGGATGAAATTACCCTTTTTCATTTATGGCTAGAAATAGTTTTTGGGGAAGATGATTTTATTTCCTAAAAACCGTATTCCCCTTTTTCAATCTCCAATAACCTCAATTCCCCCGATTTAGGGGGATTAAATTCTTTTTCTGACTCCCTTTTTTTGGAATGGGGGTAGGCCCTCTTTCCCTACATTCCCCGCAACCCATGGGAGCAGGGGGGCGTTTTTTTTCCCTTCTACAGACATATTACTGGGCAGCCCCCTCTCCACTTTGGGTTTGATGGAAGAAATGGATCTCCTAAATTATGGAGCTAAAAAATTAAACCTTAAACCCCCTGTTACGAAAAACCCCCTTTCATTTTTCTTTCCCCACACCCCCTTAGGGGCTATCCATGCTTCCGGGGCCCTCCATTCCAAACAATTTCTGTTAATAGGAAAAAGGGTGAAGGAATTTTTATTATCAATCTGGTGTGGCGCGTTTCTCCCCCCCTTTGGAAAAATAACAATTACCGGAACCCTTTTTCATTGGAAAGGGTCTTTTGGAAGGGAAAGGGGGTATATACAATTTTCCTTATATGAAAAATTTGATTCTTTTAAATTCATTCCCCGGATTTGGTTAGGGGAAATTAAACCCCACCCCTTCTTTCATTATCTCCCAAGACCGCCCTACATACGCAATTTTTTGGTGAACCAAATTTCCAAAATTTTTTTTGTACCCCTATGCGTTTTCCCCCCCCCCGGAGGCCCCATAAACAAGTTCCGCATTACTATTGGAAAAAAGGTTGACGACCCAAATTCCCGGGGAAGAGGGGCACTTGGGGAAAGGGGAATGGACCCATAAACGAGGATAATGGGGGTGTAGCCTTGAAGCCCCCAAAATTTTGGTCCCCGAAAAATTGGGGAAAGGTAACCCCCAAAAATATATACACCCGGCAATTTAAAAAACCACACCTTTTACTAATTTAACCAAATTTTCCCGACCTAGTCCGAAATTCCTCTGTTTCGGACCTCTTTCCATTTTTTTGTGGGCCCCGCCCAAAGGGCAAGGCTTTTGGGGGCAAATCCTTAAGTTTTTTTTAAGATAAAAAAAGGGGTCCCGGGACCAGATGACCCCAAATTTGCCTATTATCCCTTGGAAACCGGAGGAAAAAACCCCGGCCCCCGGGACCGCCCCATGTTTTTATTTTAACTTCTTTTTATTACCAAAAACTGTAGTAACACTGGTTGTCCCCCAACTCCCGGATTGCAGGATTGGATAAAATCCGTAAAAAGCCCCCCTCCCTTTTTAAAAAAAATTTTCTACCTACATCGAGGCCCTAATAAAATTTTTTAAGGTCTGGGGGACTGGGATTGACTCCCCCATACGGCCCCCAAATTCCTTATGTCACTTTAAAAGCCAGGAAAAGATGGATGGGAGCCCGGTTTTTGCCCTGCTCACCCACGACTTCCCGAGCGTCAACTTTTGGGGTCCATATTCATCAGCCCTCCTGCAGGTACATGACGTCCTACAGGGAAAAAAATGGTTTCAACACAAAGTTTTCCAAGAATGGGGGTTTTTAAAAAAATTTTAAGGGGTTTTTATTCAGTCTAGTTTTTCAAACCCATTGATAATTTGATGTGGGAAAAAATTTTTTAAATATTTATGCCCGGGAAAATTGTTTTAAACCCAAATTCCCCGATGAATTTAAATGAATGCAAAATTTTAATACGGATTTTATTTTTGTATTGTTTTTGTAAAACATTTTTGGTATGGATTTGTTTTTAATATTTTTGTAATTTTTGGTTTTAAAAAAAAATTTTGCTTGGAAAAAAATTTAAAAAAAGCCAAAATTAATTTTGTAATTAAAAGTTTTGTGTTTTTTTGTTTTTTTTTTTAAAGGAAAAGGGAGAAAAACAGAGGGTTTTGATGAAGTTGTAGGATTTTTTTTTTAGGCATTTTCTATAGCAGGATAGGACATGTCCTTTCGATACCATGTAGGTTTTTTCAGTGTAGGGGGGGGGGGGTAAAAAAATTTTTAGACGGGTGAAGTGATCACAGGAGAAAACCCGGGGTGTTATTTCAATTTTTTTTTGTTTTTTTCTGTAATTTTGAAAATAACACAAGGTCTAACGACATTTTTTAAAGACATGGATTGGGCATCAGCCTCCGTAATCCCTACAAATTTTTTGTTAGGATAAAGAAGCACAGAAAGTTTTTTTTTTGGGAAAATTTTTTTTTTGTTTTGTGATTTTTTTAAAACATAAAACACTTTTAAAGAATTATTTCCCCGGGAAGTCCTAAACAACCATCTATAGGTTTTCTTAACTTCTGTAATATAAACAAATTCATAATTTTGTACTAGTATTTTAACTTAATTTAACCTAATTTTTCTGTCCTCAGCTAGCTCCTTGGTTGCTGTCGTTCCTGGGGCCCCCTGCTCCCTTTTTTGAGTGGTGGCCCCGGGGGAAAAATCATAGTGACAAGTTTTTTGCCGGAAAAAGGGTTTTTTGGCATGCAATCTTTTTCCACCCTGGCCACTGACATCTAACATTGCCAAAAATTTTTAATCCTGGGCAGTACACAAACTCAGGTAGTCTTTTGAAGCATTTCCCCCCTATACACCCCTTAGGGTTTAACAAGGGCACAGACAAGGGTTAATCCTGGGTTTCCAACCCCCCCTAAAACCCCACCCCAATTAGGAACAAAAAAATTAAAACCAAAAATAAAGGGAAAATTGGGGGCCATTTTCCAAATTTTGGAAATTTATGGGCAAAGCTAAAAAGGCAGGTCGATCAAGGTGGACCTCCAAACTTTGGCCCCTTTTTAAACCCCCAGCCCTGTCAGGGGGGAAAGGGGGGGCCCAAAATTCCTACCAACTATTTTTAAAATCTTTGGGAAAGGGACCCAAAATGTTTGCCCCAAGCCCTAAATTTTAAAAGGAAAATTTCCTACCAAAAAAACTAATGCCTTTTGGGAAGGAAACTTTTGATTTGCAGAAAAAAATAAAACTGCCCCCCAAAAATTCCTCATTATTCTTTAAAAACATGAAATTTCCCTTTTTTGGGAAACAGTGTATGGGAAACTTTTTGGTTTTTCACCTGTTTTAATAATCCCACAAAATTTAAGTCACATTTTTTAAATGAACATATAAGGAAGACTTTAAGGCCCTTTTCCCAAAAACCGGGTTTTTTTAAAAAGGTTTTCCCCAAAGCTTTTCCCTGCCACACAATATCCCATTGCTTTATAAAAAGGCCCCCTTTGGAAACCAGCGTTATAAAAAATGGGAAACACCCCCAAAAGGCTTCCAGTGAAACCCTACTTTTAAAGGTTCCGGACCGGAAGTGGATCCCACTGGACCCCCCGCAACGTTGGGGGTAACCCACCCCAAAAAGGGAAACCCCGGGAATCAAAAGGTACCCGGGGAAATTCCACCGGGGGGGCCCCCTCCGCAAAGCGGGAGGGACTGCTGCGGGGGGGGAGTTTTCCCAAGGTCGTTACCCCGGCCCGGTGACTTCCCTTTTCGGGGCCCGCCAATATAGCGTGGTGCAAAATCATCAGGCAGGCTGGGTTACCCCGGGGGTCAGGCAGGGGGTCGGGTTTCCGGGCCCCGGGGGCCTAGGGTTTTGGGTGGTCTTTGGGACGGGCCCAAGGGGGTCAGGGCAGGGGGCCAGAAAATTCGTGGTCAAGAAAGGGAACCCAAGGGGTAGGGTAAAAGGGTTTAGATCAGGACAAGACAATGGGAAAACCCGTTTTCCCTAAAATAGGAAAGGCCCACTAAAGATTCGGAAAGGGAGGGGCCGGGAAAAGGGCCCCGGTGAAATAGGGGCCCATTCCCCGGGGGCAATTACCCAATTACCGGCCCCCCTCCCCCTTTAAAATCTCCCCGAGCCCCGCCGCCGCCTTAGATCAAAAGGAAACGCGCCAACCCCGCCGGACAGCAGGAACCGGGGAGAAAAAGGGGGACCGCGGCCGGGAAAAAGGGGTGGACCAACGCCGGGGGGCCGAGGGGCGCCCGCCCCAAACCCCCCCGGGCCCGGGGGCCCGGGCCCCCCGCCCCGGGGAAACCGGGGGAAAGAGTTTCGGCGGCGCCCGAAGGGAGGGGAACCCGCGGGCGCCGCCCCAAAACAGTAACCCCCCCCCCCATTTTTAATTGCCCTCCCCTTCTTCCGGGCCTGGAGAAAATCCGGGCAGCAACTAAACGGTCCAAGATTTTTGCCCCTCCCCTCCCCCCGACCCTTCCTCGGGGCCCCAAAACCACCCTTCCCCATCGATCGGGAAAAATCCCTCCCCTTCCCTTAAATGGTCTTAAATGTCTAGATCCCCTTTTCCCCAGTGAAGATTTTGGGGGTTCTCCCCCCTTCCCCAAAATGAGCCTTTCCCCCGGGGAAAAACGTTTCCCAGCCCCCAGGCTTAAACCCGGGAACGAGAATGAGTTGGGAATCCGCATTGGGGGGTGGGGCCCGGAGTTTTTGAAAGGCCCCCGGGTTTTGATTGCGGGGAGTACTTTCCAAAGGGCCCCCAAACGTCCCGGGGCCCCAAAATTTTTGGTACAGGGATCTTCCCCGGGATATATCGGGCCATAGCCGCCCTTTTCGCCGGGGGCCGAAAACCCGGGGGGGGGATTTCCTTCAATTTTTGTCCGCTTGGGACTTTAAAAGGCGTGGGGTTTTCCCTTTGCTGCAGAATTTGGCCCGCGTCTTTTTCCCAAAATTTGGAAAACCATTTTTTGGGGCAAGATTTGCCCCGCTCCCGGGCACTTCCGAGGGATGGAAAAATTGGTAATGGAGGGCGGGGACCCGGGCCCAAATAGAAAAATGAAAATGGGGAGGTCCAGTGGTTTTCCAAACTCCGGGGAAAGTTTAATAGGAAAAACTCCACCCAAAAAAAGCAAGCGGGGGCCCCAAACACCCCTGTGGGCCCGAACAAAATGCCCTAAATAGCCCCCCAAAAACCCTTATTAAATCCCCTCCACTTGGCCGTTTTGTCTGCGGGGGGAAAAGGCGGAAAGAAATGATTCCCCTCAAAAACCGAGAGGGGGCCCCCGCCAAAACCCCTCGACAAAAAAATTGGGACCCCCCGCCCCAAAACAAGGGTGCTGGGGAAGTCTTTTGTAGGGGGAAGATGTGGAAAAAACGGGGTTTTGGACCCAACGGGGGGGCAGAGGACCTTTGGCAACAATTAAGGTGCGCCATTTTCCCGAAAAAGGGGTCCGCAAACCACCCAGATAAAAGGGTTTTGCCGAAGAGGGAGTCAAAATCCCTTGCCCCAAATTCCATTCCAAACATGACCCAAAGGGGGGGGGCCCAAAGGGATGGGCAGCGGCGGGGAGAAAAAACCCCCCGGGGGTTTTTGGGGCGGGGAAATCTTTGGTTACGGCCCCAAGTAAACCCGGGGGATTTTCCACGAAAATCCTTATGTCCCTAGAAAAGCTCGGGCCCAAACCAGAAAGAAAAGAATTTAAAAGGAAAGGGATTTGCGGGGCTCCGGGGTTAAACCCCCAAAAAAGAGAACCCAGGGGCCCCCCCATTTAAAAAATTCTCCTGCGGGGGCGCAGGGAGGGACAAAAAGTTTTCCCCCTGGGGGAAACCCTTTGGGCAGATCTATTTGGACCCCCGGGAGATCAGGCTTCAGGGGGAAATTAAAAATGTTTGGGGCTTTGCCCCTCCTCACCGAACACATCGGGGGAACAGGGGAGAGCGCTCAGCCCAGACGTTCTTCTCTGCTGGCCGGAAATGTATCTGGAAATTGAACCCGCGAAAGAAAAGGGACCAACCGGGGTTTTAAACGGGGTTGGGGCTTTGGGGCCTTTAAAGGGTTTTAAGTTTTTTAAATGGTCGGAGAAAATGGTGGGGAATAGGGGCCCCCTCCAGAAATAACCCCACCCCTCCTCTAGGGCAAGTTTGATAGCCGGGCAATTTCCCGGTCCCCCAAATGGGGGTGTAATTCTCTCTGCAGGGGAAAAGGGGCCCTGGAGAAAAAAAAAGCCCCCAAAGGTTTGACCATCCTTCCTTTAGACCCCCTTCTCCCGTAAAATTTGGGCCCCAGCCCCGACGAGAAGGCGTCCCCCCCTCCAGAAAAAAATTTCCATCGGAATCCTTTTCCTGGTGAGGGCGCCGGGCGCCGAGGGGCGGGCCGGGCCTTAATTTGAGCAAACGCCCTTTTCGGGCCCCCTGGTGGCCAAACTGCCTAGGGGGGGTTCTTCTTGGAAAAATTTGCAATGAAGGTGCCCCAAGGTAGAAAATCCCGGAAATAAACTGACGGTAGTAATTCGAGAAGCCCGGGGAAAGCGTGTTTTAAGCTCGTAGGCCCCCCCCGGGCCGGGGGCCACTCCCAAACAGCCGAACCTTGGCAATCCCATCTGAAACCCCGCGGCCCCCGAGTTTTGACGTAACCAAGGAACGGGGGGCCCTGGTCGGGGTTTGGAAAAGGGGCCCTTTTTTCCCCAAACCCTTGGGGCGTAGAGGGGGTTGGGGAACAGTAACCGTTTCCAAAAACCGGCCCCGTACATGAGACCCGAATAAAAGGTCCCCACACCCGCCAGAGAACACCAGAATGTCATCTGGGTAGCCCACAAACCCACACGTGAAAAAGGAGTTTCCCGGAAATATCTTTCCAAAAATTTCCCCGGGAAAGACTGCGGGGGAAATTGCACAGAACACCAAAGGGGGCATACAAAGAAATTCAAAGTGGCCCTCCCGTGTGTTAAAAGCAGTCTTCCCCCATCCCCCTCTTGAATGGGGAATAAAGGTTTTTAAAGGCCCCTCGCATTTCAAACTTGAAAAAACCCCCCCTTGCCCCTCAAAGCCGGTCGAACATTTTCCGTGATCACGGAAAGGGGGAATGGGCGGTTTCTTTTTTCCACCCCGTATTTTTGTTAAGCCCCCCAAAAAGCCCGATACCCCGGCCCGTAAAGAACCATTTTTCATCTGCACGAAAAAAAAAAATCCTCCCCCCCGCAGGGGAGGAGGACTTCGAATAAACCCCTTTTCCCTGCGGGTTTTCCCCGAAGGGTAGGTCGACATGGCCGGGGTCTCTGTTCCCAAAATAGGGTAAACCCTCCCCCTTAGGGGGACGGACCCCCCGGAAAGTAATCGAAAAGGGCACCCCAAAAGGGGGCGAGGGGGGGCCCCGGAAGGGACCTGGGCCCCCTTCTCCAGAAGACGCCGCGAAATCCCGGTTTTCCCGTAGGCAAAACCCGGGCAAAAAGGGCCTTTGGAGGAGGGTTTGGGGAAGGAACGGAGCGCCCCGGGGCCGGGTTCCCAAACCCAAGGAAAATGTTTTTCCACAATTAAGGTCCCCCCGCCGCACGACCCCCGGCCGGCCCATACCCAATTTAAAGCGTAGGGGCATGGCGCTCCCAGCCACGGGACCCCAAAACCCAGGATCCAAAGGGGAAGACCGGGGCGGGAAAACTAAGGAGATCTTTTCCCTTTAATAAAGGGGCCCACGTGGAGAGTCACCCCCGGCTTGGCCCTTTTTAAACCCCGGGATGGCTTTCCCCAAGCAGCCCCCCTTTGTGACGGGGAAGGTTTATCCCCCCAAACCGGGTTTTCCTCCAGACTAACCACAGGAAGCGGTTAACCCCGGGGAATACAAGGGGGCGGGTTTATAAATTTTTCCCGCAAAACCGGAGCCCAAAGGAACCCGCAGGAGCCGGAAATACAAAAAACCCATTAATCCTGATCCCCAAAACCCGGAAAATGGGCCCCCATTGGCGTGAGGGGAAAGTTCTAAACCAAGGGAGGGCCCTCCCCAACAAACCAAGGTGGGGGGCTTTTTTCCCGGACGTTGGGGGGAAGCGGACGGGCTCCTCCGAAAATGACCGGACGGGTGCATTACAGACAAGCTTCTGTGCAAGGCCCGACGGATAATTCCTGCCTCAAAATTTACTTGTTTCCACCTGCAGGGGTTTCCCCCCTCAGATGGGAGGAACGGCAAAAGGGAGCCCTCTGGAAAACCCCGGACCCCCAAGGCGTGGCAGAAAACGGCGGGGTCAAAAAGGGCCCAGTCCGCTACCCTTGGCGGAAAGCTTTTTTTCCTTCCCCCCTCTGCAAAAAGCGCCCGCCCAATTTGCTTTGGGCCCCAGGGGGGTTTAATTTCCTCAGAGGGATGGAAAAAACCCCTTGCGGCAAGGGGGGTCCTTGGGATCCCCTGCAAAAAGGGCCCTTTTCCCTTTAAAAAGGGCCACCCAGGGGGGGAAAATTCCTTTCCCAGGACAGCTTTTGTTTCCAGGGTCGAAACTGAAACTGCGTACCCCTCCGACAAATTTTCCCACCCTGGCGTGGGTTTTCCAAGATTGCCGCCCTCCGCCAAAAGGGGCCTCGGGGCGGGTTTTTCCCCCCAAAGAACACTGGGGGAAAATTTAGCGGGGGGAAAAGGCCTTTTCGATCCGCATTCACGGGAAACGTTTCCTGCCCCCAAAGAGGCTTTACCCCCGGGCCCCCGGGGGCCTTCCCGGACAACGGGCTGCCACAAACCCACCTTGGGAAAACGTTCTAAACAAGAATTTGGGTCCCCCTTTAAAACTCAATGTCAGGTTTGCCCCTGGGTAAAGGAAACCCCCGAAGCCTTGGGAAAACCCGGGCCCAAATTTTTGGCGGGGGCAGCGCCCAACCCGGAAAGTTTGGGGTCCCAACGGAGCCGTGGAGCCGCCGGAGCGGAGCGGCAACAGGAGGGGGTGGGGTTCCGGGCGGGGCCCGGATGACATTTGGGCTGAAACCAAAGGCGGCCCAAACCCTGATCCCCAATTTTTTTGCCCCGGCTGGGCCCCCCTCTGAAAAACCTTTCGGGTAAATCCGCCCCCGCGAGAAAAATTTCCGCCCCCCAACTGGGCAGGGGTGCCCTTGGCGGTTTCCAAAGGGCCCCGGGTTTCTTCTTTTAACGGTTTCCCGGAACGAAAAAAGTGGACCCACTGGACCACCGCCCCCCCGATGGTTTAAGTTTACCCCAAAGGCCCGAAATCAAAAGTGGGGGCCCCCGGTTTTTCCCAAGCCCCCGCAAAGGGGGAGGGATTTTTGCTCCCCGGGGGAGCCTCCACCATTTTCCCCCCCAACCCCTGACGTGACTTTGTTTTGCGGTGGCACCGAATTAAAGCGGGTGCAAAACCCGTCACCAGGCTTTAGTCGGGGTCAGGCAGGAGGTCGGGCAGCAGCTAGGGGTCCGGGGGCCCGTGGACAGGCAGGGGCAGGCTCCGGGGCCAAAGGCCCCGGAAAGAGATTTCCTGGTCAAGATCCCGGAACCCGGGGAAAACGGTAAAAAAACCCGGTAAAATCAGGACAAACAATGGGAAAACGTTTTTCCTCAATGGGGCAAGGAAACTAAAGATTCGGAAAAGGGGGGGGGGCCCCGGAAGCCCCCAGTGAAATAGAGGCAGTCCCCCAATTCCCCAAAACCCCCCCGGCCCCCTGCCATTTTTAAATCTCACAAAAGCCGCCCGCGCCCCCCCTTAGATCACGGGGACCGCCCCCCCCAAACCCCGGGACAGCGGGAGACTGCGGGGGGGCGGGACCCGGGGCTGGAAAAAGGGGGTTGAAAAACCCCCGGGTGGGGTTTGCGCCCGCCCCCCGCCCCCCCGGGCGGGGGCCCGGGCCAAAACCCGTCCCGGGGCCCCGGGGCAGAGCTGGGGCCGGCCCCCCGGGCGGGAGGGATCGGGGGGCCCCGGGACCAACCCCTTTTAAACCCATAACCTTATTAAAGTCCACCCCCCCAGTAAAATTCTACTTACTGATTTTCTGCACACGGGCGGGGAACCTGATTTTTAGGTCTGGGGGTTTCCAAAAAAAATTTATTTCGTTTGTATAATTTTTATTTTTAAAATTGATACATAAAAAAAATTTTTTTAAACCCCTTATAATTTGATCTCTGCTTGTTTTTTTAATTTTTCTTTTTTTGAAATTCCAGAACACAACCCATTAGTAGAATATTTTAACTGAACTTTTGAAAAAATCAAGAATTTTTTCCCCCGGGGCACCCCCTTTTTCCTATCTCCTCATAGCCCCCCTTATAATTTTTGTGTCTAATTTCCCTTTTTAAATTTTGGGTCCCCCCCTAATCTTTTTATAGATTGAAACCCCTCTTGTGATCAGAGCCCTCAACCCCTCTTGTGTCCCCTCAAATCCTCCTCATCGATTTTATGTTCTTGTAAATCAGTACCCTCACTCCTCTTGTGTCCCCTATCTCCCAATAAAATTGTAAGGCCCTTGCAAAACACACTAAAGAGTGGTGCCACTGGCAATAACGAAATATAATGTGCCGCTGCCACCAAGTAAAAGACATTGCAACCCCCTCCCTCCACAAAGAGGACATCAAATAATGCCCGGGTTAACAATAGTATAGAGCTTTTCAGGGAAGCTCCTATCTCTGGCATGCTTTATACTAGACAAGTTAAAGGCCAATACTAGATTGTTGGTACAGTGAAGCCCACCACCCAGCTATCATGATGAGAACTGCTTATAATGGGAATACCCCTTTCATTCTTAAATTTTTGTTGAAATTTTCTTATATTTATGCAAATTAAACAATATAAACCCTTTCTAACCTACTTGCAAGTAACAATCTGTCTATGGTCACCGATTTTTCCTACAGGATTCAAAACAGCCGCAATGTACTCTTATATGTTCTTCCCTCTTCTTTGTGATTTACTGTTGGGACAATTTGTGGGAACCTCCTGATTATAAACCCTGGTATCCACCAGCAAGAACCTCCACACCCCAATGTTACTTTTTCCTGACGCAATTGTTTATGAATGACATCATGTTACCACAGACTTTTCCCCAAATGCTCCATATCCTGCTGAATAATGGGGAACCATTACTTTTATAAATGCACACACAACTCTATTTCTTTCTGCCTCAGCGACATCTGAATGTCTTCTCCTCACAGTGATGTCTTATACAGATATGTGGCCATCTGTGGGTCCTCTTCCCCAAGTCTCTGTAATGACAAACCCCACTGTGTAAATCTGGTGCTTGGCTCACTTCTCTGTGCATTCATTGACATTTTTACAACATCAAATCCTAAACTTCTGTGGAGAAAAATATCATTGAACCACTTATTCTGTGATTTTGTTCCCTTACTAGATATCTCCTGTTCTGATACCTTCATTGTTCACTTGGAAATGTCCTTATTAAGCATACCGTTACTTCTTACTCCAACTATATTGTCACGGGTGGGCCCGCGACCCCCGTTTCGGGTCGCGGGCACACCCTGGTCGCCGCACGGGGCGCAACCCGCCGCCCGCATGTCGGGCGTGGGCGCGCTCAACCCCCACCGCCCGGCCCTCCTCCTTACCCGGCCGCACTCCTGTTGCGGTCTCAGCCTCCCGGGGCGCGCAATCCCCGACATCTAAGGCGCGCGTGCCGGCACGCGAATTTAAAGGCCAGTGCATCGGTAATTTTGGGTATTGCCGGTCCCCTGCCCTTATTTAATCCTGCCCCTTCCTGGGGCTGTTGCCGGGTCTGTAGTGCCATTTCAGCCTATAGAGGAAAGCGTTTACAACCTGTTCTGACTTACCGGTACCGTACCATTAACTTCCGTTCCTTGACCAAAAGCATCCTGCCGCCTGCCCCCGACCTACCGCCTGTCCACGACCACGAAACCTGTGCCGACTGCCCTGACCTTCTGCCTGTCCCCGACTACGAGCCTGCCTGACATTCGCACCCCCGCTATACCTTGGCTGCCACCGCAACAAGTCACCGTCAGGGTAACGACCTGGAGACTCCCGCCCGCGCAAGTCCATCCCGCTTTGCGGCGGGCCCCTGGTGAAAACCGGACCTTACTTAGATTCCGTTCCCTGGCTGGGCTTACCCCCATCGCTTGCGGTGGTCCAGTGGATCCACTTCTACGTCCGTGTACGTGACAGCAAGATCCGGCCATGGATCCCGCCAAGGTCCCTCTGCCGACTGACGCTGACCTCATCGGCCATTGTGGCTCAGCAGTCACAACAGAATCGCTCAGCAAGCACCAGCAACTCAGCCCATCGTCTCGCCATGATGCAGAAGTTCCTGGCCGCCCCAGCAGCAGCAACCCGCTTCCCTGCTCCCCCCCCGCTGCTCCCCCTGTTCCAATCTCTGGTCCACATCTCCGTCTATCTATGCCGACACATTCGAGTGGGGACTCCAAGGCCTGCAGGGGCTTTATCACCCATGCTCCCTGCATATTATTTAATGGGCACCCCAATTTCCAACCGAACGGTCAAAGGTGGCGTCGTACTAAGCCTTCTCTCTGGGAAAGCCCTGCCTGGGCTACCCCCTCTGGACAGGGACGATCCAGGGTCACGCTAACCTGGCTTCTTTCCTCACCGAGTTCAGGAGCGTTTTTCGAGGAAGCCCCTCCCCCCCCCACCACACACACACAACTCCCCACCACCCCCCCCCCCCCCCCCCCCCCATCCCGGGCTTACGTCTGCCGAGACCGCCATGCTAAATCGCGCCAAGTGGTACTCATCTGTGGCTGATTATGCCGTACGTTTCCGCACTTTGGCCTCCGAGTTATCGTGGAAATGAAGCGGCGTTGACTGCCACCTTCAAGAAGGGCCTCTACAGCCCGTCCAAGGATGCCATATTCGCCCGGGATCTCCCGTCTTCCGTGAGTGACCTTATCCTCCACTGGCCACTCTGGGGTGGGGGGGGAGGGGGGGGGGGGGGGGGGGTGGGGGGGGGGGGGGGGGGGGTGGGGGGGGTGGGGGGGGGGGGGGGGGGTGGGGGGGGGGGGGGGGGGGGGGGTGGGGGTGGGGGGGGGGGGGGGGGGGGGGGGGGGGGAGGGGGGGGGGGGGGGGGGGGGAAGGGGGGGGGGGGGGGGGGGGGGGGGGGGGGGGGGTGGGGGGGGGGGGGGGGGGGGGGGGGGGGGGGATTGACATCCGTTTCTCGAACGCCATGAGGAACTTCCGGCCTGAACGGAGCAAGCTAGACCCGCGTCTTCCTCGTCTGGCCCCAGTATTTCAAAGGCTGGCCTCATTTGTCCCTCGCCACCTCCGCCGAAGAGTCCATGGAGGTGGATCAGGCCCACCTGTCTACAACTGAGCTAACCAGAAGAACGTGATGAGAATCTTGTCTATACTGTGGCAGTGCAGACCATTTCCGCCGATCCCTGCCCACTGGCGCCTCAGCGTCCGGGAAACGGGCGCACCTAGTATACGTAGGGAGAGGCTCCCTAGGTGAGAGCAAGCCCTCTCCTCGCCTGACCATGCCCGTGATTGTCCGGCACAGGCCTGGTGCCCCAGTTTTCAGGCTACAGCTTTCCTGAACTCTGGGTCTGCCGTAAATTTCTTGGACGCTGCCCTGGTATCCCAGCATAACCTCCCTGTTGACCCGCCTGGAGAACCCTACTACATCTCCTCGCTCAGTGGAGAGATTCTCAGGATCCAAATTCGGTTTCCGAACTGAGCCCGCTTGTCCCTACAAGTAGCGGGGTACTGCTCAAGGAAGAGGACTTGCGTCTACGTACTACCCGGTCCTCCTCGTCCATTCCTGCCCTGGTTATCCCGTGGCTGGCAACGTCACGGCCCTCGACATTCCCGCCCCATGCTCGACTGGCAACGGCAAGTCCCTAGAGTTGGGGTTCGGAGTGTCCCGTCTCGCTGGTTGGTGGCACCTCGCCCGGGGCTTACCGCTCTTTTCGGGGTCCGCCTAAGCCTCTGACGGCCTTCCTGCCCCATTCCAAGCCTTCGCAGATGTCTTCCTCCGAGAAGCAAGCTGAGACGTTGCCGCCCCACGCCCATACGACTGTCATACTATTTGATCTTCTGCCCGGGACGTCTCCTCCACGTGGCAGGGTTACCCCCTGTCGTACCAGAGACTTTGGCTATGTCTACATATAGCAGAGAGAATCTCCAGAGGGGGGTTTTATCCGCAAGTCTCCTCCCACCAGGGCCGGTTTCTTCTTCGTGCTAAGAAGGACGGAAGCCTGCGTTCCTTGCCATAGACTATCAGTCCTCAACAAGATCACGGTAAAGACCCGCTATCCCTGCCCCTGGAACACGGGAACTTTTTGACTCGTTTTACGAGGTGCCAAGGCTTTACTAAACTAGACCTACGTTGGGCTTATAACCTCATACGGATGACGGTGAGGGCCGACGAATGGAAGACCGCTTTCAACACCCGCTACGGGCACTTCGAGTACCTGGTCATGCCCGTCGGGCGCTGCAATGACCCCGCCGTCCTTCCAAGAGTTCCAATGACATCTTCCGGGACCTCCTGTACACAGCGTGGTTTGTGTACCTTTGACGACATTCTGGTTGGGATCCCCCGACCTTGAATCCCATCAAGTTCACTTCTCAGACGTCTAAGCCAACTACCCATAATTCTCCCACCCCTCTCTATGCCAAACTGAAAGTGCCCGTTTCATCAGCAGAGCCTACCATTCCTCGGCTACATAATTTCTGACAAGGGCCTACAGATGGACCCCGCGAAGTTGTCTTCTGTCCTACAATGGCCGCTACCCCGTGGGTCTCGAGCCATACAAATTCTGGGTCCGCCAACTATTACAGCAATTTATACCACATTTTTCCCTCGCTGTATCCCCCATGAGTGGCTTTTAAACAAAGAAGAACGCAAATCCTAAGCTCTGGCCACCAGCGCAGAGGAAGCCTTCTCTAGTTAAAAATGTCCTTCGCCTCTGCGCCAGTGCTCTCTCGGCCAGATACTTAACAACCGTTGTTTTCTCGAGGTCGACGCCTCTCGGGTGGGGCCGGGGCCAAACTCTCCCAGAAAGGGGCCCAAGCAGGACTCCTCACTGCGGGTTCTTTTCTAAAAGTTTTTCTCTCTGCTAAAAAGGAATACTCCATTCGGCGACCCGGGAATTGCTGGCCATCAAGCTGGCACTGAAGAATGGAGATATCTCCTTGGAGGGGCTCGTCACCCTGTCAGCATCTAACTGACCATAAAAATCTGCTGTATCTCCAGATGCCAACGCTTAAATCCACGCCAGGCTCGTTGGTCTCTCTTCTTCTCCCGGTTTATATTTTCTCATTCATTTTCGCCCTGCAGGAACGAAATGTAAAGGCCGACGCTCTCTCCCGAGCTTCGATGTGACTGGAGACGAGTCACCACTCCACGGCACATTACACTCCATAAACGGCTCATCCGGCGCACCGATTGATCTACATCGCATTCCCCCCGCAAGACATACGTCCGTCCCGCTCTTCGGAAGAGGATATTGTCATGGGTCCATTGCTCCATTATGGCGGGCAACCCATGAGGGTGCAAAGGTTCCTGCTCTCTCATCTCTCGATTCTACTGGTGCCGTGCCTAGCCCAGATGGTTCGTGAGTTCAGGGAGAGCCTGCGCTTCCTGTTGCCGGAACAAGTCTCCTCGTCTCAAACCGGCAGGGTCTGCACCTTCCTCACCTATACCGTAAGCTGTCCTTGGACCCAGTGGCCATGGATTTTTATCACAATCTCCCTCCTTCCGCTGCCACAACGTGATCTGGGTAGTTACTGACCGGTTTTCAAAGATGTCCCACTTCACTCCTCTGCCGGGCCTACCCTCAAGCTCCTCGCTTGCCAGTCTATTTTTTCTCATATTTTTCGGCTGCATGGCTCACTCAGCACATAGTGTCGACCGTGCTTCAATTTGTCTCCCAGATCTGCGCTCCCTCTGTAACCAACTACAAATGAAACTGGACTTTTCTTCAGCCAACCACCCAGTCCAATGGGCAGGTAGGAGAGTATACCAGACCCTAGGTTGCTACCTGCGCCACTTTTGTCTCCGCACGCCAGGATGATTGGTCCACTTGTTGTCCTGGCCGAGTTTTCGTTATAACCTCATTGCCTCGGAGTCTGCTGGAGCTGCTCCATTCATTATTGTCCTACGGGCGTCATCCCCGCCCCCCCTGCCCCCTTTCTGTGCCCTCGGAGGTCACTGATGTGGAGGAGCTGGTCCAGGACCTGACAGCTATCTGGAAATAGACTCACCATTCGCTACTCTGGCCTCCCGCCCCGCACCAAGGCTCAAGCGACAAAAAGCGTAGACCTCAGCCAACCTTCTCGCCAGGTGACAAGGTGTGGTTGTCAGCTAAATATATACGTTTCAAGGTTCCAGCTATAAGCTGGGTCCCCGTTCCTGGGTCCATTCGAGGTGCCAAGCGCATTAACCCAGGAGCATACAAGCTCCCCCCCCGCTTTTACCACCCCCACTATAGGGTCCCGAACTCCTTCCATGTCTCCCTGCTAAACCGGTCACCTTAATCGCTTCTCTCGTGGTACTTGCTCTCCACTCCTGAGGCCGATACCACCGATGTCTTTACGGTAAAGGAGATTCCTAATAAGAAGACGGTCAGAGGGAAGCGGTTTTTTTTCTCATTGACTGGAAGGTGTCGGGCCCGAGGAGGTCTGGGAGCCAAGATCAATATTCTGGATCGGTACATAATTCAAGAGGTTCCTCCAGGCTCAGAAGTGAGGGTGAGTGTCTGAAGGGGGTGGAGTATTTTTGTTTTTTGGGGGGGGGGGGGGGGGGGGGGGGGGGGGGGGGGGGTTGTTGGGTTTTTTTGGTTTTTGGGGGGGGGGGGGGGGGGGGGGGGTGGGGGGTGGGGGGGGGGGATGTCACGGTTGGCCCGCGACCCCCCTTCCGGGTCGCGGGCACATCCGTGGTCCCACACGAGCTGCACCCGCCGCCCGCATGTCCGGGTGGTGGGGCGCCTCACCCCGGCCGGCCCGCTCCTCTCTATCCACCGCGCTCCTCTTGTGGTCTCGGCCTCCCGGCGCGCGCGTCGGCACTCCGAGATTTAAAGGGCCAGTGCACCAGTAATTGGCTATTGCCGGTCACTGCCCTTATTAAGCTGCCCTTCCTGGGCTTTGCCGGATCTTTAGTGCAATTCACCCTATATAGAAAGCGTTACAAGCCTTGTTCTGACTTTAACCGTGTACCGTACCATTAGCTTCCGTTCCTCGACCATAGCATCCTTCGCCTGCACTGACCTACCGCTGTCCACAACCACGAACCTGTTGCCACCGGCCCTGACCTTCTCCCTGTCCCCTACTAAACTACGAGCCTGCCTGACCGATTTGCACCACGCTATACCTTGGCTGTGCCCACCGCAAGCAAGTCACTTCAGGGGTAACGACCCTGGTAGACTCCCGCCGCAGCAAGTCCATCCCGCTTTGGCGGCGGCCTGGTGAAAACGGACCTACTTAATTCCGTTCCTGCGTGGCTTACACCATCGCTTGCGATGGTCCAGTGGATCCACTTCTACGTCCGGGTACGTGACACTGTGGTGCTGCTTGCGATGCCTCACGTCACCCGTCACCGCACACGGCACCTCCCATACGATGGGAGGTGCCGCGGGCGATGATAGGTAACATGAGAGCAATTGTGAGCAGCACAACAGCAGGGGCCAGCTTCGGGGGGGCGGGCACTATGCAGCAGATCGGAGGTGCCTTAGGGTGGACACATGAAGTATATGGGAGGTAAATTGCAGAGTGTCCGCCCTCAGGCACCTCCTATCCGCTGCATAGTGTCCCCCACCCACAGTCCGCACTCCTGGCGCTGCATAGGCTGACTTCCAGAGCAGGATGTGAGGTCAGTCCTCAGCATTCCCGCCACAGAAGAGAAGCCACGAGAGGTAGGGCAGGAGCCACGGAGTGCCAGGGCAGAAGCCTCCCTCCGAGACCCAGGGCAGGAGCCCCCCCTCTCCTCCAGACTCAGGGCAGGAGCCCCGCCTCTCCTCCAGACTCAGGGCAGGAGCCACCCCTCTCTTCCAGACTCAGGGCAGGAGCCCCCCTCTCCTCCAGACTCAGGGCAGGAGCCCCCTCTCTCCTCCAGACTCAGGGCATGAGCCCCCCCTCTCCTCCAGACTCAGGGCAGGAGCCCCTCCTCTCCTCCAACCCCAGGCAGGAGCCCCCCCTCTCCCCCAGACTCAGGGCGGGAAAGCCCCCCTCTCCCCCAGACTCGGGGCAGGAGCCCCCCCTCTCCTCCAGACTCAGGGCAGGAGCCACCCCCCTCTCCTCCAAATTCAGGGCAGGTGCCCCCCCTCTCCTCCAGACTCAGGGCCGGAGCCCCCCCCTCTCCTCCAGAAGCAGGGCAGGAGCCCCCCCTCTCCTCCAGACTCAGGGCAGCGCCCCCACTTCCCCCCAACCTCCGAGTCAGACAGAGCCAACTTGTCGGAAAAGAGGTGACCAACCTTTTTAAAGAAGCCCTATAATTATTAGGGATTGAAATTTGTGCTTTCCCAGTCCCTGTTTCTTGCTTAGCTTTTCAGGTATCTGGGAAAGCTGGGTGAAGACCTTAATAGAGCTCACAATGTCAGACACATTTGTTATAGATTCCACACAGTTTTCCCAGGTGACAAGTTTGTCTAGTTTGGTGGTGATCTATTCCTGGCCCCCATCCCTGATTATTGTTAAGCAGACTTATCATCTGGGAGAGCTGGAATCTATAACAAATGTGGTCAGCAATGGGAATTCTACAAATGTTGTCCTGGTGAGTGACCAGCAATGCTGCATGTACCGATACAAATCCCCTATGAGGAAAAGTGAAAAAAGTAAAAAAAAATAAAGTGAAACACATAAAATAAACGCGTACACTGCTCTTTTCCCCTTTACAAACACCCATCACCTGAAAAAAGATCCAAAAATAAAGCAAGCATATTTGGTATTGCCACATATGTAACAACCTACCCTATAAATCTGTCATGTTATTTAACCTGCACGGTGAACGCCATAAAAAAAGTCAGAATTGTGATTTTTGTTCATCCCTCAGCATGTAAAATGGATGAAAAAGCGATCAAAAAACCATCTAAATGCCAAGTGACACCAAGTAAAACGTCGGTTCATCCCGCAAAAAAAGTCCTTACACAGCTCTGTATACGGAAAAATATAAAAGTTATGGCCATCAGAATAAAAACGTACTTATTTTAAAAAAGCGCTTCAACATGAAAAACTATATAAATTGGGTATCGCCGTAATCGTATCGACCCCCAAAGTAAAACTTTTTTTTTAAACTATATTCCAGCCCTCCAATGGTCTGAGGGACCATGAACCGGCCCCCGGTTTAAAAAGTTTGAGGACCCCTGATCTAGAGAATACACTCCCAGCGGCGTGCTTTGTAGTCACAACTTTGTACGTGTGTGTTTGGGAATTTGTTGAATATACTTTTCCAGAAAGTTCAGTAAACAACACTTTTTGTTGAACTGGTGTTGGAGTTGTTTTCCCCGTTCATGACTTTGTTGTATTCCGGGAAGCCTACCTCTGTTCTCAGCTTACAGCAGTGTACCAGTATTAGCCCCCACACATCATGTTTTTGGCCTCCATACGCCGCTGGATACCGCAGTGGGCTGATATTGTATCCGCACTATAACTTTTTTAAGACATCCCGACAGATACCACCAATAGAAGCCTAAACATATGTGAATGGGGAATTAGTAACTGTGCTCCAGAGTTGACTCAGTGTAAGGAAAATCTCTCCAGTTCTACATCTCACACACACTCATTATACCCTACGAGTCCCCAGATTGGGGAAAGGGAACTGTGTCACTCTCTTACACAAGCTAACCCTGAGTTGCTGGGCTCTATGATACGTCCACGTCCCTGTGGGCGTCACATGTTTCCTGGCGTTTCTAGCTCCTGCTGGAGATGCAGTCGGGACGTCTATACTCCACTACGTATGGTGGACTATTCAGCACTCTGTCCACATTAGCTCCTCTCTCCTTCCCTCTCCAAAGCACGCATCCCATACACTACTTACTCATTTTAACTACCCCAAACCATCCTTTTTCATGGTGCAGCACAAACGCCGATCATATTCATCACTGAACCATCTGTGATCACTTTTCATTCTCCTGCTTCTTGCTGCAGGAGACATCTCTCCCAACCCCGGTCCACCTTCCTTTACCTCTTATCCCACCTCCTCCTTTTCCTCCCACAGAAACCCCGCTAACCTGCTTGCTATTCGCTGTATGTCTTTTCCTGTTCCATTTAAATGTTCTCTGTGGAACGCCCGATCAGTCTGTAATAAACTCACTGCTGTCCATGACCTTTTCCTCTCTCACTCCTTCAATCTCCTAGCTCCAGCAATCAGACACTGCTTCCCTCGCCGCTCTCACCTACGGCGGCCTACACTTCACCCACACCCCCAGACCTGAGAACAGACCGGGTGGAGGAGTTGGCTTACTTCTCACTCCACACTGTACCTACCAGGTCATTCCCCCTGCACCCTCCCTCACTTTCCCCTCCTTTGAGGTCCACACCCTCAGACTCTTCCGGCCATTTTCTCTCAGAGTTGTGGTTGTGTACAGACCCCCCGGCTCACCCCGCCAGTTTCTGGATCTTTTTGCTGCCTTGCTCCCTCACTTCCTCTCTACTAAATACCCACTCTCATCATAGATGATTTCAACATCCCCATTGACAACCCTATGTCTCCTTCTGTCTCTTGTCTTCTTTCACTAACCTCTTCCCTTGGCTCTCGCAACTTATAGACTCTCCAACTCACAAGGATGGGAACTCTCTTGATCTGGTCTTCTGTCGTCTCTGCTCTATTTCTAATCTTAGCAACTCTCCTTTGGCTCTCTCTGATCACAACCTTATTTCCTTCACTATCGCTAACTCTCAGCCTTCTCTGGTCACACCTACCCATCACCCTTTCCGAAATCTCCGCTCAATAAACACTGAAGAACTTATTGACACCATACAGTCATCACTGCCCCTAATCTCCTCCTTCTCCTGTCCTGACCTGGCTGTCAAACATTACAATGAAACTCTCACAACCACCCTGGATATATTGGCACCACTCACACACCGCACCACCAGAGTCAGACATCCGCAGCCATTGCACATCAGCCCAGACGTCGTTTTTCTCCAGCGATGTTCCAATGTTGCGAGAGCTTGCTGTGGAGAAAGTCAAGCTACCTGCAGACTTTCCTCCACTATACAAAATCATGCCAGGACTTACCACACTTGCCCTTCACTGCGCCAAACAAAAATAATTTCACCTCCCTCCATCTCCACATTACACAACCAACCCAAAAACGCCTGTTTGACACTTTCCACTCCCATCCTCAGACCTAAAGCTTCAGACCCCTTCACTGACCTCTTTGCTGAAGACCAGGCCACTCACTTTCAAAGACAAAATCGACAGTATACGGCAAAACGATTCACACTTCACAATCCCCCAAAATAACACCAGTTATGTCCCTGCCCGCACGATCTCTAATCTGCTTTCAGCCTTTGACCCACATCAGAAAAAGAAGTGTCCAGACCTTCTCCTGTACTGCGCGCCCCCGTCACCTGCTCTAGTGACCCCATTCCCTCCCACATGTCCACGGTCTATTTCTCCTGCTGTCCTCTCTCAACACTCACCACAATCTGTAACCACGTGCTCTCCACTGGGATCCTTCCATCTTCCTTTAAACACGCTATTATAACCCCTTTACTAAAAGCCCTCTCGGGGCGTGGCTTGAGCAGCAATGTAAGCAGAAGTGTGGTTGCTGAGCTCCTGCTAGCTATCGCTGTCTATTACCTGGATTAGCAGACTGCATATGTTCCTGAATCGCAGGAAAGGATAGTGGAAGGTGTCTGGGAGCGGTCACAGAGCACTTGAGGTCAGGAAAACACCAAGACAAGCCGTGGAAAGGATCAACAAGGCAAAAGGAGGAGCTGCTCCCAGCATGGTGCAGAGCATGGCAGCATCATGATCGAAGACAGAAGTAGGAGCTAAGCTGAACGCTTTGCACACTCACCCAGTACCACAGCGAGAATGATCAGAAGGAGCTAACAGTCATGCCACAAACACCAGGTACACTGCCCAGCAACTCCATAAAAGCAACATGGTACATCTGCATCAGCCTCAGATAGTCAGGCAGATGAGCAGAGGGGAACCAGCAGTGAGGACCAGCAGGTGAGCCAATCACTACCCATGTGCGCAGCAAACAGGACACTGAAAAGGAAAAAGCTCCTACTATGCAGACCTGTATTCAGCCATCTCCCTGTGTAATACCAATACCTGAACACTTTAACTTCACATATTGGAGACTTGAAAAGAGGACATGTCTCATGAGCGCAAGATATGCGCAAAATTACTAACAAGTGAATGCAGCTGAGGAAAGGATACATTGGCTCTAGAGGATGCAGTTGCCCCTCTTGTAAAGTACCATGCCTGTCTAGCTAAAAATCAAATTTCAACCCTTTATGCAAGGTGGATGACCAGAAAATTGAGGTCTCGCTAGAACAATCTGCAACTGGTAGGAGTCCGTAAGAAAGCAGAGGTCCGAGAACCCAGTATTATTCTTGGAAAACCTGGCTATTCAATTCTTTTTGGAAAAGACACACTTGTCTGACATTTTTGCTATGAGAGGCCCACCGCATGCCTGCTCGTGCTCCTTCTCCAGGAGGTCCACCCCGACCTATCCTTACTTAAGCTATTACACCTATAGGGACAGAGACGCCAAAAAAATTTTTCCCTGAGAGCAGCCCGGTAAATTCGGACATAGACTATTGATGGTAACCGTGAATCAATTTACCCAACTTTTCTTCAAGGTGCAGAAGCGCAGTGCCCAATTTTAACAGACACAAACGTCGACTTAGGAGCCTGGCTGTTGTGTACTCTATGATGTATCCAGCCAGATTAAGGGTTGCTGCATTTAACACGACACATATTTTTTAGACAGCCCTAAGAATGCAGTCCCTTGGCCTGTATATGAATGAGCATGCCCTGAAGCGTACAGAAGCTCCGAGATGAACACTGAACCTGCGATAGTTCTTGTACTAGCTCTTTATTTTGAAGATTTTTTTTTTTCCTTAGCAGATACTAAGCTATAAGATATGAGGTCTGTTGATATGTTATGCTAATAATCTAGCAGGAGTAAAGGAATAAGGATTACTAGCAAACTAGCTTGACTATAGTCCTACACTCTATGCTTGGGTGTAAGCTCAAGAGATTTGGGAACACCCCGTTCCCTTCGGTCAGGAAGGGATTTATGTTAAAGTTAGTTATATTCTACAATGGTTTTGTTTAACGGTTGTTATATGGGTAAGGAATTAATTTCTAGAGAGCAGGACCTTTGCTTATGAACATTACAATCAAGTGGGGGCTTTGGAAAAGTTTTACGCCAGCGGTTTGGATATATAGCATAACTGTTATTATGGCGTCTTGTTATTAACGTTGTGGCATTGAACCGTAATGAAGGGCTTGGGGACTCCATTAAGCGATATGCTGATAACACCTGGTTTGCAGAAGGTTCACCCGTCAATATCCGGTCTGTCTGAGACCCACCGACTAAAAGAACACTCTCCACTGGCTGCAAAGAGCATGGTTGGGGCACATACCACTCTGTGTACTCCTCCATTCTAGAGGGGTTAAGTGTGCAAATTCATTAGAGCCATTCCTTTACATGATATTGATTCAAAAACTGATCATATGTAGATAGGTTTATTCTTCATTGCAAACTCTACTTAACCCCAGTTAATATAGTAGCTATATATATCCCCTCCTCCATACTCAAGCGAATCTTAAGAAAAAACTAACTCTGTTGAATCATCCCCAGGATCCCAGTGTGTTAATCTTGGGTGAGTTAATAAATATTTGACTCCATACTGGGACAAATTACATGCGGGAGATATTACTTGACTCCCAGGTACCAGCCAGCCTACTTCCCTTGCAAAACTATTGATGGAGGTAGGTCTATTGATATTGGAGACTAAGACACCCAACGAAAAAGCAATACTATATGTTATTCAGCAACCGCATCATTCACTCTTCAAGAAGAGACCTCGCTGTGGCCTCACTCAATGCTCCCATATTCAAATCAGTTGAATATTCACTCGCTGTATTTCTGATCACACCACCCTTGACCGTGTTCTTGGACTGTGGCCAGGATCGGTCTGGGGGTCAGACAGGATGCGCCTGAAATCCCTTCTGGGTGCAATTGAAAGGGGTGCTATCGATGGTAGCAGAAATTTAAAGGAGTTCTTCTTTGACATAACGAGGGATCAGCTTCATGCATGTGTGTGGGATACCAAGAAAGCATTATGTAAGATGTATTTTATATTGTAGAGAGATTAGTACAAGGAAGACCAATAACACCTTATCTTCCACTCAATTCTTGCAGGATAGGGTAGCAAATTAATAACAGAATTTTCTGGTGACCCTTCTGAGAATAATAGGCACAACTGGGAGGAGGCCCAACAGATCTTGAATGAGCATTTGATTAAAGTAGCAGAGGATAAAAAGTTTTTGTTCAGCAACGCTATTTTGATCAAGAGAAAGTGCATGGACATTACAAGCTAATATTGTAAATCCAGCAAGCATCCAGTCATATTTGCAGAACTTAAAACGGAACAATTTGGCTCTTTAGTCCCAGTGAGAATGCATATATCCTAAATGTTCTGGCTACAGTTTATAAATTCTTTATTATAGCCATCTGGGGGTGGAGGTCAGGGATGACATTGAGATTACTTGGCTATCATTACCCTACGTCTCTATCACTGAAGATAGTAATGCTCTAGAGCAACCAATTAACTGTGGTAAAACTAAAGGATGCTTTGTGCCAGCCCCAAATGAAAAAGCCCAGGAATGGAATGGTCCTTTCCAGCTGAATTTTTTAAGCCCACAAGGGAAACCTTGTTACCTGTGTTTTACTAATGGTCTTCCATGCGGCCAGTCCAGGACGGTCCACTTGGCCATATTCAATGAGGGAACAGTTATTGTCAGATACTTAAGCCAGAATTAAGGATGCTTCTATCAGGGACCTATCGCACCCATCTCGCTTACTTTCAACTGATGTTAAGATATTTTGCAAAAGTATTAGCTAAAAGGTTAAGCAAAGTCATAACGAAGTTGGTCCGGTTCAATGAACCAGTCAGGCTTTATGCCCAATAAGTGTCAACTCATTAACATAATAAGACTGTTTCTTTCACATCATTTTACAAATTAGTACAGGGCATACGGAGTGCAGGGCATGTTCTCTTCATTGGAAGCTGCCAAAGCATTCTTGATCAGTGTGAATGGGGAGTACTTGTGGCTGGCATGGAGGTAATGGGATTTGGTTCCAACTTTCTTATCTCAGTGAAACCCCTTACCGCTGAGCCAGTTTTGCCTCTCTGACAGAGCCCTGATTTTTGAAATCGTCATGTGTCACTTTATGTGAGAATAACTTTTTGACACTTTAACCTATCCATGGATACCAGAGATGTTTTCTCGTGACACATTGTGCTATAAAGAATAGTAAGAATTTTGGGTCCAAAAAAAGAATTTTTATTCTTTGAAAAATTATCAAAATATGGTGAAAAATGTGAAAAATTTACCAATTTCAACTTACAAAAATTTCTGCATGAAAGACCATATAGTTAATCCACTCAAAATAGTTTAATAACTACAATCTACCATATTGTCTGCATGTAGTTTTGGCACCATTTTTTTAAATGTCTTTTTTTTTTTTTTTTATGTCATCATTAGGGGCTATAATTTAGTAAGTAATATTTTCAAATTTTCATAAAATTATGGCAATTACATATTTTTTGTGGACCAGTTCCCAGTTCATAACGTGACTTGATTGACCTGTAATGTTAGATAACCCCATAAATGACCTCATCTAAGAAACGTACACCCCCTTAAAGTATTCAAAAACAGCATTTAAAAAGTTTATTGACTCACCACCCATAGGTGTTTACAAAACAGAAATTTAAAGCAAAGTTGAAGTGAAATTTCAAATTTCACTTTTTTTGCAGATTTACAATATTTATGTGCATTTGACAAGAATATACGGTAAATGTGATACAGGGAAATGATGCAAATTAATATTGATTCCCAGATTCCTGCTGCCTGTTTTCCAGAGATATCCCGTAATGTGGCCCTATGCATTATTGGGCTCCACCAACAAGCCCCAGAATAGAGGAGCACTACTTGGACTCTGGGGCCGTCATTTTCCATTACAATTTTAATTTAGGGGCCATTTCAGTTTTTCGGACACCCTAAGGTTCCAAAACGTAATAAATACCCCTAAAAAGACCCCATATTGGAAACTAACACACCCCATAAGGAATATAACCCTAGGTGTAGTGAGTATATCAAACCCCCACAGCGTTTCAACAATTTTTTTAGCGTTCGGCTCAGAACATAAAAAAAAAAAATATTTTTCCAATAATCTGCAATTTAGCTGAAAATGTTTAATTTTACAAGAATCTTGAAAAAAATCCCAAAATTGTGTTACGCAATATTTCTCCAAGTTCGTCAATACCCTACATGTGTGGTGTAAACTTGCTGTTTGTTGGGCCATGGCAGGGTGGTACAAGGGAGTGAGTGCTATTTGGCTTTTGGCGCACAGATATTTGGTGGGCCCATTGTCGCATCTCACCAAAGCCCCCAAATTACTAAAACAGGTGAAACCTCTCCAGAAGTTTGCACCACTTTTGATTCAAACGCCCCTCAGGATATCTCACCTAAGGGTGACTATAGCAAATAAGGTTAGCCACAGAGTATCCTTCTACTATTATATTAGCACAGGCCCAAGGGAAAAGGAGTGGAGGACACTAAGAACCTCCCTGAAGTTAATTGGCTTCAATTTATATACAGTGTAAACGCCAACTGGATTTAAAATGCCTGGAACTTAACTAAGGGGAGCGGATACAAATACAAAAAGAAAAAAAATAAATAACAAGTTTACATTATTATAAAACTTAAACACAATAGAAGCTAGTATAATAAAAAGTAGGCGTTATAAAGTTTGTACAGTATTCCTGACAGCCAAGCTAGATCCTTAATTTTTTGCATATGGAGCTGCTTGTGGCTTGTTTTTTATAACGAGATGAGTTTGATTTAAAAAATTTATACCAATACGGTTGCATTATATGTCTATGATCACTTTTTTTATTAAGGTTTTTTGTGTGAAAGCATTTTGTACAAAAAACAGCAAATCCGTGGTAGTGTTTTTTTATTTTTAATTTTTACAGCTGTCACTGTGCGGTATAAATGACATGCTAGTTTTACTCAGCAGTTTGATACTATTTACATGATACCACATTTGTATATTTGTTTTAATGTTTTAAGCTGCTTTTAACATCAAAAAAAACACATTATATTTGAAATGGAAAACTACGTTTTTGCAATCACCCTCAGTCTTAGAGCCATAACTTTTTTTATTTCTGTTTATATGAGCTGTTATAGGGACTTTTTTTTGCGGGATGACTTGACGTTTTTATTGGTAATATTTTGGGGGACAAAAGACTTTATGAATCGCTGTTTTAATCTGTTATTTAGGAAGGTTAGGGTGAACTGAGAATACGGCCAATCCTAGCATGAATTTTTATTTTTATTTTTAATAGCGTTTCACCATTCAGTATCGCGTGACAAGTTTAGTTTTACACTGTGAGTTTGAGACGATTACGGTGATACCCAATTTATGAAGTTATTTTATTTGAAAGCACAATTTTTTTGAAAAAAAAGTAGTTATGTAATTGTGTAAAACAATATTTATGCATCGCTATCTTCTAAAAAGCCAAACTTATTAATCTTTCCGTATACAGAGCTGTGTAAGACTTTTTTTTTCGCGGGATGAACTGAACGTTTTAAATTGGCATCACTTTGATGTTGATATGAGTTTTTGATTACTTTTTTACTCCATTTTATGTGCAGCTGGATGAACAAAATCGCTATTCTGTGACTGTTTTTATTTGGGGGCTATTTTTTAACGGGCGATCACCGTACGGGTTAAATTAACATGACCGATTTATTAGGGTGGGTCGCAACGCACGAGGCTATACCAAATAGTGGTACATTATTTATTTTTGATCTTTTTAGGGCGATGGCGCTTGTAAAAGGGAAAAGGGCGATGTACGTGTTTTTATTTTATTTTTTGTCTTTTGGTGTTACTTTTTTTACGACTTTTTTTTTAACTTTTTTCCATACTTTTTACACTTTCCCCCAGGGGGAATTGCATGAACGATCGTCAGATCTTCATGCAATTAGAGATCAGCATACAGTTTATAGCTGTATCCTGGTCTCCATGGCAACTGTCTGTCACCAGCCCACAATGCATTGTGGGCATCTTGACGCACTCATGACATCCCGGATGCTGTCATTCAGCATGCCGGCTGTCTGGTAGGAGACCGTACCGGCGCTCAGCGCCGTTACTGCGCCGAGATTTCGCGGGCAGCAGGAGCTCAACATCCTGCCGCCCGCAGCCGCTATGGTCGCTACCTACTATGTCGCGACATCGTGGTGTTAATCCCCCCGTGGCCGGAGCTCACATTCCTTCGTGGGGATGCGCATGATGCCACGAATATACTGGCTGGTTTCATGCCGCGATCTTTGCGCGCTCCGCTTGTGAGGCGCAAGATTGCCGTGACGTACTCATAGGGCAATTTTGCGGGAACCCCTACCCACATTGCCGTATGATACGGCAAATGTGGGTAAGGTTAAACATTTATGCAAACCGGGGGCTAATACCCTAATGCTTTATTTTCAAGGGGCATTCCCTTACAAAAGGGGGACAGACGGGGGTTGTCCCTTACTCCCCTTCTTTTCCCTTTGGGCCATTAAGCCCCTAGCTTTCCATAAAAATGCGGGGACATACAGTTCAAACAGGGGACATGGAGGAAAATTCTCTCTATGCACCATGCTTTTATTGGGGGAAGAACTTTTCTCGGAACCAATCATCCCCCTACATAAAATTTGGGAGTTTGGTGGGGTTTTAAGATTAAGGGGCAATCTAAAATTTTTGCCCTTTGGGATCCCTCCCTAAAATAAGGTCAGAATCTCAGCTACAATAACTCATTAAAAATTTTTTAAATAATAACACTTCCCCCCCCAAGATTATTTGCCCAAAAATTCTCCCCCTATTTAGAATTTGACCAAAAGATAAATCAGTGAAGCTGCCTTACTTTTTATAGGTAAAAACAAATTTAAAAAAAGTTTGCTATCCACAATTCTCACTTTTTGCTAACTCCCCCATTTGGCCCTTTAAAATATTTAATAAAATCACCACTCTTCAGAGAGCTTTTTTGGGAAAAAAGGGCCATCCAGAGGGGTTTTAAATTTTTCAAAAAAAAATAAGGGGAGGACTTGCATCCCAAAACTTGGCTCTACTTTAACCTCAAATGGACATTTTGCATGGATGCAGGAAGGGAAAGGGGGTCCATAAATTTTTCTACAACTAAAGCCATCCATTTTGAGTTTGTACTGGATGCTAAAAGGGGGAACGAATTCTCCAGTTTTCCTACTCTAAAATTAAAAATGTAAAAGGGGGGATAGGGGCAAATCTTTTGGGGTAACCCTTTCCCAAAATTTCCCCCGCTATGTTCAATCCAAGCTTCCAAAAATTTGCAAATTGACTGATTTTTAAAAATTTAAGCAGTTGGTAGTCTTATTATCCCAAATTTTAGATTTCAAAAATGTTATTTACTCAGCGCAAAAAAATTTTTGACCTACCGCGCCAATCTTTCCCAAAAATTTGCAGTTGGGGCATGGGGTTCAATCAAGCTTCACAAGGGGATCTGTCCATTAAATCTGCTCCCCTAAAAAATTTATTTGGGGGCACATCCACAAAGGTTAATTTCAAAAGCTTTAGTTTTGGCGGAGTGTATTTTAATCAACACTTCCATTAAAGGGAAATGGAGACTGACTTGGGCCCCATTAACAGAACAAGGGGATAGTGTTTGAGCCTTGCAAATTTTGGGTGTCTTTAAAGGGGGAAAAAAAAGAATTCACATTATTTGTTGCAAAAGCTTATAAATCCCCTTTTCCACTATTCAAAGGGGTTAGTCAGACCCGGGTCCCCATGGAATAAAAGGGCCCATTTTTTCCACATAATTTTTTGGGATGGGGGAATTTTTGGGAAACTTTAAAGTTACCATTAATTTCAAAGTTCATAAAATTGATTCCCTCTAACCCACTGCCTGTGACTTGGCATTTAGAAGATTATATTTGATGTAAAACAAAAAATTTAGCATTCCCAATTTTATAAACCAAAATTAATTTTTTTAAAGGGGATTCATCTTCTCCCCCAAACCCATCCCCAATACGTAAACAAATTAAACAATTTCATCAATTTGGGAGGGGCTATACTTAAAAAAAAACTCTGAAAAATATAAGGGTATAGGACCCCTTTGGGCTCAATTCCCCATTTCCCTTCTCTTTCCCTTTACTGCTACATAATTCAGGATTGGCGCGGGAAGGGGAGCACCCCTTTCCTATTACTTTTAGTTGAACAAAAGATAGACACTCTTGGGAAAAGGATTTCGTTCTTGTTTAAAATTTTGCTAAAAAAAATCGGGGTATCCCTCTTGGGTTTTTATGGGGGGGGTTGGGGGTTTGTTAGGGTGTATCTAATACTCTGAAAGCACTTATCAAGATATATGTTTTGGACATATTCAATACTCCTAGTTTTTTTTATCTAAAAAGCAAAATGATTGTATATGTAGTATCCTGATGTAAAAAAAATTAAGAAAACGTTCTATTCTGTATCTCATTAATTTTTAAATAAAATTATCTGATTTAAAAAAAAAAGGCCCTCTCTGACCTGTCCTGCGCAAACTAACTACCGACCACCCTCTAACCTGCCCTTTATCTCTAAGCTCCTGGAACGCTTGGCAAATTCTCGCCTAATCCGCTATCTCTCTGCTAACCTCTTCTTGACCCTCTGCAATCAGTTTCCGCACCCTACACTCCACAGAAACTGCTCTACAAAAGTTTCAAATGACCTCCACACTGCTAAAATCTCGGGGTAACTACTCATTGTTTGCTTCTTCCTAATCTCTCGCAGCATTTGACACTGTGGATCACCACCTCCTCCTCAACATGCTCAGTTCCATTGCCTCCATGACACCGCTCTCTCTGTTCTCATCCTACCTCTCTGACTGCTCCTTCAGTGTCTCATTTGCAGGTTCTACCTCCTCTCCTCTTCCTCTTGCTGTTGGGGTTCCTCAGGGATCCGTTCTTGGTCCTCTCCTCTTTTCAATCTACACACCCCTTTGGGACAAACATCAGCAATTTTTGGGCTTCCAGTACCATCTCTACGCTGATGACACTCAACTATACACCTCCTCCCGAGAAATCACTCCTGCCCTGCTACAAAACACCAGTGATTGTCTGTCCGCTGTTTCTGACATCATGTCCTCTCTGTAACTTAAACTAAACCTCACCAAAACTGAACTTCTAGTCATCCCACCGTCTACTAACCACCCCCACCCTGCTATCCCTCTGTGTGTGTGTGGCACCACTATAACTCCTAGGCAGCAGGCCCGCTGTCTTGGGGTTATACTAGACTCGGATCTGACCTTCACTCCATATAACCAATCTCTTGCCCGCTCCTGTCACCTGCACCTCAAGAACATCTCCAAAAATCCTCCTTTCTCACTGTGGAAACAGCCCAAACTCTCATTGTTGCTCTTATTCTTTCTCGTCTTGACTACTGTAACTCCCTGCTTATCGGTCTGCCTCTCTGCAAACTCTCCCCTCTCCAATCTGTCCTGAATGCAGCAGCCAGGCTTGTCTTTCTTTCCAGCCGCTATACTGATGCCTCTACCCTGTGTCAGTCACTGCACTGGCTGCCTATTCAGTACAGAATACAACATAAACTAATCACTCTCACCCATAAAGCACTCCACAGCGCTACACCCCCCTACATCTCCTCCCTCATCTCTGTCTACCACCCTACCCGGGCTCTCCGCTCTGCTACTGATCTAAGATTACACACCTCACTCATCTGAACCTCCCATGCCCGTCTACAAGATTTTGCACGTATTGCACCATTTCTCTGGAACATGCTACCCCATGTGATCAGGCACACTCATAACCCTCACAGTGTTAAGGGCGCTCTGAAAACTCATCTTTTTAGACAGGCCTACCAAGATCCCTAATTGTTAACCCCCCAAATTCTGTCACATATTCATCACTTCCTGCCCTTTGGCACCCACAGGCACTTATCTGTATATAGATGTATGGTTGGGGTGGCAGGTTCATCCACTTTTTATGTGTACTACCCTATATTTATGTAACATGGCTGATCCATTGTAAACCAAGCACTTGTCACCCTTTGTTTCACCCATACACCCTAATAGATTGTAAGCTCTTGCGAGCAGGGCCCTCACAACCTCGTTGTCTCATTGTCAGTAGCTTTTTTATAATGTAATGTCTGGTTTGTCTGTGCTTATTCCCTCTATAAAGTGCTGAGGAATATGTTGGCGCTATATAAATAAAGATTATTATTATTATTATTGTGGGCATCTGTGGCTGGCATACAGGCTGTGGGCATCGGTGGTTTGCATACCGGACGGGGGCATCTGTGGGTAGCAAACAGGCAGGGGGCATCTGTGGATAGCATACAGGCTGCAGGCATCTATGGGGAGCATGCAGGCCGGGGGCATCTATGGGTGGCATACAGGCCGGGGGCATCTGTGGATAGCATACAGGCCGGAGGCACCTATGGTTGGCATGCAGGCCAAGGGGCATCTGTAGATAGCATACAGGCAGGGGTCATCTGTGGGTGGCATACAGGCTGGGGGCATCTATGGGTAGCATGCAGGCCAGGGCATCTACAGTTCGGGGGCATCTGTGGGTGGCATACAGGCTGGGGGAATCTATGGTTAGCATGCAGGCCAGAGGCATCTGTGGGTGGCATACAGGCCGGGGGGCATCTGTGGGTGGCATATAGGCTGCGGACATCTGTGGGTAGCATATAGGCTGCGGACATCTGTGGGTGGCATACAGGCCGGGGCATCTGTGGGTGGCATACAGGCCGGGGGCATTTATGGTTAGCATACAGGCCGGAGGCATCTGTGGGTGGCATGCAGGCCGGGGGGCATCTGTGGGTGGCATGCAGGCCGGGGCATCTATGGTTGACATACCGGCTGGGGACATCTATGGATGGCATGCAGGCTGGGGCATCTATGGGTGGCATACAGGCTGGAGGCATTTTTCAGGTCGTATACAGGTTGTGGGCATCTGTGGGTGGCATACAGGCCGGGGGCATCTATAGGTGGAATACAGGTTGTGGGCATCTATGGATAGCATACAAGCCGGGGGCATCTATGGGTGGCATGGCGGCCAAGGCATCTATGGGTGGCATACAGGCCGGGGGCATCTATGGGTGGCATACAGCCGGGGGCATCTATGGGTGGCATACAGGCCGGGGACATCTGTGGGTGGCATGCAGTCCGGGGCGTCTATGGGTGGCATACAGGCAGGGGACATTTGTGGGTGGCATACACGCCAGAAGCATCTGTGGATGGCATGCAGGCCGGGGCATCTATGGGTGGCATACAGGCAGGGGGCATCTGTGGGTAACATACAGACCGAGGGCATTTGTGGGTGGCATACAGACCGGGGGCATCTGTGGGTAACATACAGACCAGGGGCATCTATGGGTGGCATACAGGCCGGGGGCATCTATGGGTGGCATACAGACCGGGGGCATCTATGGGTGGCATACAGACCGGGGACATCTGTGGGTAACATACAGGTCGGTGGCATTTGTGAGTGGCATACAGACCGGGGGCATCTATGGGTGGCATACAGGCAGGGGACATCTGTGGGTGGCATACAGACCGGGGGCATTATGGGTGGCATACAGGCCGGGGACATCTGTGGGTGGCATACACGCCGGAAGCATCTGTGGATGGCATGCAGGCCAGGGCATCTATGGGTGGCATACAGGCCGGGGACATCTGTGGGTAACATACAGACAGAGGGCATTTATGGGTGGCAAACAGACCGGGGGCATCTGTGGGTAACATACAGACCAGGGGCATCTATGGGTAGCATACAGGCCGGGGACATCTGTGGGTGGCATACAGACCGGGGGACATCTATGGGTGGCATACAGCCGGGCATCAAGGGTTGCATACAGACGGGGACATCTGTGGGGCTACAGACCGGGGGCATCTATGGGTGGCATACAGACCGGGGGCATCTATGGGTGGCATACAGACCAGGGGCATCTATGGGTGGCATACAGACCGGGGACATCTGTGGGTGGCATACAGTCCGGGGGGCATCTCTGGGTGGCTTACAGTCAGGGGTCATCTGTGGGTTTCATACAGACCGGGGGCATCTATGGGTGGCATACAGTCCTTGGGCATCTGTGGGTAACATACAGACCAGGGGCATCTATGGGTGGCATACAGGCCGGGGGCATCTATGGGTGGCATACAGACTGGGGGCATCTGTGGGTGGCATACAGGCCGGGGGACATCTATGGGTGGCATACAGACCGGGGGCATCTGCGGGTGGCATACAGACCGGGGGCATCTATGGGTGGCATACAGACCGGGGGCATCTATGGGTGGCATGCAGTCCAGGGGCATCTATGGGTGGCATACAGACCGGGGACATCTATGGGTGGCATACAGACCGGGGCACATCTGTGGGTGGCATACAGATTGGGGGCATCTGTGGGTAACATACAGACCAGGGGCATCTATGGGTGGCATACAGGCCGGGGGCATCTATGGGTGGCATACAGACCGGGGGACATCTGTGGGTGGCATACAGACAGGGGAGCATCTATGGGTGGCATACAGACCGGGGGGCATCTATTGGTGGCATACAGACCAGGGGCATCTATGGGTGGCATACAGACCGGGGACATCTGTGGGTGGCATACAGACCGGGGGGCATCTATGGGTGACATACAGACCGGGGGCATCTGTGGGTGGCATACAGACCGGGGGCATCTATGGGTGGCATACAGACCGGGGGGCATCTATTGGTGGCATACAGACCGTGGGCATCTGTGGGTAACATACAGACCAGGGGCATCTATGGGTGGCATACAGGCCGGGGGGCATCTATGGGTGGCATACAGGCAGGGGACATCTGTGGGTGGCATACAGACCGGGGGCATTTATGGGTGGCATACAGGCCGGGGACATCTGTGGGTGGCATACACGCCGGAAGCATCTGTGGATGGCATGCAGGCCAGGGCATCTATGGGTGGCATGCAGGCCGGGGACATCTGTGGGTAACATACAGACAGAGGGCATTTATGGGTGGCATACAGACCGGGGGCATCTGTGAGTAACATACAGACCAGGGGCATCTATGGGTGGCATACAGGCCGGGGGCATCTGTGGGTGGCATACAGACCGGGGACATCTGTCGGTGGCATACAGACCGGGGGCATCTATAGGTGGCATACAGGCCGGGGGGCATAAATGGGTGGCAAACAGGCAGGGGACATCTCTGGGTGGCATACAGACCGGGGACATCTGTGGGTGGCATACAGACCGGGGGCATCTATGGGTGGCATACAGACCGGGGGGCAGATGTGGGTGGCATAAAGACCGGGGGCATCTATGGTGGCATACAGACCGGGGGCATCTTATGGGTGGCATACAGACCGAGGGCATTTGTGGGTGGCATACAGACCAGGGGCATCTATGGGTGGCATACAGGCCGGGGGCATCTATGGGTGGCATACAGACCGGGGAATTGGTGGGTGGTATACAGACTGGGGGCATCTGTGGGTGGCATACAGGCCGTGGGCATCTGTGGGTGGCATACAGACCCTGGGCATCTATTGGTGGCATACAGACCGGGGGCATCTATGGGTGGCATGCAGTCCGGGGGCATCTATGGGTGGCATACAGACCGGGGGGCATCTATGGGTGGCATACAGACCGGGGGGGGCATCTATGGGTGGCATGCAGACCGGGGCATCTGTGGGTGGCATACACGCCGGAAGCATCTATGGGTGGCATGCAGGCCGGGGTGCATCTATTGGTGGCATACAGACTGTGGGCATCTGTGGGTAACATACAGACCAGGGGCATCTATGGGTGGCATACAGGCCGGGGGCATCTATGGGTGGCCTACAGACCGGGGAATCGGTGGGTGGTATACAGACCGCGGGCATCTGTGGGTGGCATACAGACCGGGGGCATCTTTGGGTGGCATACAGACCGGGGCATTTTATGTGGCATACAGACCGGGGGACATCTGTGGGTGGCATACCGACCGGGGAGCATCTATGGGTGGCATACAGACCGGGGGCATCTATGGCTGGCATACAGACTGGGGGGCATCTGTGGGTGGCATACAGACCGGGGGCCATCTAGGTGGAAATACAGACCGGGGGGCATCTGTGGGTGGCATACAGACCGGGGGACATCTATGGGTGGCATACAGGCCGGGGGACATCTATGTGTGGCATACAGACCGGGGGACATCTATGGGTGGCATACAGAGCGGGGCATCTGTAGGTGGCATACAGACCGGGGGCATCTATGGGTGGCATACAGACCGGGGACATCTGTGGGTGGCATACAGGCCGGGGGCATCTTTGGGTGGCATACAGACCTGGGGCATCTTTGGGTGGCATACAGGCCGGGGGCATCTGTAGGTGGCATACAGGCAAAACTCTTATATGGTTGAAGATCTGATGATAATTTATGGAGGTGTCTTGAGCACACGGGTCATGGGTGCCACAGATTGTATTGGCACACATAATTGCTTTACGTTACACACAGACAGTGCCGGTCTTTCTATGGCACAAGCACTGTGACAGTTGGATCACATAACAGGAGCTAGGCGCTGGCACTTGATGCACGCACTATGACGCGCCCAGCAGTGCCATCCCTATGAGGTGACTGCTCAACCCCCTTCCTATTGGCCAGCAGCAGCTGCCCGAACGTGCCCCGCCCTCCCTGGGGAATCCCTATGACTGACACCAGCAGCTGACCAATCCCAGGGCCGGGAGCCGGCTGAGCCCTGCCCGCATTAGCAGGTGGAGACGTGCGAACCCAGCTGGACTAGAAACACCATGGGACGTCCCGGCCCTTTCTAGGGCCCGCGAGGCCGTGACCACGCGCCGAGCTCGCCGCAGACTGGTGGGCGGCACCCTCGCCGGAGGCCAGTGACGCGATTGGCCAGCGGTCTGGGCAGTGGGCGGGGCCGCCGTGCTCTCCATTCCCCCACCCCCTGCTGGTGTCGCGGCTGAAGGGAGGGGTCGCCGTCACTTTTGCGGCCCACAGTGCGGGGAGTGGGCCGAGCGCTCGCAGCTCCGGAGTCCCTGTGCTGTCGCGGAAGGGGCGGGGCTGCTCGCTCAGAGAAGGGGGGTTGGCTTCCGCTGCGCGTTCCCCTCTGACACGGAACATTTCCCTCCAGTATGTGTGTGTGAGGTCCCTCCTCCTCTGGCCATCTTTATTACATTCATTACCGCAAAGGAAGAGCCAGCCTGCCCTTACCGACACCCTCTCCCGGGCAGCGCCGAGCAGCCACAGCAACGTTACCAGGGGCGACCGACACGGACTCTACGTCATCGGGATCCCGGGATCTGCTGCCGTGATCAGGACGTGTGATCGATCTGACTGCTCGGTGGGTGCTGACAGGAAGCCCTCGTCTGCCCCACGGGGCGCTAGCTTCCTGTTGTGACTTCTCCCTGCGGGGGAGCCTTGTGGATGATGATGAGGTCACTGCCCGGGCACACAGTCTGGACGCGTGGTGACATCACAGGGGTGATGACGTCACAGCGGCCGTGTCGGGGGTGATGTCTCCTGCAGTGTGGGGGCTTCCCTGGGACACAGCAGCTTCATAGTGGTGTAGTCCTGGTGCTTGTAGGGATGTGACCACTGTCTAGCAGTAAGACTGGTCTGGTTGCCCATAGTGACCAATCAGAGCTCGGCTTCCATCAGTGGTAGTGCTGTGGACCAGGGACCACTGGCCTCTGGTTGCTATGGGCAACAAGGTCAGTTTTCATAAATGAGGCCCATTGTCTTTTAGAGAGGGCATATAGTGCTGGAAACCCGACTGCCTGACACTATGTAATGGCTGAAGCAGTGGGCTCAGCAGACTGGTGTGGCCCTGGGTGCGGGTGGCCGCCGCTGTCTGGCGGCCCTGGGTGCGGGAGGCCGCCGCTGTCTGGCGGCCCTGGGTGCGGGAGGCCGCCGCTGTCTGGCGGCCCTGGGTGCGGGAGGCCGCCGCTGTCTGGCGGCCCTGGGTGCGGGAGGCCGCCGCTGTCTGGCGGCCCGGGGTGCGGGAGGCCGCCGCTGTCTGGCGGCCCGGGGGGCGGGAGGCCGCCGCTGGCTGGCGGCGCTGGGTGCGGGAGGCCGCCGCTGTCGTGGCGGCCCTGGGTGCGGGAGGCCGCCGTTTGTCTGGCGCCCTGGGGGGGGTAGGCCGCCGCTGTCTGGCGGCCCTGGGGCGGGGCCGCCGCTGTCTGGCGGCCCTGGTGCGGAGGCCGCCGCTGTCTGGCGGCCCTGGTTGCGGGAGGCCGCCGCTGTCTGGCGCCCGGGTGCGGAGGCCGCCGCTGTCTGCGGCCCTGGTGCGGGGCCGCCGCTTCCCTGGCGGCCCTGGGTGCGGGAGCCGCCGCTGTCTGCGCCCTGGGTGCGGGGCCGCCGCTGTCTGGCGGCCCTGGGTCGGGGGGCCGCCGCTGTCTGCGGCCCTGGGTGCGGGGGCCGCCGCGATCTGGCGGCCCTGGGTGCGGGGGCCGCCGCTTCTGGGGGCCCGGGGTGCGGGTGGCCGCCGCTGTCTGGCGGCCCTGGGTGCGGTGTGGCCGCCGCTGTCGGGCGGCCCCGGGGTTGCTTTGTGGCCGCCGCTGTCTGGCGGCCCTGGGTGCGGGTGGCCGCCGCGTCTGGGGGCCCGGTGCGGGAGGCCGCCGCTGTCTGGCGGCCCTGGGTGCGGAGGCCGCCGCTCCTGGCGCCCTGGGGGCGGGAGGCCGCCGCTGTCTGGCGGCCCGGGGTGCGGGTGGCCGCCGCTGTCTGGGGGCCCTGGGTGCGGTGGCCGCCGCTGTCTGGCGGCCCTGGTGGGGGGCCGCCGCTGTCTGGCGGCCCTGGGCGGGTGGCCCCGCCGCTGTCTGGGGCCCTGGTGCGGGGGCCCCGCCGCTTCTGGGGCCCTGGGTGCGGGAGGCCGCCGCTGTCTGGGGGCCCTGGGTGCGGAGGCCGCCGCTTCGGCGGCCCGGGGCGGGGGCCCCGCTGTCGGGGCGGCCCGGGGGGGGGAGGCCGCCGCGTCTGGCGGCCCGGGGGCGGGAGGCCGCCGCTTCTGGCGCCCTGGGGGGGAGGCCGCCGCTGTCTGCGCCCTGGTGCGGTGGCCCCCCGCTGTCTGCCGCCCTGGTGCGGACCGCCGCTGTCTGGCGGCCCTGGGTTGCGGGAGGCCGCCGCTGTCTGGCGCCCGGGGTGCGGGAGGCCGCCGCTGTCTGGCGGCCCGGGGTGCGGGAGGCCGCCGCTGTCTGGCGGCCCTGGTGCGGAGGCCGCCGCTGTCTGGCGGCCCTGGGGGCGGGAGGCCGCCGCTGTCTGGCGGCCCTGGGGGCGGGAGGCCGCCGGTGGCCGCCACTGTCTGGCGGAGTGTTGTCCCTGTGGAGTAAGTTTTGCAGCTTGTGACCTATATTGTGTTACACCCCCCCCCCCCCCACGTATGTAAATCCTCATGTTCCCTACGAAATAACAATTCTGGAGCCTCTTCTCTTATATCTCTGTGTTGTTTCTCTATTATTCCTACTAGGAGTGTATTACTGAATCAGTCAGATGGGAGTGCATCCCTGCACATTCGGACATTGTCCAATCACACCCCTCTGAACACTGGAATGGCAACACCCAGCTGACAGATTCAATAATACATTTCTGAAGGAACAGCACAACACAGAGCTATAAGGGAAGATGGGACAACATTGTTATTTCACAGGGAACCCAATTAATTCCAAACACAGACCTATCAGGAGATGTTGATGGGACACATAGAAGGGGCTGTGCCCCATTTCTTTCATTGAGGAGTGAATGGGCATGTGTGGCCTCATCTCAGACAAGAATAGTCCTCTTGTTTTCAGGGCCGATCGGGTGACAGTAGCTCAATCCCTACTGCTAATACTGGCAGCTCTCTCATTTACTGGTTATTCTCTTGGGGGACAGTGTCATAAATGAAACCAAAAATTGCAGCTTCGTGTCTGTGGTGACAGCATAGACTGGGGGCAGATCTGTCTCTGTGGTGACGTGGCATGGACGGGGGCAGATCGGTCTCTGGTGACGTGCCATGGACGGGGGCAGATCTGTCTCTGTGGTGACGTGGCATGGACGGGGGCAGATCGGTCTCTGGTGACGTGCCATGGATGAGGGCAGATCGGTCTCTGGTGACGTGCCATGGACGGGGCAGATCGGTCTCTGGTGACGTGCCATGTACGGGGGCAGATCGGGCTCTGGTGACGTGCCATGGACGGGGCAGATCGTCTCTGGTGACGTGCCTTTGACGGGGGCAGATCGGGCTCTGGTGACGTGCCATGGATGGGGGCAGATCGGTCTCTGGTGACGTGCCATGGATGAGGGCAGATCGGTCTCTGGTGACGTGCCATGGACGGGGGCAGATCGGTCTCTGGTGACGTGCCATTGACGGGGGCAGATCGGCTCTGTGACGTGCCATGGATGAGGGCAGATCGGTCTCTGGTGACGGGCATGGACGGGCAATCGGTCTCTGTGACGTGCCATTGACGGGGGCAGATCGGGCTCTGGTGACGTGCCATGGATGGGGCAGATCGGGCTCTGGTGACGTGCCATGGATGAGGGCAGATCGGGCTCTGGTGACGTGCCATGGATGAGGGCAGATCGGTCTCTGGTGACGTGGCATGGACGGGGCAGATCGGTCTCTGGTGACGTGCCATTGACGGGGGCAGATCGGTCTCTGGTGACGTGCCATTGACGGGGGCAGATCGGTCTCTGGTGACGTGCCATGGACGGGGCAGATCGGTCTCTGGTGACGTGGCATTGACGGGGGCAGATCGGTCTCTGTGGTGACGTGCCATGGACGGGGGCAGATCGGTCTCTGGTGACGTGCCATGGACGGGGGCAGATCGGTCTCTGGTGACGTGCCATGGACGGGGGCAGATCGGTCTCTGTGGTGACGTAGCATGGACGGGAGCCGAACGCACTCAGTGGGGACGTAGCATTGACGGGGGGCAGATCGCTCTCTGTGGGGACGTAGCATTGACGGGGGCCAGATCGCTCTCTGTGGGGACGTAGCATTGACGGGGGCCAGATCGCTCTCTGTGGGGACGTAGCATTGCCGGGGGCCAGATCGCTCTCTGTGGGGACGTAGCATTGACGGGGGCCAGATCGCTCTCTGTGGGGACGTAGCATTGACGGGGGCCAGATCGCTCTCTGTGGGGACGTAGCCTTGACGGGGGCCAGATCGCTCTCTGTGGGGACGTAGCATTGACGGGGGCCAGATCGCTCTCTGTGGGGACGTAGCATTGACGGGGGCCAGATCGCTCTCTGTGGGGACGTAGCATTGACGGGGGCCAGATCGCTCTCTGTGGGGACGTAGCATTGACGGGGGCCAAAATCGCTCTCTGTGGGGACGTAGCATTGACGGGGGCCAGATCGCTCTCTGTGGGGACGTAGCATTGACGGGGGCCAGATCGCTCTCTCTGTGGGGACGTTTCAGTGACGGGGGCCAGATCGCTCTCTGTGGGGACGTAGCATTGACGGGGGGCAGATCGCTCTCTGTGGGGACGTAGCATTGACGGGGGGGGGGGGGCAGATCGCTCTCTGTGGGGACGTAGCATTGACGGGGGGGGGGGGCAGATCGCTCTCTGTGGGGACGTAGCATTGACGGGGGGGGGGGGGGCAGAGTCGCTCTCTGTGGGGACGTAGCATTGACGGGGGGGGGGGCAGATCGCTTCTGTGGGGACGTAGCATTGACGGGGGGGGGGGGCAGATCGCTCTCTGTGGGGACGTAGCATTGACGGGGGGGGGGGGGGGGGCAGATCGCTCTCTGTGGGGACGTAGCATTGACGGGGGGGGGGGTACAAAGCACTCTGTGGGGACGTAGCATTGACGGGGGGGGGGTAGATCGCTCTCTGTGGGGACGTAGCATTGACGGGGGGCAGATCGCTCTCTGTGGGGACGTAGCATTGACGGGGGGGGGGGGGGTAGATCGCTCTATTTGGGGACGTAGCATTTACGGGGGGGGGGGGGTAGATCGCTCTCTGTGGGGACGTAGCATTGACGGGGGGCAGATCGCTCTCTGTGGGGACGTAGCATTGACGGGGGGGGGGGGGCAGATCGCTCTCTGTGGGGACGTAGCATTGACGGGGGGGCAGATCGGTCTTTGGCCTGAATGACTTTTCCACTTTAGCACCTGAGGATGACAACTACTAAAGGGAGGGGTGTGCGGTGTTTGGTATGGCTCAGCAGCTGTCCTGCTCATTCCATTTGGGAGAAGGCGCTGAGGCTCAGCACAGATGGTCTGTGTCGGACCTTTTGGTTGTCCAGTCTCTGTGGCCTGTGTTATGACCTTGGTCTCTGGTTGTAGAGATGGCTGGGGGTACCGGCAGTGGTACAATCAGTATGACCCTGGTGTATAGACACTATTAAAGGGGTGGTCCACCATCTATAAAAATCACACCAGCAGTAAATTAAAGAATCTCCTATTCGCCATCCTCCGGTTCCAGCTCTGTACCTCGCCGGTCTTCTGTTTTCATCCTGTCACTTCCGAACATGCACAACAAAAGCTGCAGCACATGCCTGTACTTAGGTCACCGCTCGGGGGTGTTCACTTGTGCAGTCAGTGGATGCAGCGGTGACGTCCTCGTTCAGAAGTTCATGAATGAAAACTAAAGGGTATGTTCACACGGCTTTTTTAGCTGCGTATTTGTGGTATTGCACTTTATTACCGCAATTACGGTAATTCATAGCTCTCCTAGAGAACTATAAATTGCGCGTCGTCTCCCTGTGCGTACAATACGATCATATTGTACGCCCGGGGAGAGAAGTGACTTCTCAGTTCGCAATGCTTATGTGCCGCTGACAATGCAGGCCCCCCCCCTCCCCGTGCTTTTCATCGCGTGCTTCCAAAACACCCGCGTATTGCGGCCTGCACCATATGCATCCGAACATACCCTTTGCTGAAACAAAGCGCTGGGATCAGGGACCAGATGAAAGTGAGTATAAGAGCTTTCTTTTATCTAAAGGCCCCAGGAGCTGGTGATATTATTTTAGTAGGAGGTGGACAATCCCTTTAAGGCACTCTGCACCTTCAATAATGAACCATCGGTGGGGAGCCGCTGAGAAGAGTCGCTCCTGTTCTGCCAGTCCGAATACAACTATATTCTAGCAGAATGAATGGAAGCATACGGTGGTTAATTATAGAAAGCAAACCAAAGAAAACCTGCGATGTAAACCTGCTCTTTCCAGCGCTGCGGCCCATGATGTCTGCGTTCATCCGTCACATGACGCTGCAGGTGGATACATCACACGTGACCGCTGCGGCCTGTAGGGTCATGTAAAGAGTGAACGCAGACCTCGTGGGCCGGTTCACCAGGACAGGCACAGCGCTGGAATGAGCCGGCTTAGGCCATGTCCCCACGGCACGGGTTTTCGGACGGTTTTTCAGCCGGTTTGCGGTTTTACCAGACCGCCTGAAAAACCGACCGAAAATGAGCACAATGGTGCTCTATGGAAAGCTCCTGCAGCAGTCCCCACTGCACGGGTTTTCCGCCCGGCGGCAAAATGTTGAACATGCACTATCTTCTGTCCGGTTTTCGGATGGAAGATGTGCTGCTCAATGGGAGGGGGGAGGGCTATTCTCCACTCATCGTGGAGAAAAGCCCGCCCCCTCCCCGGCGGCTGGTGTGGTACGGGCGCAAAACAGGACAAATACCGGCCGGCAAACCGGCCGGTATTTGTCCTGTGCCGTGTGAACGCGCCCTTACAAGGTAGGTTTATGGTTCTATGGATGATCCCTCCAACCAAACCTTATGAAGATTGTTATATTTTCGGGTAGAGGCATGTGTTCCATTTGTATTCCTGATCAATAGTGCTGGGTTTTGGAGATGTGTATGGACAGTGTCCTCATGTCTGACTGTAGAGAGAAATACTTAGCCGGTTATTTGTAGCATCTAGTACTGTGTGTCCAGCGAGTAATACTTCTGGTAATAGGGAAGGAACATTTCCCTTAAGCCCAGAAGATCTCTTCATTTCTTGCTATTGATTTTTCCCTCTGAGAATATTCGAGTCTGTTGGTCAATAGACAGATGCGGCCTGTGCACTTTATGGGGGGTTTGTTTATGCGCTGCTAGTAATTTGGTTTGTAAATTCTAAAAATTGTCGATACTCTTGCTGCTTCTGTCACTTTTACAGATTGTGCCGGTATAGATACTTTATTACAAACTAAAACCTAAAGCCCGCTGCAGGGAAAGAGATGGCTGGAGGAGTAGATGTGGAAGCCCGGTCGTACTGGAATGGAAAAACATGGCCGCACACTTGTCTGTAGGCTGCATCTGGTATTGTGGCTCTGACCATTTGGAGTGTCAGGGACTTAGCTGTGTTACCACGCACAACCTGTGGATGGGGTGGCGCTGTACTCAGAAGAAGCCAGGCATGTGTTTCTATTCACGGACAACCACTTTGTTTTGAACTTGTCCTGGTAAAATAGGATTTGTTACTTCTCTGGCTGCCTTGTAAAACGCCACGCTTGTTACTTTTAGCAGCTGTTATCCGTATATTTCTTCTCTGTGTGTGCGTGTGGTGGACGTGGGTTGTCCAGGGAATGGAAATTTATAGTAAATGGGCCTAGAATTGGGGGTGTGTTAGAGAAAGTAAACCTGTACCCGCTGCTGCCACCCTGGAGCTCCCCAGGATCCTCTTGTTCTCATCTCGAGGCACATGAGAGGCTCCTGCTCTGTTGTAAGAACCTGGAAGTGAGGAGGAGCGGATCCCGGGAGCTCTGGAGTGACAGGTAGGCAAGTATAACTTTTTTTGCTGCGGTGATGGCTGTCATGCAGCGTTACCCCCATTTAGAGTAGGGACCCACTTAATAGAGGTCGCCGTGAAGTGGCAAGTGGGCCTATACGTTTTTATCAAAAAGTATACCAAGAACCTCCTGTTCATTTTTTGTAAAGTTTTGCTGAGAAGCATTAGATAAACGTATAGTGTGAGGATGTGCAGTTCATGTCTCTTCCTTCCAAGTTGGTATAACTTTTTTTTTTTTTTTTGTTTTTTTCTCCCTTCTCACATCCCATTTAAGATATGTTTTTGGAATATATATATGTTTTTGGAATATGTGTTGCTTTAATCATAAATCTGAGTAACTGATTTTACTTTTGGGAAAACTCTTGTATTTTACTTGACTTTTTAGTTTAGGCCAAAGAGATTTAAAGGGGTTGTCTCACTACAAGGATTGCTTTTTATGTTAACGATCTTACAAAAACAAGTCACTTTGCAATATATATTCATTAACATTATCCCACATATTCCTAGATATCTCCTCTTGTATGGTCTGCATCAGCTCCTCAGGTCGCTATAGCTACAGACCTGTTCAATATCTCCTGATAGGCGGCCAGCACTGGTTGCTATAGCTACAGATCTGGCTTCTACTGCAGCCTAGTAGAAGCCAGTAAACACGCCCCTGAATTCCAAGTGAAACCAAGAAAACATGACTAAGGTAAGAGGAATCAATGGAGTGAGACAACCCCTTTAAGTAGAACAAGCTACTCTGAAAGATGGTCGGCGGTGCTTGCGATAGGTCAGCTTGTTCAATCCTGTTCTCCTTTACCATGGAAATGGTTTGGCTTGTAAGCTGGACATTGATTTTGAACTTACAGATGTTCTCAATCACTATACATCTCCAGATACCAGCATGTGCCACGTTTAGAGGGAACTTGTCAGCTACTTTATGGTGCCCGAATGATGTGTGGTATAAAATAGCTGCAGGTCACCTGGTTCCCAATTACGTGGGTTTGGAATGCTGCAGTGAAACACTGGGTGAGGTTGGGCCGGGTACAGAGAGAAGCCACCGCCGCCAGGAGAGCGGAGTCTGATGTGCGGCTTCCACCGCTAAACTGACCGCACTCTCTCTTGTTTGTCTATAGGGAGAGAGATGCCCGTTTAGCTTGGTCCTGGGGAAAAGCCACACAAGTGATGCGTCTCGCACCCTCGCCAGTGTCCCCCATACCCTGTTTTCAGGGTAAAAGCTGCATGGTTGGAACAGAGTAACCTGCATGCTGCCCATCATTGGGGCCAAATAAAGTAGCTGACAGGTTCCCTTGTGCTGCTTTTCTCCAATTGACATACACCACATTGTGTATTCTTCAGTGCCCTACAGTGTATACTGTTTTATTAGGACCACCTGCTAAGATGGGTTGCCAAATTACAGCAGCGGCATCTGTGTGTGTATTGGCCCTATCCTGCTTTTGATGGTAATAACCTTTTGTAGGGTCAGTGAGAACATGAAAACCACTAATGGGAGGTAAATAACCTGTATCTCCTTGCGGCGGCACTTGTTAAGTGCTGTGATACCTTAGGCAGCACAGTCAGGTCCTGAAGCAGGAACATAAGAGCTGTAAGGGACTGGGTTACTTAGAAGGGTCACGTTGTGATGGCAAGTGGATTCTATTAGAGCATCTCCGAAACAGCAGGTTTTGTGGGTTTTATGCTCTTTCATTTCTTTCTACTCACCACCTCCTCCTCTCTGGGCCACCTCTACCCGATGATCTCTGCCCTGGTAATGTACATTACATCGGCAGTGGGGACACTCCATATGCTGCTGGCGGAAATAAAGAAAAAGCAGGGGTCGGCCACATAGTCAGTGCTGGAACACAGAGGTGGGGAAGGTGTCCGAGTTATTTTATCAGTAGCTTTTCACTTACACTAAAAAATAATCCTGTCCAATCCTTTTAAGTAGCTTGTAGTAAAGATTCAGTTTAGGAAGCGTGTCCATACTTTCAGCATGAAATAAAATTTACAGCAGCTGAGTGTTAGGGTATGTTCACACGGCGTAGTTGCGGCGCGCATTTCACTACGTATTTGCGCTTAATACGCGGCGAGAAGTGTGCCGCAATTACGGTAATCCATAGCTCTCATAGAGAAATATGGAATACGCCTCGTCCCCCCGCGCGTACAATACGATAATATTGTACGTGTGGGGAGATAAGTGACGTAATTTATTCACGGCGATTACGCGTCGCAGCTAATGCATGTCTATGGGACCGATGGGCTGCCGGCCCCCCTGCGCCTCTGGAGTGCGCGCTGATTAGCGCGAGCTCCCGAAACACACGGTGTACTGTGTGTGCTGCAGTACACTGTGTGAACATACCCTTAGAATACCAGTGGCTGACTGTACAACTCAGAAAGAAGCGTGCCTTTTTCATAGGCTTCTGTAAATAAAGCGCCATATCCCAAGGTTGCTAGAGACCATAGAAATCTGTTGGAAGGCCCGACCTATTTTGATAGGAGCCACAGACCACATAGACCAGGTTTAATTTTTTTTTTTTGTGACAAGCATCAATAGCACATGCAGTAAATAATGCATACGTGTTTTTCAGCACGCAATTGTTTCTATAATTGTCTCGCTTCACATCTGCGGCAGAATTTCTGTTTGGAACCTCATCATCAAAAATGCTTCACTAATTTTTTTTCTTGTTAAAATGAAACCAGACGGACCTCGTTGTAGTCGATAAGGTCTGCTGGGCACCATTGGTGTCTGTCGCGAAACAGATTCGGTTCCACCTCTGCGATGAAATCTCCGAACAAAACCTCAGACGCAGAAGTGAAGCTGGCCTTAGATGTGGAGCACAGGTGAAATTTGGATTAGTGACAAAAAACTTTTTGGATTTTAGTGCTGCATTTGTTTCAGGTGCGTTCAAATAAATGCAACACGTGAGCACAGTCTTGGAGTACGTTTATATGTCACTTTTCTCATCCGTAAAATCCAATGTGTGATCCTCGACAGAAATTCAAGGTGATATCATAGATTTCTGCTGTGAACTGTTAAGGGATGTTCACACGGCTTATGTGCGTGGCATACTTCGGGGGTAATAGCACTCCAATGTGCTAGAAGTACGCCCCGAATATACAGTAAAATCGTAGCACTAAGGGCACAGTACACGTCCACAAAAAGGAGTGACATGTCAGTGAATAGGAATCCGCCACTATACGCTGTGTGATCCCGGCCTTAGGGTATGTTCACACGGCATAAATTCGGTGCGCAATTTGCCGCATATTGCCCTTAATATGTGGCGAGATGCGTGCCGCAATTACGGTAATCCATAGTTCTCATACAGAGACGAAATCAGGTGTGTAGGATACAGCTTCCTGACGTAGTCTGCAATAGAGGACACTAGCCCGGTAAGGCTAGGTTCACACGGCTTAATTGTGGGACGTAATAACGCCCCGCAATTACGCCATGTGGCCGGGGGCGGGTGCGGGGGTCGGCACCTCGCCGGCCCATAGACATTCATTACCAGCGGCGCGTGTACGCCGCTAGTAATTCACATGTCAATTATCTCCCCCTTCGGCGTATTCACCGAGCAGGGAGAGGAGACGTAATCCACAGTTCTCTATGAGAACTGTGGATTACCGTAGTTACTAGGACGTATTCAGCCTGTAATTTGTGCACGCCGGCGCATAATTACGGACTGAAATACGTCCAGGTTTAAGCCTAATGGTGAAGGTAAAACCAGCAATTTTATTGAATATATAAAACACAGCAATACGATAAGAATGCTGTCACGCTGCAATCCGCAGACGCGTTTTGAGCTAAATCGCTCTTGTTCACAGCTACTTACTAAAATCCAAACAGTTTCCTATTTGGATTTTAGTAAGTAGCTGTGAACAAGAGCGATTTAGCTCGAAACGCGTCTGTAGATTGCAGCGTGACAACATTCTTATCGTATTGCTGTGTTTTATTTTTAATTATTCAATAAAATTGCTGGTTTTACCTTCACCGTCAGGAAGCTGTATCCTGCACACCTGATTTTGTCTCTGGATGTTGCCACCCGGCCAGTGGAGTGCCCGGCTACACAGAAGAAGCAATTTGAAAGAAAGTCTGTTTGGACATACTATGGCCGTATTAGGTGAGCCTGTTTACTATTTGTTCCAAGTCATGGCTCTCATAGAGAACTATGGATTACGCCTCGTCCCCCCACGTGTACAATGCAATCATATAGTGCGTGCGGGGAGATTACTTGTGGCGATTACGCGCCGCAAGTAATGCATGTCTATGCCGCCGCCCCTCCCTCCCTCCTCCCCCCGTGCTTCAAGAGTACGCGCGACTCCCAGATCACCCGGCGTAATGTACGCCACAATTACGCCTTGTGAACATAGTATACTTTCCAGAAGCAGTATTCGGCTGTAATTTGAATGCAGGGGATCCTGACTTTCAGTGGGGCTAAACCTCTTCACTCTTGGGGGCATTTCTTTCCATTTATATTGTTTTCCGCATCACAGATTTGCCCCATTAACTTTCATTATCTTTGCCGCGTATGTGCTGGAAAGAAGTGACATGTCACTTCTTCTTTCCTCCGGCGTTCAATACGCAGCAAGGAATACGGCAGGTAATCGTAGCTCTCTGAGAGCTATCATTACCGTAATTACATGGCGTCTTTCGGAGCGTAATTGTGCTGCAAAGCGCCCCGAAAAATGCCCTGTAAGAAGCCGTTTGAACATACCCAAATGGTGCTTTAACCCCTCTAAAGAAAAAAGACTCAATTTTTCTCCTCTCCACCTTCCAAAAACCTTTAATGTTTTTATTTTTCCACCTCCATAGACAAATGAGGGCTTTTATTTTGCGGGGCAAGATGTACTTTCTAATGGGGTCTTTCATTGCACTATAGAATATACTGGGAAACTGCAAAAAATTGGGGCAAAATGTGAAAAAAAAGTACTTGCACCATGTTGGCGGGTGTTTTCTTTTACGCGTTTCAAATGCGTTATCTGTATTCTACAGGTTGATATGAATCCGGAAGTACCAAACATGTACGGTTTCTGTTATGTTTTGGTACTGTAAAAAAATACCAAACTTTTTTCTATTTTTGAAATTTGTGCAACCGCGCCATTTTTTGCTTTGTACAGGAAGTAGTAAAACAGAACACATGGCAGCATTGGAAGCCTTCACAAGGCTTCCAGGTGCCATGTTCACCAATTGGGAGCCTGAGATTTCGCCGCAGGCAGCCCAAATCAGAGTGAGGCACTGTAACTGCCAAGTGTTAGCTGCAATTAGTGCTTTAGAAGTAAATGCTGGCCAGCGCATACTTCTAAAACACCCAGCGTATTGTGGCGCATACAGTACATGCCGCAGTACGCAGTGTGAACATACCCTAAGGGCATGTCCCCACGGCACGGGTTTTCGGACAGTTTTTGAGCCGGTTTGCGGTTTTGCAGAGCGCCTGAAAAATCGGCCGCAAATGAGCACAATTGTGCTCTATGGAAAACCCGTGCAGGTGTCCCCACTGCACGGGTTTTCTGCCCGGTGGTAAAACATTGAACATTTTCATTCTTCCGTCCGGAAACCGTCCGAACTGCTCACTGGGAGGGGGGCGGGCTGTTCTCCGCTCAGCGCGGAGAAAAGCCGTCCCCCACCCACCCCCCGCGGCCGTGGGGACGACCGCAAAACCGGACAAATACCGGCCGGCAAACCGGCTGGTATTTGTCCACTGCCGTGGGAACATGCCCTAAGACGTTTGGAAACGGAGTAATTATTGTGTTTGTAATCTGCAATACTGTCAAACACCGTAATTGATTAGGTATGCTCACACGATGTATTGTGGCGCGTACAGTACAGTATGCGCCGCAATACATCGTGTGTTTCGGGAGCTCGAGCTAATACGCACGTACTCCCGAGGCGTGGGTTCCGGCAGCGCGCCGGCCTCATAGACATTCATTACTCGCGGCGCGTAAATGACATGTCACTTATCTCCCCGCGTGTACAATATGATCATATTGTATGCGCGGGTGGATGAGGCATAATCCATAGTTCTCTATGAGAGCTATGGATTACCACAATTATGGGACGCATTTCCCCGTGTATTAAGCGCAGTACGCGGCGAAATGCGCCCCAAAATAAGCCGTGTGAACATACCCTTACTACTGTAACCTCTAGAATCCTAATTTAGCCTTGATGTTGGGATTCTTTTTTTTTTTTTTTTTTTTTACTTTGCTGTCTCGGACAAGAAAAACAAAACTCCATGGGCCAGCTCCATGTAGAGCCACTGATCTTCCCCACCCCTGGAGGTGTGGTGGGGCACAGTCCATGTGGGGGAATATCACATTTGGTGGCTATGGCTTTAAGGGGATGTTCACAGCATGTTTGGATCCATGTTTCGGCCCCAAACACGCATCTAACAATGTGCTGTGTGATTTACATTGCTTTCAATGTAAAACACGCATCAGCGTTCAGACGAGTGATCACCGATGCGTCTTTCGTATTTGTTCTAAGCATTGTCATGTCAATTCTTGATCCAAAAGACGCAGCAGGAGCCCTATTTATAACTACAGGGTGCGTTTCTGCTACACAGAAAACGCATCAAACATGCAGCACACTTTGGGGACGTGTTTGGACGCGTTTTACGCAGCGGTTTTCAATCTGTTATTCTGATTAAAAAACGCAGTGTGAACATCCCCTAAGAAGCGCTCGCTGTGACTTGTGTAATGTGCAGGGCTCGTCAGTGGTTTGTCACGCCTATGAAGCCTTTCTAGTGAAGGTCACACGTTCACTCATTATTAGCTTCACCATTTACATCTGGCCAGCACTGGACAAATCCCGGGGAGCAGTGCGTCTCCCAATGATTGCCTGTTACCACCTGTAAAAGGCAGCTTGGCTCCTGGAGCGGTTGGACTGGCTCCTGAAGCCTACACTGCTGGGTCCTGGGATTCAGTCCTGCTACTCGTGGTGTAGAGACCTCTCGCTGATTGTCGTCCACACAGAGCGGACTGTTCCGGAATGGTCACACCTCACTCCTCAGAGTACATGTGCTCACTTCATGAAGATGTTGTATTGGTAAACATTTGTGCTTCAGTTATTTTTAGACCTTAGCCTTGAGGTATGGTACATATTTTATTTTCCTTATTGTCCATGGTAACCAATGGCAACTCGGGTTTTATTTTCTATACTGAGCGTCAAAACCGTTAGATTTTTTTTTTCCTCCTGGCAGATCTGTGTTTGGGCTTTTTTTGGGCATTTTCCTTGACACCGCTTTGGGGTTTATAGGACTTTTTGATCATTTTTATTCCATTTTTTTTTTTTTTTTGTGATGTGGAATGAATATCTTCAATTCTGGCTCTCTGTTTATTTTCTTTTATGGTCTTTATTGTACTTTATTGATACGCACGTACTCCCGGAAGGCGGGGCGGCAACCCGCCGACCCTTTGACATTTATTACTTACGGCGCATATTCACCGCAAATAATTGACATGTCACTTATCTCCCCGCACTTACAATATGATCGTATTGTATGAGCGGGGAGAGGAGGCGTAATCCATAGTTCTATATGAGAGCGATGGATTACCGTAATTATGGGGCGCATTTCCCCGCATATTAACGGCAGCGACATGCGCCCCAAAATAAGCCGTATGAACATACCCTTATAGCCCATGTTGTTACGAACACATCAATTTTAATCGTGTCCCCTTTTTTTTAATCTTTTTAAATCTTATTCCAGTGAGAAGTATTTGCAATGGGGAAACGGTAGTGTGACTTACGTGTGTGTGTATAAATGCTGCCAAATTAACTTTTGTTAAACCAGTGGTTCCCCTACATTATATTAATTTGTTGTTCTCTAAAAATGGATCAAGCCAGATGTTTGTGTGAACTGAGCCATATCTATGTATGCAGATGTTATATTTTCAGATGGTTTTTATAGACCCCAAGATAATTTAAAAATGACCTATTGTTTAACTCTTGTTTTTATGTTAAACACACTTTTTAAGAATTTTTTATAAGGGGTTGTTTTTTTTTTTCTTTAATTTTCCATATCACTATGTTATTTATTGTGTTGTTACATCCTGACATGGTACAGGTTTGACGTTGGCCACTCGGCCTAATTAGTGTCTGCCACGTCCTGTTCTGGAGAGAAATTTTCAGCGGTCTCTTCATTATCAGTACACAGGCAGGATTAAACTGAAAGGTGACACCAATGTGAATAGATAACACAGGATCCATCACTCTACCTCTCTGCACAGTGACTTCTTCCAAGGTCACAGAGCATGTCTAGAAAACTCTCCTATAGAAGTTACTGGGTCTGCTCCTGTCCACAGGCTCTTAGGTCCATGAAACTGCTGTAAAGCATAGCTCTAAATGCTGTTAAAAGTGGCTCAGGTAAGATGGCCGCTCCCATAACCATACACAGACAACAGAAATAAAAAAAACAGGTGAAAAAATAAAAACGGCTTTTTTTTCTGATCGGATTTACGGCGGATTCAGTATTTAGAATCCATCGAACATCTGACTGAGCCTAGTGCTGTGTAGACCTCAATGAAAAATCTGTGCTGTTGTCTACACAGCACAGATTTGTTGCTGATGGTTTCCTAAACCCCCAGTTGTCTGGCAGAATATAGAGCATGTTCTATATTTCACCAGGCTCCCATCAGATTTCCATAGTCGCAATATACTAGGCATGCGGGAAGTCCAAAAACCGACCATGTTTTTTTTTTGAGCAGTATAGTGATTGTTAAAATGCTATGGGATTTTGGATGGCATTTTAACATTGCTGTGGAGACATAGCTGAAGAATAAAAGAATATCAGTGTAAAAAAAATATATAAAACCAGCTTTAGCTTCACAGTTTGGAGAAGGGTTGGAAGCATCTAATATGGCTTTTTTTTTTTTTAAACCACCATGGAAGTGTATTGCAGCTTGGGCCTCAGATGCTGCAGGTCCTTTTTAAACCACAGGGTAAACATTAGAAAGCAACCAAAACTACTAAGAACAGTACTAATGCCTATGGGTCCAGATACAAATTAAAATGTAACTTTTATTAATATCCTTTAAAAAAAGGGACACCAAATAAGGTCCCATCAAAAACCTACTAAGACAAACTAATGATACTAGAAATAAGCGGAGCACTCGCCCCAAAAGGGGCGACCCCGCACAGGAACAACTTACAAAATACAAGATCCGAGAATGATAGTAGAGGAGTAGCAGCTGCTACTCCATTTCATCATGTGGCCATCAGTCTGAGCAGCGTTATCTGCTCTGTGAGAGGTTTGTATGATAGAGGAGAGAGCTGATCTCTGTGACCTATAGGGTTATATGATAGAGGAGAGAAGCTGAGCTCTGTGATATATAGGTTTATACAATAGAGGAGAAAAGCTGAGCTCTGTGATATATAGGTTTATACAATAGAGGAGAAAAGCTGTGCTCTGATATATAGTGTTATATGATAGAGGGAGAGAAGCTGAGCTCTGTGATATATAGGATTATATGATAGAGGGAGAGAAGCTGAGCTCTGTGATATATAGGATTATATGATAGAGGAGAGAAGCTGAGCTCTGTGATATATAGGATTATATGATAGAGGGAGAGAAGCTGAGCTCTGTGATATATAGGATTATAGGTAAGAGGGAGGGAATCAGAACTCTGTGATATATAGGGTTATATTGCAGAGGGAGGAAGCTGAGCTCGGTGATATATAGGGTTATATGATAGAGGGAGAGAAGCTGAGCTCTGTAATATATAAGTTTATATGATAGAGGAGAGGAGCTGAGCTCTGTGATATATAGGGTTATATGATAGAGGAGAGAAGCTGAGCTCTGTGATATATAGGGCTATATGATAGAGAAGAGAAGCTGAGCTCTGTGATATATAGGGTTATATGATAGAGAAGAGAAGCTGAGCTCTGTGATATATAGGGTTATATGATAGAGAGAAGCTGAGCTCTGTGATATATAGGGTTATATGATAGAGAGAAGCTGAGCTCTGTGATATATAGGGTTATATGATAGAGAAGAGAGAAGCTGAGCTCTGTGATATATAGGGCTATATGATAGAGAAGAGAAGCTGAGCTCTGTGATATATAGGGTTATATGATCGAGGGAGAGAAGCTGAGCTCTGTGATATATAGGGTTATATTGTAGAGTGAAGAAGCTGAGCTCTGTGATATATAGGGTTATATTGTAGAGGGAAGAAGCTGAGCTCTGTAATATATAGGGTTGTATGGTCTGATGCTTAATTTCTGAGTAAAAATTTGTGAAAATGAAAGTACTTCTACCCCCCCCCCCCACACACACATACTATGATTGACAGTGAGCTCTGTACAGACACTGATACAGGGAAAGCTGTCAATCACTGTATGTGGGTGGGGTGAGCAGGACTTTCATGCTCTGTTAAAGGGGTATTACTGTCTTATTGATTAGCCTTCTACATGCAGGCAAAAGTAAATAGACTATTACCAAATGCATTGGTTTTCTGCCTTTGCTTCTCTTTAGAGTTAGGAGCAGGTATTATCTCCTGTTTTTGCACACAGGCTTCCCTAGTTACCAGCCACCTCTCTCTGCTCTTACAGGCTGCAACCGTGTTCTGGCTAGTGATGTCACTCTTGGAGTGGTCCTGTATCTTGAAAGCCAAGAGCTTGTTTACATGACTTCCTGACAAGCTTTAACTCTTTTTAAAGCTCTGTAGCCTTGTGCACTAAAGTTTCCAAACCTCACTGTAACAGGATCCGCTAGGTGATCAGAGATCATATGCCAATCACTGCAGTTGAACCACCCACATCCTGAACAGGAAGTGTCTGAAGCTTCCTGTCACTCTGTCACAGCATGGTGAGACTGCCCCTTTAAGGAGTCCGGTTAGGATTTACTCTACTTTCACTCAGAAGTCCTGCTCCAAATCATATAATGCTAATTATCACAGAGCTCAGCTTCCCTCCCTCTATCACGTCCTGCTCTCAGGGCAGGTTCCCTTGAAGTGTACAATTATATAGAACCTGTGGCCACTTCTGATCTTTTTGATTTAGTAAATACTTGTGTTCTTTGTGAAATAACAGTTCTGGAGCATCTTCTCTTATAACTGTGTGTGGTGCTGTTCCTCTGTAATTCCTTCACAAAATGTGTTACTGAATCAGTCACCTGGGTGTTACTAGTTGGGCACGTGTTCCTGCAAAGTGGGACATTGTCCAATGATTGCTGACCATCACTGTTTGCAAGGACACACCCTTTTGAAAGCTGTAATGATAACACCCATGTGACAGATTCAATAACACATTTCCAGTAGGAATAGCAGAGGGACAGCACAACACAGAGATCAGATAGAAGAGGCTCCAGTATTGTTATTTCACAAGGATTTTCTAAAACAAACCTGTTCAGAGCAGTCACTGGTCCTTTTTAAATGTGAAAAATCTGCTTGTTGAAGTTAAGGTCACATTACCGGCTTCTGAGAGCAGGGCTTGGGAAGTCTAGAAACTTGCCTTGTGTGGATGAGCCTCATGCAGGGCTTGCTTGGGTTCACCCATTGTAAACGGCATGTAACCGTATCTGACCTCGCAGTCAGTGGCAGGGAGATCTGAAAGACCTCACCCGTGTGTTTTCAGGGGCATGCCAGGTACACCTGGTTCATGTTCACCATGAGGGATTTGTTTCCACCGGCACCAGATCACACCTTTATTCCATAGGTGACATAGCCAGCATCGATTCTGACTGTCACTGCATTTATCTGTTTATACCTTATGTGTTTAATCACCGTTAAATGGGTTGTCTCATTACATTGATTCTTCTTACTTCAGTCCTGTTTTCTTGGGTTCACTTTGAATTCAGCTGTGTGTTTACTGGCAGTAGAAGCCAGGTCTGTAGCTATAGCAACCAGTGCTGGCAGCCTATCAGAGATTGAACAGGGCTGTAGCTATAGCTACCTGAGGAGCTGGTGCAGCCCATACAAGAGGGGATATCTAGGAATAGGTAGGACACTGTTAATGGACATATATTGCCAAGTGACTTGTTTTTGCAAGATCTTTAACGTAAAAAACAATCCCTGTAGTGAGAAAACCCCTTTAACATGAATAAACTGTTGATGGCTGTTTCAGCAAGTAGGAATGGCATTCTGGAATGGTAGGAAGAGATATGGTTTTATGTTGCTCTTGAAAGGATTTTCCAGTTTTAGGCAAAGGGAACCCAAACTACAGGCAGCATGAAATAGCCACAGACACTGGAGTCCGATGGGGGAATTTTCCCTCTTGGCTCAATTTAACAGACAGTTCTCTCCCCTGATTGTATATAGAGCGAGACCTGTCTGTTAAAGGGGTATTCCTATCACATTGATTAGCTTTAATTATGTAGGCGACGATATATAAAGACGATTACCAAATACATTGCTGTTTTGATTTTCCTTCCTCCAGTGTTAGAGCAGTTTTTATCTCCTGCATGAGTACATCACTCCCTGCTATGTCTTGTCAGCAGCACAGGATAATGTTTGTTACTTACTGACAAACTTTAGCCCTTTAGGACTCTGTGTCCTGTGTACTGGATAGAAACTCCAATCACTAATGTCCCTCTAACAGGCTCAGCTAGGGATAGTAGAGCTGATATGCCAAGCGCTTCTCCCCCATAGCTTGAACAGGAAGTGGGAGTCTGATGCTGGCTGTGGCTCTTTGAAACAGAATGGTAAGAAGACCCATCACTGTCAGCCAGGGAGGTCCTGCATTCAGTCTTTTCTGCTTGTGCTCGTGCATTTCTTCCTGTGCCCGCTCTATTTCAAAGGGGTTTTTCTTTTCCTGCGATGCATAAGGCTAAGTTCACACGGCTTATTTTGGCCCACAAATACATCCCGAAATACGTGTCACAAAGTGTGGCACGTATTTTGCGTCGTAAATACAATCCCCATTCTTTACTAGGGGATAATACGTCGCAAATACGCCTCAATAATTGACAGAGAAATTAATTTTATGATCGTATTGATGCCGAGAGTACGACGAGGCGTATTTTACATTGGAATCAATTCTAATCTAATTGTTCAGCATTTTAGGAGTATTTCGGGACGTATATGCGGGCGTAAATACGTCCTGAAATAAGCCGTGTGAACATAGCCTTAGTGTTTTGCTGTAAAACAAACTTTGCTGTGATAAAGAAGCCTGTGGCTATTTCATATTGGGCCGCATGAAACGGCTGTCAGGTTTCCTTTAATCACTATGTAAATGAAAAGGTATTTAATAATACATTTTAGTTCTTCATTTAGTTGCTGTGTCCTGTTGAGTGGAGTCTGCTTTGCTGGTATTATATGATAGAGCTGAGCAGATTGATGTATAGTTTTATGACAAAAAGATTTTGTATGCCTTGGAATTTGAGTGAAATCTTTGCTCATTCTGTGCTTAGGAGTCCAGGGGGTGGTCTTTAATAGTGACTGACAGCTATTTCTATGCATGCTCATACTGGCAAGGCTGCCTTTAAGTGAGGCTGTGCTCTGGACTCCCAAGCATCGGATGACAAAATTCCTAGTCATGCCAAATTTTTGCTCCAAAACTATACATCAGCAACTGATGCTTCTGCTCCGTAAGGGTATGTTCACACGATGTATTGCGGCGCGTACAGTACGGGGCGCAATACATTGTGTGTTTCGGGAGCTCGCGCTGATACGCGTGTACTCCCGTGGCGCGAGGGGAGCGGAAGCCAGCCAGCCCCATAGACATGCATTACTCGCGGTGTGTATTCGCCGCAAGTAATTAACATGTAACTTATCTTCCCACGCGTACAATACGTATTGTACTGTACGCGCGGGAGGACGAGACGTAATCCATAGCTCTCAGAGAACTATGGATTACTGTAATTATGGGACGCATTTCCCCACGTATTAAGCGCAGTACGCCACGCAATGCGCTCCAAAATAATCCGTGTGAACATACCCTAAGATGATTCAACAGCATTTCCACATAGAGAGGTTCCCTTCAACCCCTTAATGTTAAATACATGTCTGTTATCTGGTATGACTAGTATATGATGGTGTTGGCACAGGAACAGGGCCTGGAGTAATAGCCAGGATAAGAGAGAATTGAGATTGTGGCTGCTTACCACTGAGGTGCTGCTCTTGCTATTGACTGTGGTATCCAAGTGACTTGAAAAAAGATTCTCTGAGTGTCAGATCTGAGCGCAGTGCTCAGTGGTTGAGTGCACGCTTGCCCAGCACTTCATTCACACTCCCAGCTTGGGGGAATGCGGTCTGACCCCCTCTGATGTAGCATTTATCACCCATCAAGTGATATGTTCTGCAGGCTATGATAACCCATCAAGGCATGTACCTATCAGGGGTTCTAAGCTCTCCAAATTTAAGCTTCAGGGGTTCCTAGAGTCCTTCCGCAATGCTTGTGCAGTTGGTGTATTTCAAAAAAGGCTCGATCACTTGGCAGCTCTCCTCCCGTCATGTCACATGTTGACCAGAGTTTGAAGATCTTCTAATTGAACTGTAAGCTATAACCATAAAGCATTACAACATCTGCTTAGAGGGGTATTCCCGTGTCACTGATTAGCTTTACACAAGTAGACGGATCAATAAGCACTACCTGACAAAGTTCTCTATTGATTTTCATTCACTTCAAAGATACAGCAGGTTATCTACCACTCTCTTTATATATAGATATATGTATACATACATGATAGTTTTCTAGGTTACTAATCCCCTCTGTGCTCTGGCTGCCCAGCTCCTTCCCGCTAAGACATAGCTGCTGGAGCCTCGTAATCTAGGAAAGCAAGAGGGCAACAGTCATGAGTAAGATAGGACGACCACTTTAAAGAGGATCTGGCGCCCCTGCCCCTCCTCCTGTTTTCTCTGAGTTCTGTGCTGCTCCTCTGTTATTCCTTCTGCCAATTTAGAATGAATTGATAAGCAGACATTCCCATTCCCCTGAAAGGAGTGTCCTGCATTGTGGTATTAATTAGGCAGAGCCATTTTTGGGGTAACAGTCCCGAATAAAAATGAATTTAAAAATGTCTTGAAGGAAATGCCCAATGCAGAGTGCTAGAGTTCAGGGGACATTCAGGCTGGGCAAGGCCACATAACACTGTAACCTATGCACAGGACGGGTAACTAAACCTGAAGCTGGGAAACCTATTAAAGCATATTGCTGTACAAATTCTCCCCCCCCCCCCCCCCCATAGGTTTATTATGATGCTAATGACCAAAAGCTGTTCTCCTGGTCTCCCACATTTAAAGGGCTACTCTAGGCCAGGTTTTTTTTTTTTTTTTTTTTTTATTTAATTTTTTTTTTTGTGCTGCTGACTTGTAAAAATAAAAAATGCCACTTGCCTGCTTTCACCTCGGTCTTGGAGCTCCGCCGTCCTCACGCTCTGCCCCTCTTCTGTTTCCTTTTGCTCTGGCTGCTGATCGGTGGCGGTGGTCATGTGCCATCACATCACTGTTCGGAGCACTTCCTTCTGAACTTCGATGACCCGTGACTACCGCAGCCAGTCAGCGGCTGCAGCAGTGACATCCTGTTTATATCCAGGTAGGAAGGTAACAAGAGAGGGGTGGATGGCGCAGTGCTGCAACAATGGTGAGAGGTGAGGTGCTTTTTCGTAGGGCAGAAGTATCCTAAACTAAATCTTATTTTTTTTTAACTGGACAACCCCTTTAAAGGGTTTGTCTCACTACAAGGATTGCTTTTTATGTTAAAGATCTTGCAAGAGCAAGCCACTTTGCAATGTGTGTCCGTTAACAGTGTCCTACCTATTCCTAGATATCTCCTCTTGTTTGGGCTGCATCAGCTCTTCCGGTCGCTATAGCTACAGACCAGTTCAATCTCTCCTGATAGGCTGCCAGCACTGGCTGTTAAAGCTACAGACCTGGCTTCTACTGCAGCCTAGTAGAAGCCAGTAAACATGCCCCTGAATTTAAAATGAAACCAAGAAAACAGGAGAAATCAATATAGTGAGACAACCCCTTTAAGGCTAGGACTAAACAGTGACTGATCTCTGGCCATCCAACATGCCATGATCAGTGTTATCTGCCCACAAGGGCAGCTAATGACAGTGAATGTGGTCATGTTGTGACTTGTAAGTTGCCACAATCTGAAACCAGCACTCGCTAGAAATCCTACCCTGCTGGATTTTGTCAGGTGGTGGTTGTGGCAATACGAGCACATTGGCTTTCATTGGCTGTGCGATGCTCTGCGGGCGCCCCTCCTCTGTTTGTGGCAGTGATTTAGTATCTGTACTTTTCTAATCATTCAGCCCTTGCTGTAATAATCTCTCCATGCCCTGGCTTCCTGATGAGCCAGGGAAAAACTTATGTTGATACAGAGGCCATTCTGATGAGGCATTGCTGTAGCGTCTTCCAGACACGTGGAGGTTCTCCCATGAGTCCTTTTTTAAATCTCTCTATCTGACATGAATTCCAATGTAGTGATGATGTAGACAAACGTCACATTATTATGACTGCTTCCTATGTTGGCAGCGCATGGCTCATGAAGGAAGTCACATGCCATGAGCTGGCTTGGTGGGTATATAAGGTGTGCGACAGACTGTCTGCAAACATCTCTCGTTGCTGTTGTGTGTAAAAGAGAGGATTGATCAGAGACTCAAATAGGAGTGATTGGCTTTCAGGTCAAGGGTGGCAGAATAACCCCGCTGTTACTACACCCTCCGCAAACATGTCTGCCCCTCACCTTCTGTCTCTTTCCCCCTTTGTAGATTGTAAACTTTCGCGGGGAGGGTTCTCTTTCCCTCTGTACCAGTTGTTAGTCACATATTATCATTGTACTTGTTTGGCTTATGTTATATATGTAATCCCCTTGAATGTACAGCGCCCTGGAATCAATGGCGCTATAAAATACATAGTAATTAATAATAATAAGAAGCGATGTGGGAACTACGCAGCTCCACTTGCCATTGGTGTGAGAGGTGAATGTCTGCTGTTAAAGTGAGCAAAGGCGGACAAACGCTACAGTGGAGTGGCCCCACCGGGAGGCTCTTGGACATATGTTGAAATGGCAGATCAGTGAACTGTTCAGCAAACCGTGGACTTTGGCATGTTGGGCAAGAAACATCAGAGAACAAACACCCTGCAGCCATTGCTGGAAGAACACGAGCTGATGGTGGCAATGTTATGCTCTGGGGAATCTTTTGCGGCATTGTCTAGGCCCACTCATCCACATGGAAGACACTCCCCAAACGGTTTGGGTATGAATCCATCCTTGCAGATAAAGTACAGCCATGCATGTGCATTTCCTTCCCTGGGGCGGATGGGATCTTCCAGCCAGACAGTGTTACACATCACATGGCTAGAAATGTCTGACATTGATTGGCAGAGCATGACCAAGACTTCCAAGTATAGTGTGGCTCACTAATACTCCAGACTGGAACGTAATTGTGCATCTGTAGGACCTCCTTGATGTCTTGTTTTATGGGTCTGTCTCTACCCTCCAGCAGTTGTGGGATGCAGTTGGTTCCAGACACTTGTGACAACCTAGCAGCCCTTGTAGCTGCTGGCTGTGCTGCACATGGTGGATATTAGCTGATGGACATAGTGGTGTAACTAAACAGTGTATATGTAACAAGCATGTGCAGAGATTTGGCTGTGGAGCAGTGACTGCGCACAGGTGTGTACCAGCACTTCTTGTACACACTTCTATGCACACTTTCCTTTACTTGTAGTGCTTCTTCAAGATCTGGTGGGGAAGATTTGTATCAGTACTGTCTTAGTGTGAACTTAGACCAGACAGTTTTACCATGCATCTCACTTATTCTAGTGTTGGTAAATCTGGTGCATGTCAGAACTGTCTAGAATAACCTTACATCTTTCATTAGTTTGCTTACTTTATGCTACTAATTGCACCAAACTTTTGGTGTGCAGTGTCAAACACTAAGCTACACCCCATTTCGGCAAAGTCTTTTACTGAGCCCACGCCCGTTTTGTTTGATGAGGCACAGAAGTAGAACTCTAAAACCCATCATAAACGTGGTGTAAAACATCTACTCCATTGAAGTGGCACAATTACCTTCATCAATGTGCCCCAATATTTCCACCATACAGTGGTCTTTCCTGGGACATTGTAACTTGACACCACCATCTCCATACACGGTCCCGTACCTTTCTGATCTGTGGATCATGTGACTGATGGAAGATCCAACCAATTATCATGGATATGTTACCTGTAAAACCTCTATATTAGGCGCATGCAGTGATTTGCAGTCTAGTAGCACTTCTCTACAGTACAGTACTTCCCTGTTTCCCCGAAAATAAGATATCCCCAGAAAACAAGACTTACTGCAATTTTTTTCAAGCTTAGAAATATAAGGCCTCCCCTGAAAATAAGACCTAGTGGCAGTCATTGCTACAGCTCTCCCCACGCCGTATATTAGTGTTAGCAGATCATTTAGGTTGTAGCTTGTGTGGGAGGCTGCCTGGAAAAGGGGTGCTCACTTAAAGGGGATTTGCCAGGACGCAAGCTTCTTACCTTCCTTATCAGCACAGGGAGAATGTCAACAAATCGCTGAGTCATGTAGGCTGCAGGGCTGAGAAGGAGGGGCTGAGGAAGGAGTGAGGAATAAGGGAGCGTCTCAAAACTTAAGTGAAATAATAACAGTACAACAGTGGATTCTCAATACAGCAAGACAGCCTCATAGACTGCACTTTCTACCCGGTGCCTTAAAAGCTCATTCATTTTGCCTGTCGTCAGATAAGAAGTGTTTCACACAAGCGCGGCCTGTCAGCTCGTGTCTAGTGGAAGCTTTCAGGTAACTAAGGGGGATTGAGAAATGCTGTAGCTCTCTGAGTCTTCACTTTTTGTAATCACATATACTTAGAAAAGTGATTAAATACGCATTTTGGAGGATCCCACGTCAACATTACATGGTGGCAAAACCCCTTTAAGGAAAGTGGTATTGTTTAGAGAGTGATAATGATGTTCCAGAAGATGATATGACTGTCTTTGAATAAATATTAATTTGTGTTCGTAAATACCGGGATCAGTAAATGAACCATAGATTGTTGTACATGGAAATAGTCATAAGAAATTCTTGATGGAATTCAGAGTTTGGCTGGTTATGCTGATGTTTGTGATGACATGACTACAGTATATTGTTTTTTTATTTTTATTTTGTTCAATAAATGGGAATTCATGTTCATGGCAAAATAATACCCAGCGTGTCTTTTGGAGCAACAATTAATATAAAACACTGTCTTATTTTCTGTGAAACGGGGTACATGTCCTGTACTGTGTTTTACATGTGCCAGGGTAAGTGGCTTCTTTGGGCATCAGGTAAAGGCACTACTCCCCTCCCATACAGTGTGTATATAAAGTACATGACCTAAAGAATCTCCTAGCCTCATAATAGTAAGTGATCTCCAGCTTCCAGCAGCTCTTTCTGATGTTGTATGGGAGGACTTGCTTTATCTGTGTTAATCATCTATTCTCTTTAATCTTTATTTTGCATTATGTTGAAGTCACATTTTGGGGCTTTGGAACCAATTACCAGTTTTCCGTAGTTGTCCTGGAACCAATTAATATTGTATGTTGAGGGACCACTGTATGTTAATGAAAATCTATACAATGGGTGTATTTCATGTTGGGACAGCTCCATTAATGAAGCTGAACTACAGAGAGGCCAAGCTGTAAGATTTGAGAGAGATGAAATGGCTGGTAAGCATTCCCTGTAGGTAGTGACCTGCTTATTATTGAGCTCCTAACTGGACAGAATATGTCTCAATTCTTAATTTTAAAACCTAGCTTTAATCAACTCTAAAATCCATTTTGAGAGCAGCTAAGCACCAAGTTAATATATACATAGAGGTTAAAGGGGTTCTCTACGAAAACTGCCAAAACAAACTTGTTTCATTACTTTACATGCATTTTAAGATACCAGTAGAGGAGAACATGTGAAAAAAGTTCTCACCAGGTTGTTTCAAAGAGCCGCAGGCAGCTTTAGATTCTCACATCCTGTTCAGGGTGTGGATGGGTCTACAGTTGTGATTGGCATATCAGCTCTGCTATTCCCAGCTAAACCTGGTAGGGCATGTTCATACGGCGTATTGGGGCGTGTACTGTACGTACCGCAATATGGCAGGTGTTTTGGAAGCACGCGCTGATCAGCACGTAATTCCAAAGAACGGGGCCGGTCTCATTCACATGCATTGTCAGCGGCGCGTAAGCCGTCCCTTCTCTCCCCCGGTGTGCGATATGATCGTATTGTACGCCCGGGGACACGACGTGTATAGAGAGCTATGAATTACCGTAATTGTGGCGCGCAATACGCAGCAAAATGCGCACGCAAATACGCTGCAAAATAAGCCGTGTGAACATACCCTTAGAGGGACACTGATGGAGGAGTCTAATCAGCAAGACAGAAACATACAGAGCTCTAAAGGGTTAAAGCTTATCAGTAAGGATGGGTTCACACTGTTAAAGGCTACACTTGAGGTATCCATTGGGGTACCACCAATAAAGCTACCGTGGCAGATGCTGTGACGGACCGTTTGAGAATGATAGAGCAGATGTAGCTCTTTGTGGGCTACGTTCACTCTGTTTCCCGGTGTCATACGCTTATGTTGCGGTACTCGATGGTGTAGTCTACCACGCTATTGAGCCTTACAAGAAATGCGTATGCTGCTGGGAAATAGACTGACTGTAGCACACGCAGGGTAATTAACATAGTGTAAACCCACCCTAAGAAACCAAAACAAATGTGTGTTGCTGATAAGACACAGCAAGGAGTGACATCCCAATCACAGCCAGTGCTCTAGAGCCTGTCAGGGCAGAGAGGTGGTTGGCACAACCTAGTGAAGCTTCTGTACACAAGCTGGAGATAAGAACTAGTCTAGCTCTAAAATGAAGCAAAATCAGAACAGCAATGTATTTGGTAATGTTTAAAGCTGATGATTGTAGTGAGCATTCCCCTTTAAGGTGCTGTTTGCAATGATGGACGGCTTTCGATGTCTCCAGACATGCTGAGGTTACTCAGGAAGATGAGCGGATGCTATGATTGTCTCTGCCTGACAAGATAACCACTACTGGGCATTGTTGGGCACTATAGGATTGAGCTGTGCTGGTGGTGTCGGTTTCGCAGACAGAGCAGGATGGGGCCTGGTGAAGCTTTAGCTTGGTGATAAATATCGGTTTGTGTTCTGGAACTTCAGTAGCACCAGTCTGGCTCCTAAGTATCAAGTAATTACAGTGTAAGTGCACTAGTGGCTGCTCTGGGATTTTCTTTACTCTGCATTTATGTGAAACCTCAGTGGCGTCTGCAGGCGGTTTTCTGTCTGTAATGAGATGGCTCATTGTAAGCGGAGTCTGTACTGTTCAGTCTGCATCCTGCCCTGTAAGAGGCCGTCCCCCGTGCCCTCCTGTAAGAGGCCGTCCCCCGTGCCCTCCTGTACGAGGGCCGTCCCGTGCCTCACTGTAGGAGGCCTGTCCCCGTGCCTCCTGTAAGAGGCCGTCCCGTGCCTCCTGTAAGAGGCCGTCCCCCGTGCCCTCCTGTAAGAGGCCGTCCCCCGTGCCCTCCTGTAAGAGGCGGTCCCCCGTGCCCTCCTGTAAGAGGCGGTCCCCCGTGCCCTCCTGTAAGAGGCGGTCCCCCGTGCCCTCCTGTAAGAGGCGGTCCCCCGTGCCCTCCTGTAAGAGGCGGTCCCCCGTGCCACCTGTTAAGAGGCGGTCCCCCGTGCCTCAGTAAGGCTGCGGTCCCGTGCCTCTGTAGAGGCGGTCCCCCGTGCCCTCCTGTAAGAGGCGGTCCCCCGTGCCCTCCTGTAAGAGGCGGTCCCCTTGCCTCAGTTAAAAGCGGCGGTCCCTAGCCCTCCTAACTGTAGGGCGGTCCCCCGTGCCCTCCGTACGAGGCGGGTCCCGTGCCCTAGTCCGAGGCTTTGTTCTCATTAAGGGCTTTCCCCGTTCCCTCTTTAAGCGGCCGTGCCCTCCTGCATTATTTCTCTCCCTTCACATTCCATTCTAATATTTTGTCTAAAATAATTCCTTCAAACCAACTATCAAATCTAAAACAATTTCCAACAATCCTACTCATCCACCTTACACATCTAAACTTCCTTATATTTTCTCATCTTCATCTACCAAAAACATACCCAAACCCTCCCTACAATAATAACCCCTCCGTACTTAAACTTGGTGCCTCCTGTGTGTTTCCTCCAAAACGTCTACTGTGTGTTGACAATCTCAATGTGATCCCAACCCAAGATTCAAATAACATGTACTGGTACCATTTCATTATCACCTCCCAAAATGTATCTGTACTTCTCCACCACTAATCTATTATAAAAAAGAAAATAAAGAAGTACAATGTGTGTAATGTCTCATCACCCATGTCTAACCCCACCATGTGTTTTATAACTACTCCTACTTCACTTAAATTAGATGTCTCCTTGTCCCAACTTTAATAACAGAAAAAGACATCCCCCTCATACTCCCTCACCAGTTTATCCCATGTGTCCTTCATACCATCCATACAACATAAGCCCACCAACAGCTCTTCCCCTGTGTGCACATGAGTGTGACAAATAATAAACATACTACATTCTATACAATGTCATATCCAACCCCAAGTAAAACATATAAGACAAACACACAGGTGTGTCATGTAGATGTACCAATTAAAACAGAGTGTGTCCATGAAATCCCAAATGGTGTCCCACTGTCCTCCATCCATAATCTACCCACCTAAAGTGTGTTAAATAGCACAATACCACACTTTCAATGTGTGTAATACATGATCACACAACAGCACACGTATACATACACCTTCCGTCTTGTGTTGTGACGTACACACATTACTTACACCATACTTTACTTAAATATCCCACCTATTAAAAGAAAAACTTCTTCCTGTCATTACAGGTTCCATACCTGTATTTATTACCCTTTTGTCACCATTTTAATGTTCCCCAGAATTTTTGTGTGTTGTGTGTGTGTGTGTGCTGTTCCTGCGATAACTCCTAGAATGTGTCTCTGCTCCGTAGTAGAAGTCCCACCCTGTGTCCCTGTCCTATCCTAGATTCATTTCCTAATCCACACCTTTGTGTGTCAAGAGAGTTACCCGTACATTAATTAGCATCAAACACTACCCTGTGTGGTGTTGTTGTGTGTATCATCATACACAGTGTGCCATCTAAACCTGTCTCCCGTCCTGCCCCTGTGTGTGTCACCACATACACACTCATCAATTTGTGTGTGATCCCACCCCTAATATTCCGTACCTCATGTTCCGATCTCTTGATATTTCTCCAATCCTTGTCCCTTCTGTCAACCCATCTGTTGTGATCTGTCCCGTCATTTGTCCATCCAGTGCCCATTATATCCTACAGACCCATGTCTGTCGACACCTTATAGAAACATCTAACACTCATGTTTTACTGTGTGTCCACCTGACCCACTACAAATGTGAACTACATACACCCCCCCCCTTAACCCCTTCTATGAACCCCACTGGCCCACTTATATCACCTTGTGCAAACTGTTCAATGTGTATACTATATAAAATCTCAATACCTCCAAAGTGTGTAGTGTGAATGTGTGTGTGATTATGGTATAATCTTCTGTGTCACCCCCATCCCCTATAGATGTAGACCTGTGTCCAACCATCAAGTAAAACAAATTTCCAATCATGCTCAAACCCAATGCCCGCAAAAGTGTGTAAAGAGATCAACAAAATCAAAAAAACCCCATCACTCAATCCTGTAGTCCGTGTATACTGATGCCACCCTTCTCTCCTCATCACAACCCCCTATAATGTCTTTGTGTTATTATGTAACTTCCATATTGTGTCCTCTTCAAATTGTCCAATTTAAAAAACCCTGTCCTATATTCTCCTAGTGTTCTCCCCTCACATTGTGTGTGGACCAAGATTAATGTTAATTCAACTTAAACCCCATCCACTCCACAAACTCCACTTCCACCTGTGGTCTCTTATCTCATACACTAAAACCCCCTGTGCCCTCTCCCCTTCTCCTCCAATAAAACAAAACATACTAATCATGAGTGTTCAATGTCTCCTCCCGAGTTAAACATCTATTCTGTGTAGAAGTCATCCGTGTATATACCCAAGTGTCTCACACAACCCGGCCGTTACGCCCTGCAAATGTTCAATCCCACAATACACCAAAGCCCTCGCCTATCCCGCCTACAACTTAGAATCCAGTGTGCCGTGTCACCATAGACTGTGCCCCATCCCATGTCATTAAACCTAACCCAAAGAAAAAAAAAAACAAAAACCACATGTGAGTAACCCTATCAAAAAAACACCTCAAAACTACCCCATCCCAAAAGACCTGTAATTCCTTCCCACCCCCACCATGTCAAGTGTACATCCCTCTCCAACCATAACATACCATGTCCCCTCTGGTGTACTAAGATACATACAACACCTGTGTCTACATCTTCTGTCACGTGCCTGTGTCCTCTCTCCCTTATATATCATCTCTCCTACTCCCTTCACCTCTGTGGTGTGTCTCTCTTCTCATTACTACCGTAACCCCCCAGAGTATACATCCACCTTCCGAAGTATTGCTGGCTCTGATCCTCTATTGCTGCTCCGTCATCACTCAGAAGACTCTATGTCATTGTTCCTGTGGTCCTGAAACCTAGTACTGACTATACCAATCTCCTAACATAGTCCCGTGTCACAAGTGTAAATCTGTGTGACGAACTACCTCTCATTGTGTGTGTGTGCCTCCTTATATATTCCCCCTATGCTCACCTGCACATATTCCATTAACTCTGTCTAACCTGCTGCAACAAAGTCCACAATCGCTAGTCTATTACTGGGTCCACCTCTCCAACTCCCCCCCCCCCACCGCCCCATCCCAACCATCCCCCATTAAACCGTGTCCCCCATTTCCAACCCCCCATCATGTCTGTAACTGTGTGTGTGTATAATGCCCCAACTTTAGACTCCACACCCCACCCAACTTGAAAATAAAATACTACTACATAGTTTCTGTATCCAGTTAGAACACTATGTGTCAACTCATTGTACCCTGTGTTCAAATATCTCCCTCGTTAATATATACTATCCAACTAAATCAATTGTCTGGTGTGAAGCCCATCCAAAAATTCCTCCACCCTCCAACACACTATATCCTTCAATCCCACCTGGTCTCATTACCTTATCACTTCCTCTGTTCGATGTCTTGTACCATCACCAATCTGTTCTAGTGTGTACAAGTTAACTCCCCTCACTTCCATAAAACCAATAACTATCCTTCCACCACTAACCCCAATTTCCAGTAATATGCCAGTCCTGTGTCAAAATTCGTGTGTCCTGTAATGTCATTCAATCCCCCCAACCTTCATACTGTAGTTCTGAGAAACATCCATCGCTCTGTGCTAAAAACAACGTCCAGAAAAAAATTCATGACTCTGCAAATAGAAACAATACCAGTAAACCACCTGTGTGTGTCGCCATGTTTTATATGCCTTGTCCTTCCTGTTCTACGCTACCCACAACCATCCAATTACTAAACGTGTAAGTGTGTGTGTGCCATCATTGTATACTTACTATCTTTCTCACGCAGCTGTAAATCTCCTGTGCAACTATACATATACATCCACCATATCCCAAACCCCTCATTAAAATCTTTAATCATTAGCCTCCCTACTTACCACCCTCACACATTTCAAACCAATCAACCTTCCCACCCCCCTCATTTGTTACATTCCCTTCCACATATATCCTTCCAATATATCTTCCCACATCCTCCTCACCAATTCTACCCCCACTCCTTCAATCCCCAAAATAAAAAAACAATAAACACATAACAATCCCTCAACAATTTCCCCAAACACCATACCATTATCCTCCAAATTATCCCCAACCCATCCCACCAACCATTCCTACCCACCAAATCCCACCTACAACATCCAAAACTCATTACACTCTCCAAAAATCCACCATATTTCCCCTTCCCATCCTCTACCCCTTTGTATATCCCATACCCTACCCTTTTACATTCTATCATTCTTTTCCCATCTCAACCTTCCCACATTCAACCCCCTTCCACTTACCCCCCCTTCCACCTATTCCTAAAAAAAACCTCCTCCTTCCCTCTTCAAAATACCACAATTAACCCCCCCTCATCTCCCGCCTAAAAATACCACACCCCCCATCCAAATATATATTTTTGTCAGTCTGTCCACATCCGTCGTAACCCTTCTCTGTAGTTGTATAGACAACACTGCCTACTTCTCGTACCTCCATCTCTTACTACTCTCTCCACTCATGTGTGTGTGTAGCTCTCACCTACACGGTCAGAAGTAAACACAATCTCCAGGTGTGTTTTTGTGTGTGTTTCACCCCACAGAATCAACAAACTATCAGTAAGTATATATATACACCGTCTCTCTCCAACCACATGTATCTCTGTTATTTCACACTCACTAGATCAGACTAGCAACTTCACTCATAACACTCTAACAATCTAACCGTACATTGTCTCCTAGTTGTGTGTTCAACAATCTCTTTTATTAAAACCCTCCTACATAACCAATTTGTGTTGTAATCCCTCAAATTCTAAATATACACAATGTGCATCCCCACCTCATGTTCCCTTCGTGTCAGCTGTCCCAAGCTTAACCCCCAATGTCTAGCTCTCATCTGTGTGTGTAACCTTTGCAGATCTGTCTCCTTCTACCACATGTGTACTGTTCCATGATCCCTGTACTTTATCACCATACTATACATATTTTTATCCCCCTTACACTCTCAGTCAGAAAACTGCTACTGTGTCCTGTATTCCCTCTCCACATAGATCAAACTAACATCCCGTGTACTTAGATCGTGTGTGTTTTGGTTCTATCTCTTGCCCCTCTGCCCAGTATTTCATCAGAACAGTGATCTTTTGTAATTTTTATACCCTGTGTGCTTTAAAGTGATCCTGTAACACAATCATGTGTGCCCACCCCATTGTTATGTGTGAATGTGCCCACTGTTGATTTGAATGTCTCACCTGATCCTACTCTACCTGCGTGCAATCACAGTGCCAACATACCGATCATAAGAAGTGTGTCTTAGCCGTGTGTAAGTTAATTGATGTATTGTGCTAGTAGATTTCTAGGTATTCGCGCATATTTGTGTGTTGTCAGTGCAACTAGTGTTTTTAGATGTGTGCACTATTCGTACTTTGTGTCTCTGTGTGTGTGTTAGTGTACAGACAACTACGCTTTTCATAATTGAGGTGTGTGTCTAGGAGATCAGAGGCTGTGAAAATAGAGTGGTGTGATCGCACACAGCCCCTTGACTCAGTCTGTTAGTTGACGCGCAGACCTTCTCGACTGTGTATCTGCCTGTATTAGAAGTGATTAACTTTTTCTGTAGTGTGTGAAAATGGGAAGTCATCAGGGCTGTTTTATGCACTTATGCCTACAATAACCTCAAGCTATTTAGGTAAAAGACACTGACAGCAAAAGGGAAACAATGTTTTGAACTTTTGGACCACTTGTGGGTAGAGTTGAAGAAACCGCTGTATTTGTATTCAAGTCCCGTCTGCACCAAATTGGGAACGTGTAGAAGCGATCCTGGGATTCGATTTAGGTCAAGATGTGCTTTGAATCTGATCAGTGTCCAGAAGGATTCAGGCAGGTTGAAAAACCAAAGTGGATTTCCCAAATACTAACAAAATAAATAAAAATTAACATTGATTTTTAGGAGCAAACCAGTAACAATACAGTTATAGGAAAGAATCTGCAGAAACTAAACAGATTGCTAATACTTGCAAGTCAAATTTATGTATAAGATTGGTAAGATGACTGTATATAAAATACAGTAGCTCTGTATAAGCTGTAGTGGATGGTGAGATATGGAGCCTGAAAGTTCACGAGTTCAACCCTTTGTTACCTTTTTTGCTTGTTCAGTGTAAAATATATTATTGGGAATGACTTTAGGACAACAAAAATTGTAAATATGCCAAAACACTGCGGAACATTTGTGGAGTTCTGACTTTGTCTGAGAAATAGTATTGCCTCCATAAGACCTGCATACATGACCTCACTTGATTTCATTATTTCCAGGTAGAGAACGGCCTCTCTACACTAACTTGGGTTGGTGGCAAAACGGTGACACAGGGAGAAAATCTCTTAAATGTCAGGGTATAATGGAATTTCCTCTGCCACAGTCCGTTTTGATGAATGGGTTCAACTATTCTTCTTCTTTGGAACCAGGAGAAACATGTTGCCGTGAAATCTGTTTGCATGGGAGCAGGAATCTTTTCCTCTGGGGCAGCGCTTTGCCTGCTCCATGTCATCAATTACAATCTCATGTGATGAGACTGAAGTATATGGGAGCAGCAGCACTGTCCGGCCCAATTCCTCTTGCTCTTTGCCCTGCATGAACTAACTGGACCCACATTCTTATATATTTGGGAGTCGGTGCCTTATCTGCGACTCCGCACTCCTGCACAATCGCCACCGACTAGACTACAGCCTGGCTCCAAGTAAATCTTTAGTTTGTTCCACATTGTAAAACCTTTTTTAATGCGTCTAATTTTTCTCCAATGAAACCTGTCCAAATCCTGTCACAATCTGCAGGATGAAAGAAGGCCGAAACTACTTGTAATGATTTGATGATTCTTTGAGGGTTTAAACTTGTTTGCTCAGGGAACGCAGTGTTTGCTGTGGGCAGCAGTACGTGGGGCAAGTGCGTTCGGTATAAGTAAATTGTGATAATTTTCTTTAACTGATGATGCGTTGTTCGCTTTATCATGCTCCACATGTGCGCGCTGCAGCGCGTTAGGTTCCTTCAGCAAGACATGGACGTGACAGATGGCTTTACCAGGAATGATGATTATGGGAAGAGTTGGAAATGGATTGGTTTCAGTGACTCTTGTGTGTGCTTTCCTTACATTTTTATATGCAACAAGAGTGAGAGTTTGTGGGGTGGTTGAGTTCTGCTGAGGACGGTTTTGTTGGTGCTGCGGCATTCTTTCAGATGGGATTTGCAAAAAAGTTTTATTACCTGAAAAAATGTATTTCTATGGACGCTGGGGGAAATTTTCCCTATTGTTTTGAATTGTTTGCCCACGTTAAATCATTGACCGTCATCTGAATGGGGGTAATTTGTTTGTAAGGGAAATTTTTCCTATTTTTTTTGAAACCAACCTTTTGCTTCTACCGTCAATTTATTTTTAAAAGGGGTTTTCCACTACTTATTCTTTCCCTCTCCTTTTTCTGGGTTCCTTTGCTTAGTTTCTTTTTTACCCTTACTAACTCAGTCCATTTTTGGTTGCAAAATCTCACCTATCGAGAGATGAACAGTTTTAGTTGTGACCGGGGGGAGCTTTGACCCTCAAAAGGGGGATCTCCCTTGGTTGGCTGTTATTGACCAAAATTGCAAAGGACTGTTTTTGCAAGATTTTTAAAAGAGAACCTGCACATAGGTATGGCCCCCCTTTCTGGGACAGAACGCTTTTGTTTAGACCCGCTTTGCCAGCGCGTGTCCTTTTTCTTAAGATGCAGCGTTTTTCGTGTTTTAAAAGCCAATCGCGCTTTCAGCCGAAAAGTCGGGGTCAGTTTTTTTTATTTCCCGCCCACCGAAGTTGCCCCCACCTACTTTGTAAACCTAAACTTTTGGAATAGTAGAAAAAGTGATAACGGTCATGGGGGGGGGCAGTTTTGGTGGGAGGGGCAACCCCTTAAAATATGTAAAATTTTGAGCTTAAATGTCTAAAAGACAGCATCATAAGAAAAAGGGGCCGCGGGAAACAGCAGGACTGACACTAGTTGTTCTGTCCCAAGGGGGGCAAAAAAACTATGTGAAAGGTCCTAAAAAAAAAAAGAATTTGTGTGGGGCAACCCCCCTTTTAAGGTTCGTAATAATCTAGGTGCCACAATGCGCCTCAGGAGGCCCCCTGCCATGTGTTGAAATCAGCATCTAAGATGCAATTCTCCCCGGTGGTTTTTTCTCTGCTTTCCTGGCTGTTATTAGGGCCCCTTTCCCTTTTCTGGTAAAAAATACAAACCCAGAATCCTTTGCTTTGGGTTCCAATCACTCATCCTCAGTCTTGATTAAATCCTCCATTTCCTCCCTTCTTTGGAACCCAAAGTGAAGGCGGGGACAAAAGAATAAGTTTTCAAAAAAGTTTTTGAGAGAAAAAGCCCTTGGCCCCACGTTTCTCCGGGGGCTTCAAAAAGGAAAGTTTTTTCCCCCTGGGTGTCTGGACACTGACTTTTGGCCCTGTTAAGGGTGATCCCTCTTTGGGCAAAGAAGTGCAGTATGTGGCTGGGGGGTTTAAACCAAAGTAAAGGTATTATTTTGTAGCAGACATGCCATTATCACTGGGTTTATCTGTTCAAGATAATATCACACGGTCTTGAGGTTCTAAGTTGGGTAGGTCTGGAAATGTAGCTACGATATAGGGTGGGTAAGGGTGGGGGCTTTAAAACGATATAAACCTGCGGAAACAGTTTTCCCTTTTTAAAAACAGTCTTAATTCAATTGGAACCCCTTTAACTCCACGTATTTGTCTAAATAGCGTGAAGGATTCATGTTTGCAGCAGGGGGGGTTTTGAAAAAATTTAAATAAATTTAAATCACGTTTTAAAAAATCATAGTCAGAAAGGGTTGATTTAAATCAGGTTTTAAAATAAAATTTCAAACCAAAACTATTTTCTTCTTTTTTAAAATGCAAGTAAAATGAAGATTTTAGAATCATTTTTTAAAATTATTTTTTTTCCCCCATTTTAAAAGGGTTAAAAAATTCATTTTTGGGAAAACACTTTTCTTTTTGTACGGGGGAAAAGGAAAAAAAATAACCCTGACTTAAATTTAACAATTTAAATAGATTTATTCAACTGAAACAAAAACCAAAAAAACATAAAAATTTTTTTAAAACAAAATCCATGTTTTTTTAACAAATTTGGCAAAAACAAAAAAAATTATATTTTTTAAAAGAAACTTAGACTGCACCCCACCGACCCCTTTAAAAATTTTAAATCTACTGTCCCTGCCTGTCCTCGGGTACCCTCCCCTTGTCGCATTTTCATCATAAACTTCTTCTTTTTTATTCATAATCTGGAAAAAAAAAACAACCCTTTTTTTGCTTTATTGGGCCCCAACCGTTTCTAAATTTCAAAAAAGGAAGGGTCCAAAGGAAGGAATATTCTTTCAACCCCCCTGCAGAAGAAGCTACTCCCTTTTTAAAAGTGAAAAAAAAAAAAAAAAAAAAAAAAAAAATCATTACTTGAACAGCCCCTCAAAATTAAGCGCTTAAGTGCTTCCCCCCAGTTTCTGGTGGCCCTTTCCCTTAAAATATTTCCACAAACATATTTTTCTTGAAGGGTTTTCCCCCCTTTTGGCTTGAATTTTAAAATTATTTTGGGCTTTAAAGATGGTTTATTGCTGGATAAATGTAAATAGTAATCCTCTTCCCAGCACTTAGGTTTTGCCCCTGATTTTGGGAAAATTGAAAAATTTTTTGGGCCAAAAAATGGCGGAGTCAGGGCTTGTCCCATTCGTTTGTTTACGCTTGAAAATTTAATTTTGTCCTTGTGTATTTTCTGTTTTAAGTGTTCACTCATTTTCCTTTCCAAATTTCAACAGAAACCGCAATAAAACAGTATTTTTCTGTATTTTTTTTAAAAAGCTTGAGAGAGGGGTTTTTCGGGAAGCCGCATATTTTTCAAACTTTACTTTTAAACCCAATGTTGGGGAATTTGGCCTTTGACAGTGCCATTTTTTTTTAAATCTGATTTTCTTCACAAAGTGTAAATAGAATGGGCCAGTTTTTAAATATATTTTGCTAAAAACCAGTCCCCCACAGAGTTCCATCTAACATTTTGGGGACGTTAGCTTGGTTTCCCCCCTTTCCCTTTTCAGAAACGCGAAACAAAATGAAATTTTCGGAATATTTAGCAATTTCAACAACATTAGCCTTTTTTTCTGGAACACTTTAAATCTTTGGCTTTAAAAGGTGCCCCGGGAAATGGGGCACCCGACCATTGGTTTTTTAGCAGTTTTTTATTCCCCCCCCTGCTCTTCTAAAAACTCTTCTCATCTTTGGGTAGGGATTGGGAGCATTGTCAGTGACCAAACTGCGTATTTGACATGTGTATTTTTTTTTTCACATGTCGTTATAGCTTTTTCTGCCCCTTTTTGTAATATTTGCTGTGTGTGCAAAAACCTGACGTATCAGTTGTTTGTGCAAGGGGGGACTTTACCTTCTTCTGGTTATAAAAAGCACATACAATAGGAAACCTTGTGGGGCATTTCTCCACCCCTCAATACTTAGGTTTTAAACAAATTTTTCCCTCCGAGCTGTTTCACAAATTTCTCCCTTTTTTTCTGTCAAAAATTGATCCCGCAGTTTTTTGCAAAAATCGCTTTGCTGGTGGACTTTATTCCCGGGCTCATTTAAATTTAAACCCCCTTAAAGAAATGTGGGTTTTTCATTTAGACGGGAAAAAAGAGTTCGTTGCTTTAAATTTAAAATGGGCCCAATTTTTTTCCCCAATCAAACTCTTTTTTTAATCTGCAAATTCTTTTCAAAACCTAAACTATGGTGGTTCCAGGAAAAAAAGGTTTTTTCTTCCTTTTGGGTGATGGGGGGTATTTTGGCTGGGGGGTTTTTTTTAAAAGCTGCTGCTAATGAAAAAACTATCCCGGAAAGGATAACTCGAAAAAAGTTTTAAAAAAGGATAAGGAACTTGGAGGGGAAGTTTTCCCAAAACCAGAATTCCCCAAAAAAAAAAAAATTTAAACTTTTTATTTTAAAAGTTTTAAAACAATTTTGCTTATTGTTTCACAACAAAATCACTGCCCCTGCCCCAAAAAAAATATTTGTTTTTGATCATCATAACCCGTACCAAAAAACAGTAACATGCAGTAATAATAAGAAATTTTAAAATTTTTTTCACACTGACAGTTCAGTCTTTAGAAATAGGATTCATAAAAAAAATTTACCAACCCCCGGGAAAATCCCGCCTGTTCAGAAAATGTTTCTTTGGGCATTTTTCACCCCCCACTTCTCATGAAAGTTGCCTCTTGCGCCCCCCAAAAGGGCCCTTTCAAACTCTTTTTTGCATCGTTTTGCATTTTTCACGCAAAGCCGCCTTACCGATTTTTCGAAGGAGCTTCAATTAAAATATTTCCCAAAATGGGTCTTTTTACGGCCTGCTGCCATTAAAAGGAAAAGATGAAAAAAAAACCCCAGATCGTACACACAAACCGATCCGATTGTCCCGCCTGTTGGGAATTCTGATTTAATTTTTTTTCTCAAAGGGTTTTACTTTCATTTTTTTGTTGCTTTCCCCTTTTTCCTCCCCCATTAGATTCACATTCTTTTTGGTTTTTGCAGGGTCTATTTTACTTTCCCAAAAAATCCGGGAAAAATTTTTGTCTAACTTCTTTGGGCTTGGGATTGAAGGGGGTTTAAATTTTGTATTATAGGTTTGGAAACAATAGGATTTTAAGGGGCTTTTTCTCAACTCTTTTATGTTGTAACATTTTTTCTGTTTAAGAAAAGGCTTTGGGCCCCTTTCGGAGTCCAATTCCGTTTTGAAGAAATGCGTAAGTAAAGCGAGGCGTGAAAATTTAGGAAAAAACCCCCACTAACCCTACGAAACCTCGGAAGGCATGGCATTGTAAATGTTACACATTTTCAGCCTTATTCTACTGAGTTAAAAAAAATCGCTTACTCGAGGGAAAAACCTTTTTGGAGGGAACTTTTTTCCCAAAAAGCAGTTTTTTGAAAAAAATCCGTTTTAAATAAAAAATTGATTTAATAAAAAAAATCCGATTTTTTTTTTTTTATTTTTTTATTTTTTTAAAAAAATCATTGATTTTTATCCACCCTGTGATGCAGGCTCACGCTCTGAGCACTTATGCAAAGTGGGGTGGCCCCTATTCCTGCGATTTAACACTTTGGACGCCACGACAGTCGTGGCCACAACATCTAAACGAATGAGGAACGGTGCGGTGCGCCATTCCCTGATTGGTTGTCATTGAAGCCTCATGCAGGCCTCCGTAGCTGCCATGTTAGTACTCCTTTTCCCCCTTCTGAATAGGGTGAAAAGGCTATGCTAATGGGAAAAAGTGATATAAGTTCGATCGGTTACAATAAAACCATATAATTTATCCTGTATGCTGAATACCATAGAAAAAAGAAAAAATTCCAAATGCCAAAATTGTGGGAGTTTTTTTGGGCATTTCGGGGCCCCAAAAAAATTTAATAAAAAGTGATCAAAAAGTTGCATGTATCCCAAAATAATACTAATATACAGTAAACTTCATTTCTGCCCACAAAAAGTGAGTCCTCACTTTGGGTCCATAGGCTGAAAAACCAAAAAGTTATTTGTCACAGAAATGACTTTCGCAAAAATTTAAAAAAGACAAAAACTAATTTAAGTACTAAAAATGACGAAACCTCTACAAATTTGCTATCACTGGAAACGTATTGACCTGAAGACCACATAACCTGTCGGTTACAGAGAAGAGTGAACGCCATAAAAACGAAATCCCTGCAAAAATGGGGCAATTGTGTTTTCTTATGTCCCATCCCACATACAGATTTTTTTGGGTTTCCCAGTACATTATAGTGTATGGTCGTTTTCCATTAAGGGAAATTTACACGCACGGGAACATCCCGGTCATTTTTAATCCCGAGGGTATTTGTCCTGTTTTTGTCCCATGCCCGGGGCCGAGGAGGGTGGATTTTCATACACCCTCCTTTTCCCGTTTGAAAAACCGGGGGTGGAAGAAATGAACAGTTCTAGTTTTTGGGAAACCCTTTTGACGGGGGGGAAAATCCATGCATTTGGGGAACCCGCTGCGGGGGTTTTCCCTTAAGGTCATGTAAAACGGGAAAACGGGCTAAAAAAAACCTTTGCCGGGGGGGACAAGCCCTAAACGGTACATTTTATCCTGCAAAAAACAAGCTGTCGTGTTGATGTAGACTTAAAAAAATAAATAAAATAAATGCTTAATAATGCTTGGTAGGAGTGGGGGGGAAAAAAATGCTTGAGCTTGGAGGAAGTCCTTGATAAAGGGGTTATCTCAAAATCAATACTTGGGTTACGTCTACAAAGAAGTGATTTTTAAGCCGGTTCGGTATTTAGAATTTGCAAAAATCAATTAAGTAATCCCCATAGATCTCAGTAGGAAATCCAAGCTGTAGTCTACACAGCTCTAATTTTCTGAGGTTGGATTTCAAATCCGAAATAGTGTCAAAAAACATGTTCTATAATCTGCCATATTTCACTTAAAAACTGAGGATTACAGTACTGTTCAATTGAATGGGACGGCCGAAAACCGCAACAAAAACGGTACGTGAAAGGAAAACAGTGTAAAATACTGATCTGATTAGAATCCAACGAGTATTTTGTCCTCTCTTGTATGGATGTAGCCTTAAAGGGGTTGTCTCACTACAAGGATTGCTTTTTATCTTAAGGATCTTGGAAAAAAACAAGTCGCTTTGCAATATGTGTATTAACAGTGTCCTACCTATTCTGAGATATCCTCTCTTGTATAAGCTACATCAGCTCCTCAGGTCACTATAGCTACAGTCCTGTTTGCTCTCTCCTGATAGACTGCCAGCTCTGGTCGCTATAGCTACAGACCTGGTGTCCTTAGCAGCTAATCACTGCAGCCCGCTAGTAGCCAGTAAACCCACCCCTGAATTCAAATATGAAACTGAGAAAACGGGACTGAGGTGAGATGAATCGATGTAGTGAGACAACCCCTTTAAGAGCACTTTGCCGTGCCTGACATGTGAATGACGCGCCTTCTCCCCGTGTACACTTGTCATTCGTTATCTCACGTGATGTCCCATATTTTTCCTTCCTTGTTGTTGCAGAATTTTATTTTGAAGCCACAGTATACCTTGCCATAGGCTGTATGTGGAAATGGCGGCTACGTGTTTGGAGAGCGGCCATGTGGATGACGCTGCTCTGCATTCCTCTACACCTTGCTGACTTTGCATGGTAACATAATGAGTGGACGGCTCAGTGTCCCTGGGACACATCTGTGTTTCCGGCTTGGCAGGATAAAATCTGTCACACTCATGGTAGCTGATCGCCGGGTGTGCCACATGTTTGTGCATTCCTAAAACTCTGCTGCAGAACATACTCAAATACAATGAGATCCACAGTCTGCTTGTGGTGTCCAGCCTGTGGACTGTCTGGGCATGCTGACTGCTATGGCTTTACTCCAGCCTGCAACCTCAGTATATGAGAGCTGCAAGCAAGTGTAATGGATTTATGGAAAACCGATTTGTTTTTTTTCCTATTTTTAATTTTCTATGTCACAATCTATTTTAAAAATGATTCTGAAATCTTTCCGTTTTTACTCTTCGGGTCCGTCTACACAGCAAGGCTTTCCCGTCAGTTTGACGCTGATTCGGATTTTGAATATAGTCAAAAACAGACTGTAATGCCATCCCCATAGACCTCATTGGAGAATCAGAGTTTGATTTTTCTGAGAACGGATTTCATGACCTCCGTTTTATTTAAAAAATTTAGAACATGTTCATTCTTTCATCGGATTTCATTTGGAAAATGGTGAAAAATTTACTATTGAAGTCAATGGGATGGCATGAAAAATTATCAGATAGCTTTGTGACCCGTTTTTTGAGCGGATTTTAATTCGAATTTGCGTCCAAAAGCTCAGTAATGCTTTCTTGATGTACAGAAATAAAAGAAAAACTTAATGAGAAAACCACCTGTAAATCTGCTGAGAATACTTGCCAAAAAGCAAAAATGGAGTTAGAAATTCTCGAGTTCTTTGTGTAAAATGCTGTTAAACACTCGTCAGACGGCACGGTTTTGGGATTCAGAATTAACCAGATCAAAAATCGGGTTACTCGATCGCGATCCGCTCCCCTCCCCCCCGGTAAAATCAGGTAAAAATCGCGATGACGCCATTTTCACCTTGCATTGACTTTAATGGGAATCGATGATCAAATCGAGAAGATTTTCATGGAAAAAAATCGGCTCGATCTTGATTGATCAACTCTATTCAAAATCTGACAAGTATGTTGTTCTTGATCATGTAGATTTATCCTTAGAGGTGTTTTACCATCAGACATTGGCATATGAATAGGATTCGCCGTCAATGTCCGCTCCCTGTAGGTCCCATTAAAACTCCTATTCTGAATGGAGAAGTGGCTGCGCTCGTGCGGTTATACTCCATTCATTTCAATGGGAGTTCCGGAAACAGATGAATGCAACCACTCGGCTGTTCTCGGAACTACCATTACAATGGATGGGGTATAACCATGCGAGTGCAGCCACTTCTCCATTCAGAATGGGGAGTTTCAGGGGCTGTTCTGGAAATGTGTTGGTCTCGGAGGTGGGAACCGCACCTATTTTTCATTAATGGCATGTATTATTGATATGCCATCCGTGTCTGTGATGGCAGAACTCCTTTTAAAGCGAAACTGTCACATAGGTTATACCCCCCTTGCTGAGGGCTGCACAAGCTAGTGTCAGACCTGCTGTTTCCAGCTCTGTATCCCTTATTCTGTAAGATGCTGGAGTTTTAGAGCATTTAATGCTCAAATCTTATTCATGAGCAGGTGTTAGCTCCACCCACCAAAGGCTAGCCCCGCCCACTGACAGTTATTCTCATGTTTCTACCTATTCAAAGTAATAGGTTTATCAGTTGAGGTGGGCGGGGCTAGCCTCAGGTGGGCAGGGTTTGAAAAAACCTGACTTTGACTCTTCAATGACTCTTCTGGCTGAAAACTTCAGATTTGAGCATTAAATGCTCTAAAACTGCAGCATCTTACAGAATAAGGGACACAGCGCTGGAAACAGCAGGTCTGACACTAGCTTGTTCTGCCCTCAGCAAGTGGGGCATAATCTATGTGACCGGTTCTCTTTAAATTCCAAAACTTTATATATGAGAGATTGCTTCCAAGCACTCCTCATCAAAGGTAAGATTATAATGAATGGTAACTCCTATATATGTTGTAGATAACACAGGGTTCACAATAGGTGATGGACGCCGCTAACCCCCTGCTTCCTCTGTGCAGGTAATGGAGCATTCCCATTTAAGTCAGTGGAGTCCTGGCCATTGTCCTCCATAGGCCCGGTGGCTGCTATAGAGCACCTCTCTTCATGCTGTAATACTTTAGGAAAAATGGCCACCTTCTATAATCATGTAAGAAAAAAGAACGGAAGAAAAAAAAAATGTACAATCGAATAATAAAAAAGCACTTTATAATTTTTTTTACCAAATAACGTAGAAAGACTGGGCCTGTTTTCTTTAACCCCAGTTTATAGTTTATGCTGTATTGAGCCTTTTCCAGGTTTGGACAGCTTTTTTTTTTTTTTTTTTTTTTAACATGGCTTATTTTGAAATTTTCTATTTATAAGGAGCGGACAATGATTTGCTTGGCATGCATTGCACACTTAAAGGGTTAGGCCAATTCACATCTGTCCGAGGTTTTATTAGGAGTTTCGATCACGGATTCTGTCAAAAAGAAATGGTGCAGTGTGATACATTTTACCATGAAAATGACTGACACCGTGATGGGCCACGTTATAGTCAGTGGGGTCCATCAGGCACCATTGATGTCCATCATCTAATTCATATAATGGATCAGGCAGATGTGAATCGAGCCTTACCCCACCAAAAAATATTTCTCCGCTGTCCACAGGGTAGGTGTTGATCAATATGATCTGTAGTGGTAAGACCACTGGGATACCTACTGAGAATGGTGTGTGTATGTGGAGGGGTGGTTGCATGTGCACACTGCTCCTCTATGCACCTTTTATTGGACTGACAGAGGAAGCTAAGCACAATGTTAAATGTGGCATGGTCACAATATACGTGATTCGGCTTAAAGGGATGTTCCCACCATGCACTGTGATGGCATATCCATGCAACACCTTTTTATATGGATCCAAGCTACAAACTTGCTTCAGGGGAAACTCTCTGAAGATTGTCCCCCCACTGATTGTGTTGAGCTACTCCTGGTGGCTATATCAGTTAGATTTTTATCATTAAAGGAACCTGTTACATAAAAAATTCAGTCCGATCTGCAGGCAGCATGTCGCAGCACAGGGGGAGCTGAGCAGATTTATACATTTGAGTGGAGATGATTCAATACAACTTTTAATTTCATTGATTTAATTCTGGGCAAAGTGTCCAGTGGGCGGTCCTAGTCGGTGATTGACAGCTATCTCTATTTGAGCACAAAAGGCTGTCAGTCACTGAGTGAGACCAAGGTGAACACAGGTAAATGAAATTAATTCTGCTAAGTCCTTTCCTACAAAGCTATGTCCATGTGCGTGCCATCCTTTGCTCTATAATATACTGCTGGCATACTGGACAGTTGGGGCTTGTCCCCACACCAGGATTTTCAGTCGGATTTCCAGACAGTTTTTCGGATTTGAAAGCCGTCTGTAAACAGACTGTCAACCATCCTGACTGACTTTAAGGGCCCGTTTACACGGCACAGGACAAATGCCGGTCGGTTTATCCGACCGATATTTGTCCTGATTTTGTGCCGTGCACACGGCCGCAGGGGGTCGGCTTTTCTCAGCGATTAGTGGAGAAAAGCCCTCCCCATTCACATTCACTTGTTCATATTCTATCTGAAAACTGGACGGAAGAATGAACATGTAGAATGTATTTTGGGCGGTCGGCGGTCTGAAATACTGCCGGGCGGAAAACCCGTGCAGTGGGGACTGCTGCACGGGTTTTCCATAGAGCCCCATGTAAAAGTTTGCGGCCGGTTTTTCAGACGGTTTGCAAAACCGCAAACCAGTGCCGTGGGGACATGGCCTAATAGAAAATCCGTGCAGCAGTCCCCACTGAACACGGTTTTTACACTGCCAGCGGTCCAGAAATCTTATAACATGTTCATTATTCCGCTTGGTTTTTGGGTTGAACATGAACTTGTCAGTGGTTGAGTGGGATGAGCGAATCCGCAACTTGCGGACAGAACCACCCCCAAAAACCACGGAAACTATGTCAAAATATTCTTTAATCAGAAACCGGCCTGTATTTGCATACTGCTGTGTGGACGCAGCCTAAGGGAACTGGTCATGGAAATTATCCTTTATGGCTGTGTAAAAGAAGGTAGGGGGTTTCAAATTCTCGAGAGAAGGGGAGAATAAAGAAATCCCTAACACTACCAAAAATATGTAAATGATCAAAATCGCTTGGAATTTCGGGCCTTTTTAGAAAAAAAAATAGACCTTAAGTTTTATGTGTACGTCATGACCGTTCTTATGATGGACCACTGAAGAGTTTATGGTTGGTGACTGACCATTCTTCTGATGGACCACTAAAGAGCTTATGTTCGGTGATTGACCGTTCTTCTGATGGACCACTAAAGAGTTTATGGTCGGTGACTGACCATTCTTATGATGGACCACTAAAGAGCTTCTGGTTGGTGACTGACCGTTCTTATTATGGACCACTAAAGAGTTGTAATTTGCTTTTGCATTGGAACAGCTATCTGTGTCTAAACTAAAATGCAATTGTGGCCCAATCTTCTTGATGTGGTCCTCTTTTACTGCTAGATAAGGAGATAGTCTGGTTGACACTGATGTCAGCCTAACCTAGCTGTTCACTTTGCCAGTAAGCGGTGCAGGTAGTCCTTGTGTGGTAGTATATGGGGGTGAACGCTTTAGTGTGGTAGGGAGGGCAGCCTGATATATGAGGTGACCCGTGCTCCGGAGCTTGGCTGTTCATGGGTTCTTGGAAAGGTTAAACAATACAGGTTCAGTTTCACAAAGCATTTAGCAGGGTGACTGTGATCAAATGTCACTTTTTCCTCACTGGCCCTCTGCTGACTTTGATGTAGTTAATCAGGTTCTCTGACAATCACTTTCCTACAGACATGAGACCGCTTTTCTATTTTGAATAATGATGTTCTTGCATAGTGATTCCTTGAAATCATATCTGCTTTCATAGAAGTATCCTTGCCTAAATGATGAGCTTTGTCTGGTTATTACTGTTATCAGTTGTGGGTTTTTGGGATGAGGGGGAGAGGTCACTTTCTTATTTTATGTGAGAATGTTATCCTTGCAGCATAAGGCCCTTTCCACGTGACAAATTCCGACTTGAAATACTCGCCTAAATCCCAAAGTAAACCATTCCCATTGGCTACAGTAGAAAATGCGCATTGTAGTTCATACAACACCTACTTTCTTGGTCGGTTTTTAATATCTCCACCATCTGACATGTTTTTAATGATAGAGTCCGATGAGTAAATTTTACTTGTCCTCTGGGTGTCCCCTAACAGATGATGTAAGAGGTAGTTGCCTTCTGCTTAAAGTAACAGTACACATGCACAGCAGTGGTTGGAAATATTTTGCAAGCAATAATCGGCTGTTGATCACCTGATATCCTTCAGAAATGTAGTGTTGATCGAACCGTTCTAGAAAAGTTAAGTTATAGTAGAACTTCTCGAATTCTTAGAAACCGAACATTATACTATTTGTTCGAGTAAAGTTCGAGTTCACGCCATTTTCAGTTTTATCTTCAGCATCTTTCTGCACTTTTGGCAGCCATCCAATCAGTGCAGAGCACAGATAAACTTCAAGAACATTATCGCTGAGGTGTAGCGCTCTCATTGGCTGCTAAAATCACCTGACCGTGTTACATATATTTCCCTGTGGATGCCATTTTCAGCTCACTCTCTGTACTGTACAGACTGCTCTCAGTTAGAGAGCATTTTCCGCTTCGTAGACATCAATAGTTAGGGAGTTTGGTATTGCTGGCTGCATCTTTCCCACACCCAGAAGCTGTTATTTGGCGACATTGGCAGGCGCACATAAGGCTATGTCACACGGGGGGAATTTCGGCACGAATTTTGCGTCGTATTTGCGCTCTAATACGAGCGAGATGCGTGCCAAAATTAGGGCAATCCACAGTTCTCATAGAGAACTATGGATTATGCCTCCTCTCCGCGCTTGAACAATAAGAATATGCGTCGTGAGTAATGACTGTCAATGGGGCCGGCGGGCATATCAGCGCGACCCCCCAAACACCTGGCGTAATTGTGGGGCGTACTGTACGCTTTGCAATTACGCCATGTGAACATAGCCTAACTCTCATGTACATGGATATATTTTATATAGTGCTTGAATTTGCTAACTCATACTCAGTGGCCAATAGTTCTTTTTTTTTTGTTGCAGTTTTAGGGGTTCAATAATTGTATCACACACCATCTCCAACTCTCCTATGTGTCAAAGGGGCGTTTGGGCCCCCTCAGGATGCAGGGCCCTGTAGCAGCTGCTACCGCTGCACCTCCTATAGCTCCACCCCTGCTTGATAAATGGGTATAAACAGAAAGGCCGGCGGCTCTTTTATATGTTGTATTTTCCATATACAGTTCCCTATTTCACTTCTGAAATCGGATTCTACAGGTGCCGCCAATCTACTCGGGTAAAGTCATAAACCATTTTAATTGCAGGGTTCTGACAGTCAGTAATTGGGAAAATACACTGCCAAAATGATGCTAATTTAAGACCAGGCACTAACATTGTGCTAATAAGCTATGCTCTAGCTATTGAGCAGAATAACTCCTGCCTTTGGTTTGTAATGTTGTGAAGCTTTTCAGTGAGAACCGAGTAAAATTCAAAGCGCTGCAATGGTCATTGCCATTCAGATATCACGCCCCAAAAGTGAGCCCCTTTAATCTCTCCAGAATAGTAGCTAACCTAAGGAATAAGTGGAGGAAAAGCCTTGTCTAGAACAAAAACGCAAGTAAGGAAGTCTGCATTGTCCTTTTATGCAGAACCTTGTACATTTTTGAAGCTACTGTTTACTTATATATACTTCACAGTTAAGTCACATTGTTATGACCACTTCCTAACGCATAACACATGAAAGGAGGCATGATTCATGAGCTGACTTGGTGGGCATGTAAGGTGCTGCGAAAGGCTGTCTTCACACACATCCGGCATTACTGTCATGGGTAAAAGAGGTCATTTTATCAGAGAAAAATGATTGCTGCTGCGGTCAATGGGTGGCAGTATTTCTGAACGTGTGCATTTTTTGAATGGTTCACGTGAGGTGAATGTCTGCTATGAAGGCGCGCAAGGGCGGATGGAGACCCTACAGTGGAGCAGCTCAGCACTAAAATGGACGTGTGCCTATATGACTGTTCAGGGAACCCTACTGAGTATGAAGCACCTAGATGGTCACTGCACCTCTGCTAGTAAGTTGAATACACAGAAAAGGCATACATTTTCCTGGCAGTGTTGGAATCGGACCTTCCCTGATTAGCAAGGGGTTGGTTCTCTGATTTAGTCATGTTTTCTGCTTCATCGACTAGATGGACATTTTATAGGTTAGGCAAAAAGCATTGGAGAACAAACACTCTGCAACCTTTGTTGGAAGAACATGAGCTGATGGCAGAGTTGTGGTCTGGGGAATGTTTTGTGGCATTCTCTGGGGCCAGTCATCCATGTGGAAGGTTCTCTTGACCAATTTGGTTTGACTCTGTCCTTGCAGATCACTTATACCAGTACATGCGGATTACCTCTCTGAAGTAGATGGGATCTTTTCTCAAGACAATGTGACGCCACACAGCTAGAAATGTCCGACCTTGGTTAAAGAGTATGACCAAGACTTCCAAGTACTTCCCTGCCACCTAATTCGCTAGACTTGAACCCAATTAAACATCCGTAGAATAAAACTGGATTGTGCTGATCGCTCTATGGCTTTTTCTCCATGTACCCTCCAGCAGCTGTGGGATGCTCTGCAGTCACCATGGCTCCAGCAGTTACTCTGGATATTAGCTGGTGGTCATAATAATGTGACTGTGTGTATATACCATAAGATTTGTCCCCCAGCCCTGCCTGTATAAAGATGCTGGGGATGAGTAACATTACCATGTGAGAGCATGCCATTGTGAGAGGACACAGGAAGGTGAATGTATATGGGGAGTAACGTCAATGGTGGCAGTCGCTGGAATAGTTGTGTAATGGAGAGCGGGCGTGTGTGCTTCATGTGGTGTGCGGACTGTTCTATAGCATTGTGTGGCATGAAAGCCATTGCTATATAAGAGGCTGAGGAGATGAGGCAGCAGACTATGAGGAATGCTGTGATTGTAGCTGGCCCATCTTGCCCCTGGTGATGTAACTTGTGCTGACACGGTGTTTTTTCAGGTTGGGTTGTGTTTGCGGTTGGGGTGTTAGAATGTGGTCAGGCAGTTCTGAAGTCTTTCATAGAGAGCAATGCAGTCCTGTCGCCTGCGCAGCACGTTCTCAGTCCCCACAAGCTCTGCTTTCATCTGCTGAGCGTGTTACCTGACCGCGGGAGCTTGATGAAATACCTGCTTTTCTTTCCTCTTTCAGTCTGGACTCCCGGATTACTGTGTTCAGGTTTTTCTCTTGTCATAGCTCTATCACTGTGTTATGAAAGTCACATAACTTCCTCATATACATAATAGATATCTCTTGATTCCTCAGCATTTTCAAGAACTCTGCTTGTCTTAAAGGGGTTGTCTCACTACATTGATTCATCTTACCTCAGTCCTGTTTTCTTGGTTCCACTTCGGGCGCGATGAGCGGAGAAAAGCCCTCCCCCTTCACATGCAGAAGCACAGATTCCGTCCAAAAACCGGACGGAAGATTGTGCTTCTATAATGTTTTGCCGCCGGACCGCCAGCGGCAAAACCGTCCGACGGAAAACCCGTGCAGTGGGGACTGCTGCACAGGTTTTCCATAGAGCACCATTTCGGCCGGTTTTTCAGGCGGTCTGAAAAACCGCAAACTGGCCAAAAAACCGTGCCGTGGGGACATGCCCTTTAAATTCAGGGGCGTGTTTACTGGCTTCTACTAGGCTGCAGTAGAAGCCAGGTCTGTAGCTATAGCAACCAGTGCTGGCAGCCTATCAGGAGAAATCAAACAGGTCTGTAGCTATAGCAACCTGAAGAGCTGATGCAGCCCATACAAGAGGGGCTATCTAGGAATAGGTAGGACACTGTTAATGGACACATATTGGAAAGTGACTTGCTTTTGCAAGATCTTTAACACAAAAAGCAATCCTTGTAGTGAGACAACCCCTTTAAATGAATTGGAAATATGAAAGTCCAGATTTGTGCTGTTTTTTCCATGTTCACACGGAATGGATACGCTATGGATACATAGATTTTAGGCAGCAAATTCCTATCAGGAAAATTTACAGCCGTTAAAGTAGCCGTAGGAAAAAATCTGCCAGAAATCTTCTGCTGCAGATTTTTTGTGGATTTTTTGTATTCAGTGGGAGGTCCTGCCAAATTTAAGCATTACGTGCAGATTTTTAGTTTTTTTTTTTTTTTTTTTTAACCTCTGACATTAGCATAATCTGTCATAACATTGGCAGTGGCAAATCTGCTCAAAATCCTCATATTTACTAGTGGAAATATGCGAGTTTTCCGCAGCCCTTAATCTGCAGTATTTTTGATGTCTGAACGTAACTTTAGCGTACGTCCATACGGCAAAGGAGAAAATACTCGATAGATTCTGAATGCTAAAACCTCAATGTCCGAGTATTTGAGCAGTAGATTACGCAAAATCTGAGGATTTTTAACTCTTGTGTTTGCACTATTGAGTTTTTGGACGTGGATCCGAGCCAAAAAAAAAAAAGCCGCACACACCAGTTTCTGATAGTTTTTCAAGCAATCCCGTTGACTTCAATAGTCCATTTTCCGCTGTTTTCCAAGTTAAATATGGCGAATTATTGCCCATGCTCCAAGTATTTAGAATAAAAACCCAGCAGTTTTGAAATCCGACCTCACAATTCATAGTCAAGTGGACTACAGTTCGGATTTTCTCTTGAGGTCTAAGGGGATGGTTTTACGGTTGTTTTTTGACCGTTTTGAAAATCCGAATGTGCGTCAGAAACTCTGCTTTAGCTGCCCTAATCGGGATGGTGATGTCACTCCCTGCTGTGTCTTATCAGCAGCACAGGAGCTTGTTAATGTTTCTTACTGAGAACCTTTAACCCTTTAGAGGTCTGTAGACTGTTGTTTAGCCTACATTTGCAGTGTCGCTCTAACAGACTCAACCATAGCAGAGCTGATATGCCAATCGCTGATGTAGAACCGCCCTCACAGCCTGAACAGGAAGTGGGAGCCTGAAGCTGCCTGCGGCTCTGTAAAAACAGCTTGGTGAGAGCACCCAGCTTAGAGCTTCTTTTAGAACATCTGTCCTTCCAAGTTGTAGTAAGTTCTATCTGTATATGAGACTGTGTAGTGCTTGTGGGCATTAGATAACCATCTTTAGCCCTAATGTGTCTAGCAGAAGACATTGGAGCAGAGGTAGAGCATCCTCTGCCTTCCTCTCTTCCGGTTTTCATTAGCGCTCCTCTATAAAATATTAATTGGGTCTCATTCCCACTAGATCCTTTCATGTATAAGCACCGTTTCCTCTCCTCTATCAGGCTAATGTGGACTGCTGTTCATGTGCGTTGTGACTCTGCATAGCTTTCAGCAGTGTATCATGTTCTGCTTGAGTGGCCTGACCTCATTGTATATGTATGCTGGGACAAAGGCTTGAAGAGGATCTGTGATTGATTCTGATATATATTGGTTTTAGTAAATACTAATGTACTATGAAATAACAATTCTCTGCATCGTGCTGTTCCTTCTAGAAGCTTATTACTCAATCTGTCAGCTGGGTGTCACCAATCATTGTCCAGTCAGTGTGTGTAGGGACACACCCCTTTAAAACTGGAATGGCAACACCCAGGTGACAGGTTCATTACTACATTTCTAGAAGAAATTACAGAGGAACAGCACAACGCAGAGATATAAGAGAAGATGCTCCACAATTGTTTCATGGGGAGCACAATTTACTAAAACAGACATGTCACGGCTCCTCTAATTCATTTTTTTCAGCGCTGTATAGAAAATGAAAGCTTATCTCTGATTGCTGTGGACATCATGGCTGCATTTTTATACGTGATGCTTCTTAGGGCTTGTTCACACTGCGTTTTCACTCCATGTTAACTATGCTTTTTAGATCTGTCTCTGGGACCGACAGGACGGACCCAGAGACAGATCTAAACAATTAGCAGTGAGATTATCACTGCGGGCTATGAGGAAGACGCAGCGGCGTTCACATGAGAGAGCGCCGCTGCGTGTTCCCCGCCTCCATCTTTGAAAGAATTGCATGTCAATTCTTTCAAAGACGGAGCCGACAGGCAGGAGTGAAACACGCAGCGGCGATCTCTCATGTGAATGCCGCTGCGTGTTCTTCATAGACCACAGTGATAATCTCACTGCTAATTGTTTAGATCCATCTCTGGGTTCGTCCTGTCGGTCCCAGAGACGGATCAAAAAAGCGGATGTAACATGGAGTGAAAACATTGTGTGAACAAGCCCTTAAATGTGATCTTTTCACTTGAAAAGGACACATGTGGCGCCTTCTCCATTCCATGTAAACGGAACTAAAACTGGCCATGTGGAGAATGATGTCACTAGAGGAGATGTAAGGTAAAAGGCTCCAGGTAGACGACCATACACTCAATCTCACAAGGAATCGCTTCTAAATAATGCCCTGTGGCTTCAAACACACAAACCATATAAAGAGACAGCCAACTAAAAAGATTAGTTCTATTAGTTATATGTTGGCCATATACATTATTAACACTAGCTAAACCTGGTGATTTTTGGGTAAAGCCGCCAACCATCTGATGGGTATCAGTTCCTACCAATCCACCTCTGATGGCAGATAATTTCAATGGGAGAGTCCCGACCTCTTCGTTTTGAACAGAGACACGATTTCGGGTCTTGTTCTCGAGAAAGGCGCGGGTCCTACCTCTTTGACTTGCACCCATGTGACATTGATGGCATATCCTAGCGATATGTCATGAAGTGGGACAAGCCCTTGAAGCGTGGTCCATGCTGCTTTAAGAATATTCTAAACTGGTCATTTTCATTGACCTTACCAAATCTTTTTTTCTTCTTCCAGGTGTCCAGGCCACTTGGATTGCCGATTATCGTGGAGGACATCCTCTTGCTGCGCGGAAGCCCTCAGTGGAAACCATTTGCGAATGGGATGAATCCGCCTTTGCTGAGCCCTCATCATCATCAGCTGAGAGAGTAACACTATCCAGAGGGGAGCTTCTCTAGTTATGTTTCCATTTTTACAACACCCCATTTGAGTTTGCTTGTCTTTAAAAAAGAATTCAAAGTGGAGTACCGCAAACTTGATATGGAAAATAAAAAGAAAGACAAGGACAAACCTGATGAGAGGATGGCCCGACCTAGTGGTCGGTCGGGTCATGGCACACGCACTGGTTCCTCAAACTCTGGAGTATTGATGGTTGGGCCGAATTTTAGAGTAGGAAAAAAGATTGGATGTGGAAATTTTGGAGAGCTCCGATTAGGTAAGTGTTCTTAACCAGACATTTCTTCATTTGTTTTATTAATTGTAGGAGTCTGTGTAGAGGAGCGAAGAATAATCCATTATATTCTAAATCTCACATTTATTACACCACAGTCGAGAAGGAGCTGTAATGTATTCAGCTGAAATCAACCTGACGGTGCAGTAAATTAATAATGAACTTTTATCATTTGTGCACATGAACCATCTGGCCATTGCTCCAGGGAGTAGCTCTTCCTATAGAGTTTCTGATCATCTTTGCGTCCTATTAGTGCTTGACAATCGAGTAAATGGCTCTGTCCAGTCCATCCTTGTCCTTTCATAAAAGGCAGTAGGATACATTCAGAATTGGTGTATCCAGTGGAATCCATTTTGCCCCCCCATGTAGTGTAGGTTACCATATTGGTTATTTTAAGAACTCTGGTGAGGACTCTTTTTTTGGTTTTTGCCACTGCTGTTCTATTCAGGCACATTGTACTAAACTGAGAGCAAAAGTGCCAGCACGCCACTAACCAAGAATCCTGTGTTCTGCTGCTGGACAACAGCTTGTGCCAATGGTCTCACGGTGGCTATTTATAGTGGCCAAGTAAACAGATCTTCTACGTTTACAGACATTGCATGTGTTCTCATTGAACCAAATGACTCCATCAGATCTGTTTGCTCTATTAGGGTGTGTTCACGCGGCGTAATTTCTTTGCGCATCTCACCGTGTATTTGCTCTTCATACGTAGCAAGATGCGCGCCGCCATTATGGTAATCCATAGCTCTCATAGAGAGCTATGTATTACGTGTCGCCCCCCCCACCCCCCGCGCGTATGATACGATTGTATTGTACGTGCGGGGGGAGAATTGACATGTCAATTATTCGAGGCGATTACGCGCCACGAGTAATGCATGTCTATGGGGTCGGCGGGCTTACACCCCTCCCCACTCCCGTGCTTCGGGAGTACACGCTGATCAGCGCGACTCCCAAAACACTTGGCGTATTGCGGCACGTACTGTAAGCACCGCAATTACGCTGTGTGAACATACCCTTATTCTTTCCTTATGTGGCTCATTTGTACTTCCCGGTTGGTGTATATGCCCTCTGCATTCCAGCCTCCAGTTTTCTTCATTCTTCCGTTGGCATTTAGGGCTTGTTTTTTTGCTTGGGATATGTTTAGTAGTACCATTTTGTCCTCCTTCTCACATTTATAGTGCATCCTGGGATGATTCAGATGCAGGTCTAGCCCCCCCCCCCCCCCCCCCCCCCCCCCCCCGGGAGCTTTGCATGGCTTGAGACTGCCGGTCTTAAAGGGGTTGTCTCGCTACAAGGATTGCTTTTTATGTTAAAGATCTTGCAGAAACAAGTCACTTTGCAATATGTGTCCATTAACAGTATCCTAAATATTCTGAGATATACCCTCTTGTGTGGGCTGCATCAGCTCCTCAGGTCGCTATAGCTACAGACCTGTTCAATCAATCCTGATAGGCTGCCAGCGCTGGTCGCTATAGCGACAGACCTGGTGTCCTCAGCTGCTCATTCTGCAGGCCAGTAGTAGCCAGTAAACACCTCTCTGAATTCAACACTGACAACACGACTGAGGTAAGATGAGACTTGATGTAATGAGACAACCCCTTTAACTCCTCTCCCTATCTTGCTTGTTCTGTGAATGCTGCTCTCTGTTCACTTCAGTAGGAGTTCCAAGTACAGCTCAGTAAGGCTGTGTCTTCACTGCACACATATTCAGTCGTTTTTTCAGCGTTTTTCATTTTCTAAAATCACTGAAAAAAACGACTGAAACCAGGTCCCATAGAATTTAATAGTAAAAACATTCTCCACGGAACATTTTTTTTTTCTGCTCCAGGTCGTTTTTTGAAAAACGTTTCAAAAACCAACAGAACAGGGCAGAAAATGTACTATTTTAAATAAACCGGTGGATGTTTTTTTGGCATATTTCTTGCAGAAATCCACAGCAATTATAACACTGTCCATTACTGCAAAAAATGCAAAACACGCCAAAAAAGTAGTTTTTTTGAGCTGTTTTTGACAGGTACTGAACAAACATCTGTTTTATGAACAGTTTTAGGCTTTGGTGTTCAGTGAGTTTTTTGTCCAATGCTGTGTAGACCTAGCTGTAGTGTCACCATCTGTCTATTTGCGATGGTTGTGGCAAGGACAAGAGGAAAAGGGGACCACTCTTTTCTAGATAGATGTGATTTCTACTTCTGAACCTGTGGGTAGAACATACAAGCGGAGGGGGAGCACGGGTCTAAGAAAATTATTGAATTAAAAAAAAAAAGTGGGTGAAATGGAAAAATAAAAAAAGAAAAAAAAGGAAAAATTAAAAAACACTGTTCACTGTGCTGTATAAATGACATGTTCACTTATTACTCTGCACAGTATGTTTTCAGCAATACCAAATGTATTTGATATTCATTCTGTTCTACCTAAAAAAAATTAGAAAAAAAAATTAGGGGTCTCGGAATATAGGAAGAAATTTTTTTGTTTCTGTTGTGGAATCTGTGCAAGAGCAAGCTGAGGTTTCTATTGATGCCCTTCTGTAGAATAAGCCTCTTTTTTGAGCTCTTTTGATGGGAGGTGGGGTTGACCAAAAAGAAAACGCAATCCTTTTATGGGGTTATCTTTAATCCCAGCCAGTGGCGGTGGGTGTTGGATATAATTAAAGGGGTGTTCTCACCACACTGTTTACAGAGCCACAAGCAGCTTTAGGCTCACACCTCCTAGTCAGGCTGTGGGTGGTTCTACACCAGTGATCAGCATATCGGCTCTGCTATTCCTAGGTGATTCTGTTAGGGCGCGTTCACACAGCATAGGTTTGCCGGACGGTATTTGTCCGGTTTTGCGGCCGTCCCCACAGCCGCCGGGGGGGTGGGGGGGTTTCTTCGCGATGAAAGAACACCCCTCCCCCTCCCTTGGGGTGTTCTATTCCGAAGAAAAAACGCTCCCAAGTTTTTGAGGGGCCCGCGGTGGAAAAAACCCCCGGGCGGAAAACCCTGCAGTGGGACTGTCATGGGTTTTTCCCTAGAGCACAAATGGCTCATTTTCAGCCGGTTTTTTAGGGGTCTGAAAAAACCGCAAAACCGCCCAAAACCCTGCATTGGGGAAGGGGCCCTTTAAAGGGAAAACTGCTGAAGGTTTGTAAACTGTATTGCACAAAGTTGTAGAGCTCTAAAGGGTTAAACTGAGCTTTAACCTTTAACCGAACTTATAAGAAAAATGGTGAACCTGGTTGATTAGCTCAATATGAAAGGGGACTGTTGCTGACCAACTTCACTGACCCGCAACTTAAGGCCCGTTCACCGGCTTATTTTTGCCGCGGATTGCGCCCTATGCGCCCGGATTTGCGCTCAGTACGGGGCCAATCCCCGGGCAGCAATTAAAAGGGGTTCCCCTGTCTCATAGAGAAATGGAATCCGTCGCTCCTCCCCCCCTGGCGAAACCGCCGCGGGGGGAGAAAGGCAGACATTATTTAAACGCGGACGCGCCGTAGATAAAAGCATTGTCTATGGGCCGGAGCGGCGCCCCCCCTCGCGCTCCGGCCCCGCCCCCGTCCCCCCCCTTATTCCGGGGGGATTTGTGAGCTCAAAACGGTCACAAATCCCTGGGGGTTAAGCCCTGGAACCGGGCCCAAGGAAACTACTTTTTTTTCTAAAGAATTTTTTGGAGGAAGGTTTGTAAATATGATGCAATAAAATCATCAATTTTCCATTGAAGGGGGTTCCGGGCAGGGCTAATAAACCCATAACCCCCCAATTTAAAAGAGCCCCCTTTAAACCCAGAAGACAAATGGGGTTAAAAAATAGATTTGGTCATTAAAGGGAATCTAAAACCCAAATTTAAATTTTTTTTTAAAACAAATTTAAAACAAAATACTAAAAACAATTCCTGTTTCCCTTAAGGGGGGCGGAACTAAAATTTTTAGGGTTTGGGCTGTTTAAAAAAAAAGGGACAATTGGGTTTTTTTTTTTTTTTTTTTTTTATTTTTTGGGCCACCTAGAAGGTCAGAAAAAAATCTTTTTAATCATTTTTTAATTTTTTTTTTCAAATTTTCCCCTTGAAAGGGGTATATTCACAGGGGCCCGTGTTGGTTTCTGTTTTTTAGATGCGTTTTTTGGGAATCCATTTTCCAACCCTAAACAGACCCAGACAAGCATATAACAATGTGCAGTGTGATTTACATTGCTTTCAATGTAGAACGCGCATCAGCGTTCCCCCGAGCGTTTGCCCAGCCCTGTTTTCAGGTCTTTGTGATGCGTCTTTGTGTGCGTCCCTTTTGGGGTCTGCTCCAAAATTGGGCATGTTTAATTCCCTTGGGTCGCATCCAAAAGACCCGGGGCCCCCAGACACAATGCAAAAAACCTGCGGGATCTCTCATGTGAACCCCCTGCAGTTTCTCATTGCCCCGGGGGTTTAAAAAAACTGCTAATTGTTAGATGCGTGTCGGGTCCCATTCAACAGACCAACGCCCTCAGAAAAGCATATGTTTTACCCCGGGCACACGACCGCCCCTGTGAACATTTTTCCCTTAAAACGCCCTTTTGGGTGTTTTTTTTCAGATCACAAACAGATCCAACACGCTCTGTGAACATACTCTGAAGCAATTAAAAAAACAAAACAAAAAGAAAAACCCTGAGTATTAAAGGAGTTGTTTCAGTACGAAGATCATAGTTTAAAATGAGGGAATCAAAAATCTAAGCATGTACGTCCTTGGTAACCATTCCTAAAGTGCTATGGTTTAAGAGAACGGGCTGCTTTATATGTGTTTAGCAGTCCCATGTAAGGGGTGCAATCTTACATTGGCAGACCCACCTAAATATGATGTGCAATACCACGTAAAAACTTTTGTGAGACAGATGTGAGGTCCCATGTAAACACAAACAGATAAAGCGTATAGTTTTGATCTGTAGAGGTCAGAGTTGTAGTAATCTGCAGGATATATCACTGTGTGAGAGAGAGAGAGAGAGAGAGAGAGAGAACGGAGGAAAAAAAAATCCCATCTTTCCCAGAGTCCTGAATGTCAAATGCTCATTCTTGTTACAAAATATGTAGAGAGAGCGAGAAATTTAGATATAAACTATCGAGTTACACGTAGCTTTTCACTTCCAATGATTTCAGTGTTAGTTGAGAACCTCTCTCTTCCCCCAGCTCACACAGAATGAACCATCACGTGCACACTGGTGGGGGCGTGTCTGCAGAGACTGAAGATACTCAATGCTGGGAGGAGAAACACACCCCTCTATTTCACAAGCTCTGCTTGGCAACCAGCATAAAACATTGTCAACTGCTGTCACAAGACAACCCCTTTAAAGGGGTATTCCCATTTCATTGATTCGCTTTAAACATGTAGGGAATGGTAAATAAAAACTATTACCAAATACATTGCTGTTCTGATTTGCTTCCTTTCAGAGTTAGAGCAGTTCTTGCTTGTGTGCACAAGATTTCTCAGTTACCCACCACTTTTCTCTGCTCTAGCAGTGGCCAGATGATGACTCCCTGCTGTCTCTTATTGGAGCTTGTTTGTTTCTCACTGACATACTTTGACCCTTTAGAGCTCTGTAGCCGCCTGCCCTGCTGTTAGAAACCTTTTCATTAGCAATGTCCCTTTTAGAAGCTTAGCTAGGAAAAGCAGAGCTGATTTGCCAATCACTGCTATAGAACCACCCACAGCCTGACCAGGAAGTATGAGCCTGAAGCTGACTGTGAAGAGCAGGCTCTGAAACGGCAAGATGGAACAACCGTTTTAACTCCAATTTGGCACAATTAGGTGAAGTCCTTATGTTTGGGTTAAGAAAAATAAAACCAAAAATGTGTTTTTTGTGCCTCAAAAATACCCAAAAAATCACCGCATGAACCCAGCTTTAAGGGATTCTAGAATCTCACAATTGTTGGGAATCCCTAGCCTGCAGGGAGCATCTGTAATTGGATACAGCACACACTGGGGCTCAGGTGCTGTTCAGAGGGCGCAGTAGTGACCGTTTGCTATTTGGATATTCTTAGATGTTGTATGGAGCAGGCTCGCCGGGCATCTGCTGCACTGTGCATTCTGCACCCCTTTATTCAGACTTGGTTCCACCTTGTGTGCACATACTAATTTAAGATTTGTGCTTGACCCCTTTTAAAGGGCATTGTCTGAAGCGGCTGCCCCGTTAGTTTCCCGTTCCCGCCATCCGTGGCTTGATTTCTAGGAGCTGCTATGAAGTGTCCTTCCGTTACGGTTTGCTCTCTGGAATGGCTCCAGGATTTTTCAGCATTCCCAGGACAACGCTGGTATTTTCTCTACTTGGACTGATTGAAATAATCGTCCACTAATGGCGCTCCTTGTTGCCGGGTGACTTTGGCCACTCAGTTGGCCGCTGTTGAAGTAATGCTGCGTGGTACCTGTTTTCCTAGATGTACTGCTCTCCAGATCTGCCGCTGGATATTGGATAGCAGGTATCAAATATTTAGAAGTGAGGGACATGAGAAGCCTGCAAGCCTTTCACCTCGCGAAAGTGCAAGGTCACAGAACTTGTGCTTTATTAGCCAGAATTATTTTGCTGCTGTTGTCGGCTTCATCAGTTTTTTTGATCAAAATGGGCATTAGGAGCCACCCTGATGACTCCCAAGACCCTGCTTGGTGCTGATGGCACATTTGTCCATTCTGAACTCTATAATTAGAGCAGCTCCAGTGGTCAGCTGATCGTTTTGCATCTGTCTCCCAAGTAGCCAAGTGGTTTATTTCACACACAGCGGCCTTTGCATGGACAATGTAGCATTGCATGCCACCATTCAATTGAATGGACGTCTATATAATACTTAAAGGGGTTGTCTCACTACAAATATTGCTTTTTATGTTAAAGATCTTGCATAAAAAAGTCACTTTGTAATATGTGTCCATTACCAGTGTCCTACCTATTCCTAGATATCTTCTCTTGTATGGGCTGCATCAGCTCCTCAGGTCGCTATAGCTACAGACCTGTTTAATCTCTCCTGATAGACTGCCAGCACTGGTTGATATAGCTACAGACCTAGCTTCTACTGCACTTAGGTAGGTAGATATTTGAAAGGCTTAGGCAGACACTGTAAAAGGATGTGTCGAACGGACCAGCAGTAAGTAGGGTCCATTACCGACTATATCTAGAAGCGGTCCAATAGGACCATCTGGTCCTTAGCTTAGGGATGGGATGTGAAGGGATTGCTAAGCAGTTCTCGGCATGAAATGGGGTGTTAACCCTGGAAACAACCTCTGAGATATGCAGGGGAGCAGAGTTCTTCCAATATAAGGCTATCACTGCTCTGGTAGCTAGAAGGACATGGAAGAGCACGGTATGAGGAGGGGTCGGAGGAATTAAATGAAAGGTCAAGAACCGCTACCTCAGCGGGGAGAGTAATGGATGTCTGAAATAGTTCATACAGCAGGAGTTCCACAGCACCCCAAAGCTTATATACCGAGGGGCAGCTCCACCACATATGTAGGAGGGAGCCTCCGAAACCACATCGTCTCCAGCAAAGGTCAGAATGGTTAGGGAACACATGGGTCAGTCTGGATTGTGCTTTTACATTATACATTTTTTTTTTTTTTTTTTTAACTTTTATTGTTTTTTTGCTACTATCTAGATTTGAAACCAAAAAAAAAAAAATCCTGCAATTTTCAACTAAGCCGAATAGTAGACTGATGCTTCCTGTTGTGTAGAGATCATCTCTCAGCAGTCTCCCCATTCTCACATTGAAAGGTGAAACCGATGTATAGATAACTCCAATTACAGTAGTTGATGATCACCGCTTACATCTCCTCTCTGCACAGGCCACAGAGCGTGCCTAGAAAACACTGGCATAGAAGTTAGCTTCTGTTCACAGGCTTCTGTGGTCTACGTAGCTGCTGTAAACTAGATCTGTGAAGATTGGTAAAAAAGATGGCTTCCCCCATAACCCTATACAGAAAACTGACTTTAAAAATCTATAATCCCAAAATAAAAACCACTAAGGAAAGAGTATGTATCATCTGATTAGCTGGTGCGTTAGTATGAAACATGTTACTGATTTATTCACTTAAAAAAAAAAAAATAATTATAAAGAAATTTGTACAGATACAAGAAAATGTGGCATAGGATTTGAGTCTGAATGGAAAGTTAGTAAGCAACTTAGACTTAAAGGGGCTGGCCAGAGCCTCGTCTTCTATCCAATATGGGGTCGGGCTTGAAAGACGCCGCCACCATATGCTGGACGGGACAGTCTTGGGGGATGTTCACACGGCGTATCTTAGATGCGTGTTTGGATCCATGTTTCGAACCCAAAAACGCATTTAATAATGTGCAGTGTGATTTCCATTGCTTTCAGACGAGTGATCACCGATGCGTGTTTACATCAGGACTGTGGAGTCGGAGTTGTGGCTATTTTGCAGGAGTCTGAGTCGGAGTCGTCATAAAATGGACCGACTCACAAAATATATAGTAAGTTGGTCCAGTTAGTTCGATGCAAAGAGGAATTGGGTCCGGCCAGTGCTACTGCTCCCATATCTTCAGCCTCATCACGTGAGGAGTGTAATTGATGACATGGCAAAGCGCTGCCCCAGCGGAAAAAATCCCGCTTCCATGGCAAACAGATTTCAGCAAAATTTTTCACCTGTTTTCAAAGAAGTAGAGGAGTTCAACCATTCATCAAAACTGACTGTGGCTGAGGCAATTCCTTTATACCCTGACATTGTTAGAGATGTTGCCCCTGTGGTCACCGCTTTGCCCCCAACCCAAGTTAGTGTAGAGAGGCCGTTCTCTAGCCTGGAAATAATGAGATCAGATGTGAGGTCATCTATGAAAGATCTGATGGAGGCAATACTATTTCTCAGAACAAATTCAGAGACTTCACCAATGTTCCTGCAGTGTTCTCCATGTTTACAATTTTTTGTGTCCTAAAGTCATGTCCAATAAATATAGATTACACTGACAAGCAAAATGGTAACAATGTTTTGAACTTGAGACTTTGTCTCCATATCTCACCATCCACTACAGCTTTGTACATTACGCTACTGTAATTTTATATACACTCATCTTACATATATTATACATAAATTTGACTTGTAAGTATTTGGCATCTGCTTAGTTACAATTTTGCTCCTAAAAATCAAAGTGTTAATTTTTATTATTTTGTTAGTATTTGGTAAATCCACCTTTTTGGTTTTCAATACAGCCTGAATCCTTCTGGGCTCTGAATCAGATTCAAGCAGGTCTTGACCAAAATCTGATCCCAGGTCTCTTCTACACATTCCCAATGTTGGTGCAGACTGGACATTACAGCTTTTTCTTCAACTCTACCCACAAGTGTTCAAAAGATCAAAACATTGTTACCCTTTTGCTTGTCAGTTTGTGTTGTATCTAAATAGCTTGATTATTGTATCATAAGGTGATAAACAGCCTGATGTCACCATTTTACTACAGTAAAGTTATCACTTAAACATGCGCCGTGTATGAGGGAGTCAGGAGTCGGAGGTTTGGGAAATTGAGGAGTCGGGACTTCAGCTTGCCGACTCCACAGCCCTGGTTATGATAACCTGACGTATTGCCCGACGCGTACCCCCCTCCCCCCCCCATCCAATAACTGTACTCTGTTACTCTCTGCTTCACCCCCTGTGCTCCATGGGTGGTACAGGCTCTGCTGATTAACAAGCAAGGCTGTGGAGTCGGCAAGCCAAAGCTCAGACTCCTTAATTTCCCACACCTCCGACTCCTGACTCCCTCATACATGACTCATGTTTAAGTGATAACTTTACTGTAGTAAAATGGTAACATCAGGCTGTTTACCACCTTATGATACAATAATCAAGCTATTTAGGTAGAACAGACACTGACAAGCAAAATGGTAACAATGTTTTGATCTTTTTAACACTTGTGGGTAGAGTTGAAGAAAAAGCTGTATTTGTGTCCAAGTCCAGTCTGCAGCAACATTGGGAATGTGTAGAAGAGACCTGGGATCAGATGTTGGTCAAGATGTGCTTGAATCTGATCCAGAGCCCAGAAGGATTCAGGCAGAGCTGAAAACCAAAGGTGGCTTTCCCAAATACTAACAAAATAATAGAAATTAAGATTTTGATTTTTAGGAGCAAAACAGTAACAATGCAGTTACAGGAAAGAATCTGCAGAACTAAGCAGACGCTAAATACTTGCCAGTCAAATTTATGTATAAGATATGTAAGATGACTGTATATAAAATTACAGTAGCCTCATGTACAAAGCTGTAGTGGATGGAGAGATATGGAGCCTGAAAGTCACAAGTTCAAAACATTGTTACCATTTTGCTTGTCACTGTAAAATACACTCACCGGCCACTTTATTAGGTACACCATGCTAGTAACGGGTTGGACCCCCTGGATTGAGATCTGGTGACTGTGGAGGCCATTTGAGTACAGTGAACTCATTGTCATGTTCAAGAAACCAGTCTGAGATGATTCCAGCTTTATGACATGGCGCATTATCCTGCTGAAAGTAGCCATCAGATGTTGGGTACATTGTGGTCATAAAGGGATGGACATGGTCAGCAACAATACTCAGGTAGGCTGTGGCGTTGCAACGATGCTCAATTGGTACCAAGGGGCCCAAAGAGTGCCAAGAAAATATTCCCCACACCATGACACCACCACCACCAGCCTGAACCGTTGATACAAGGCAGGATGGATCCATGCTTTCATGTTTGTTGACGCCAAATTCTGACCCTACCATCCGAATGTCGCAGCAGAAATCGAGACTCATCAGACCAGGCAACGTTTTTCCAATCTTCTACTGTCCAATTTCGATGAGCTTGGCAAATTGGAGCCTCAGTTTCCTGTACTTAGCTGAAAGGAGTTGCACACGGTGTGGTCTTCTGCTGCTGTATCCCATCTGCCTCAAAGTTCGCCGTACTGTGCGTTCAGAGATGCTCTTCTGCCTACCTTGGTTGTAACGGGTGGCTATTTGAGTCACTGTTGCCTTTCTATCAGCTCGAACCAGTCTGCCCATTCTCCTTTGACCTCTGGCATCAACAAGGCATTTCCGCCCACAGGACTGCCGCTCACTGGATGTTTTTTCTTTTTCGGACCATTCTCTGTAAACCCTAGAGATGGTTGTGCGTGAAAATCCCAGGAGATCAGCAGTTTCTAAAATACTCAGACCAGCCCTTCTGGCACCAACAACCATGCCACGTTCAAAGGCACTCAAATCACCTTTCTTCCCCATACTGATGCTCGGTTTGAACTGCAGGAGATTGTCTTGACCATGTCTACATGCCTAAATGCACTGAGTTGCCGCCATGTGATTGGCTGATTAGAAATTAAGTGTTAACGAGCAGTTGGACAGGTGTACCTAATAAAGTGGCCGGTGAGTGTATATTTATTGGATATGACTTTAGAAAACAAAAAAATTGTAAATATGCAAAACACTGCAGGAACATTCGTGGAGTCTCTGAATTTGTTCTGAGAAATAGTATTGCCTCCATCAGATCCTGCATTGATGACCTCACATCTGATCTCAATGATTTCCAGGCTAGAGAACGGCCTCTCTACACTAACTTGGGTTGGGGGCAAAGCGGTGACCACAGGGGCAACATCTCTTACAATGTCAGGGTATAAAAGAATTGCCTCAGCCACAGTCCGTTTTGATGAATGGTTGATCTTCTACTTCTTTGAAAGCAGGTGAACAATTTTGCTGAAATCTCTTTGCCATGGGAGCAGAATCTTTTCCCCTGGGGCAGTGCTTTGCCTGCTCCATGTCATCAATTACACTCCTCATGTGATAAGGCTGAAGATATTGGAGCAGTAGCACTGGCCGGACCCAATTCATCTTGCTCTTTGCATCGAACTAACTGGACCAACTTATTATATATTTTCGGAGTCGGTCCATTTTATGACGACTCCGACTCCTGCAAAATAGGCTCCGACTCCACAGCCCTGTTAACAAGTCATGTCATTGGCACTGTAGTGGCATCACTGTGACTAGCCTGGGCTGGCAGCGTGAAGCTCCATGTGCTAGCTACTGCAGCTATGTGCTTTGCAGTGCTGACATGTCCGCAAAAAGATGAACTCTCCCTGTAGCCACCCATAATAAAGGTAAGAGCAGTGACCTCGGGTAGGTGCGCACGGCGTTTTGCAATACCTTTTCCGATCCGTAAAACAGATTGCGTAGAAAGAATCCAGTCGCACACCCGAAGTGTGCTGCGAGTTTGGATGCGTTTTCTGGGCAACAGAAATGCACCCTATAGTTTTTAATAGGGCGTCTGCTGCATCAAATGGATCATGTACTGACGTCAATTCTTTGATCGGGTCTGTTAAACACATCACAGAGTTATGCAAAACATGTATCATCTGAACATCGATGCGTGTTTTACATTGAAACTAATGTAATTACACAGGAACATTGTTAGACACGTTTTTGGGTCCGAAAAACGTACCGAATGTGTGAACATTCCCTTAGAGGTGTGCTCCTGTATTTCTGGCCACCATTTCACATAGACCAGGGGTGTCAAACTCGTTTTCACCGGGGGCCACATCAGCCTCATGGTGCACCTTAAAGGGCCGACATAATTTTAAAACTGTATAAATGACATGTCTCCTTAAGGCCTCGTTCACACGGCTTATTTCGCCGCGGATTTGCCGACGGATTGACGATCGTCAATCCGTCGGCAAATCAGTCAGAAATAAGTAACAGCCCATTTTCTATTGATTTCAATAGAAAAATACGGCTCGTCGTTCACACGACGCGTATTTCCGTGCCGGATTGCCGCCGCGGATTGACGACGGCAATCCGGATGGAAAAACAATGTGCATGTCAATTATTTACGGACGGATTCACCACCTACAATGATTGGAGATGGTGAATCCGTCGGGAAATCAGTTACAAATACGGGACACACTTAGTGGCATTTATTTGCAACTGATTTTCAACTGATTTCAGAACGTATTTACGATCGGCAATCCGATGTAAATCCGTTCTGAAATAAGCCGTGTGAACGAGGCCTTACAGTTAAACAACCTATTAAGAAGTAGTGACGTTTATACATTATTACTGTTATAATTAGTCCTTTGAGGGCAACCAGGAAAGCAGGGCTGTGGAGCCGGCAAGCCAAAGCCCCGACTCCGACTCCTCAATTTCCCAAACCTCCGACTCCTCAATTTCCCAAACCTCCGACTCCTCAATTTCCCAAACCTCCGACTCCTCAATTTCCCAAACCTCCGACTCCTCAATTTCCCAAACCTCCGACTCCTCAATTTCCCAAACCTCCGACTCCGACTCCCTCATACATGGCGCATGTTTAAGTGATAACTTTACTGTAGTAAAATGGTAACATCAGGCTGTTTATCACCTTATGATACAATAATCAAGCTATTTAGGAAGAACAGACAATGACAAGCAAAAGGGTAACAATGTTTTGATCTTTTGAACACTTGTGGGTAGAGTTGTATAAAAAACTGTATTTGTATCCAAGTCCAGTCTGCACCAACATTGGGAATGTGTAGAAGAGACCGGGGAGCAGATTTTAGTCAGGACATGCTTGAATCTGATCTAGAGCCGAGAAGTCTTCAGGCAGTATTGAAAACCAAAGGTGGATTTCCCAACCACTAACTAAGTAACAAAAATTAACATTTTGATTTTTAGGAGCAAAACAGTAACAATGCAGTTACAGGAAAGAATCTGCAGAACTATCGCTCCTCCTGTGTCTTGCTTAATTATCACGACCTAGAGGTCGCTAAAATAGGGGGGGGTTAATCCACCCTCCCACCCGCCCCCCCTGGAGTGATCTCTGGTCAGGGCTGATGCTGCGGGATGTCAGCGCTGGCATACCGCAGCGATCACAAAAACTCTGCTTTACGGTTCGCACGATTACAAGGATGTATGCATACATCCAGGGGCGTTAACCCCCAAACGACCTAGACATATGCATACAGCCAAGGTCGTGAAGGGGTTAATAAAAGCACAGTTAATGATAAGTCAGCAGTGCTGACCACAACTAGTGGCACAGTGGCCACTAAACACCTGTACAATGAACAACAATCGTTTAAAAAAAAATATGTACATTTTTCAAAGACTGTGGGGTCAGGGCCTGCCCACTGCTTAGCAGTCGGCAGGTAGTGTGAGGGAAACACTACACTTAAGAACAGAGCGCAGGGGGACTGACTTCTGGCCTGGCTCACCTGGCCTGATTGCCTCTATTGTTCGGGTCTGGCGCCTGAGACTCAGGTCCCGGCCACAGAGATGGGAAGGAGACGGTGCGGTGACGGGAGGGCACACCACGAGGTACCGTGCGCGCCGTCTTGCTCCGCAGAAGACGGCGCCACGCAAAGTAGGAGGGGCTATAGCAGCTGCGTAGTAAGCACTGCAGAAGTCCCTTTGCGGCTCCCACTGAGTAAGGATTACTCAGTGAGAGCCGAGAAATGGCCGCCGCAGCACTTACTCAGTAAGTGCTGCCGGCGGTCAGCCCGCGGCTCTGCCTCAGTAAGCGCTGCGGCGGACCTGTCACGGCTCTTAGTAAGCGCTGCGGCGGCTGGACGGACGAATGTGCCGGGCCGGATAACACAAGCCCACGGGCCTTGTGTTTGACACCTGTGGCAACTTCGGTCTGAAAACCGGTTGGAAGGGTGAACGTGCTCTTTGGTTTTCGGGCCGCCGGCGGTCTGAAAGAACAGCGGGCAGGAAACCCATGCAGTGGGGTCTGCTGCGCGGGTTTTCCATAGAGGCCCGTCTTAAAAGTTTTCACCTGGATTGCAGACGGTTTTCAAAGCTGAAAACCACCTGAAAACCTGCGCCGTGGGGACAAGGCCCTAAGGGTTTTTATGGGCACTTGAAGCTTAGCATTTATTTTTTATAGAAAATGTTAAAGGGAACCTGTCGCCATTTTGTTTTTTTACATGAATTAAAACGATACTGATGATAAATATTCTTTTCTTCTTAGCCATTTTTAACTATTTTTATTGAAATACAAAAAATAAAAAATATAAAAAAAATATATATATATATATATATATATATATATATATATATATATATATATATAATATATATATTATATAATGTACATATATACCAGATCATAAATGTAATAACAGGTATTAGCATGAAAGTGAACATCTTACATGTCAGAGATTGTAATGAAGCATTTTTCCACAATATAGCTCTCCACGCTTTGTAATCTCTACTGCCCCTCCTACTAAAAATTCTTTCCTAATGATCTAGAGTTTGAAGATCCCCAATGTACCTGCTAGATCATTTTCCAGGTACCATTTGGTGTGACGGAAAGGGGTTACAAAAAGAACAGTTTCCTCTTCTTTCCTTTTTTTTTCCAAATGTTTTTCCATTTCATAAAAAGGTTCTCCGTTTTGGAGGTACAGGCTAATTCTGCCTCTAATTGATTTATACGTGAGTAACCCTTTACTTGTGCCCAAATGTCTGGTATTGTGGGCATGTCCTCATCCGGCCACTAACTCAGAAGGCATTGCTAACAAGATAATATGCAGCAGGGTGTGATCTCTGGTTGTAACCGAGAGGTCGTGAACCAAAAGTGGTCTTGGAGAAGGGAAGTTCAACATCCCATTTTTGCTTGATAGCGAACAACAAGTGCTTCCAATAGGATTGGGTTTTGTCACAACCCCATATTCCGTGAACCATATCCATCTTGGGACAGTGGCATTTTGGGCGGGCGAGTTTACAATTTGGCGTCAAAAGGTTGTGGTGGTGGTGGTGGTGGGGGGAATGTTGAAACCATAAATTCCAAGATGGAGAATACGGAAACGTGACTCCCGCCATTTCTCGTTAACCACTGTTTTACAGACTCTGTTCCAACCATCCAATACGTTCTGTGAGATCCCCAGATCTGGGAATATTTTATCCCATTTTGAAACGGGCTTAACAACCCATTTACAGATATCCAGAGCCCTTAGGCAATGTTCACACGGCTTATTGCCAACGTAATTGCGGGGATGGATGTCGCCCCGCAATTACGCCGGCTGCCGTGCAGGGGGGGCCAGGCGGGGGGCCGGCAGCTCGCTGGCCCAATAGACCCTCATTATTCATGGCACGTACACGCCGAAAATAATGTGCATGTCACTTTCTCGAATCCGCCGAGCGGGGAGAAGAGACGGAATCCATAGTTGTCTATGAGAACTGTGGATTACCGTAGTTACTGGGATGGATTCCAGCCGTATTGCAGCGCAAATACGGAGCGCAGTACAGCTGGAATCAGTCCCAGAATAAGCCGTGTGAACGAGGCCTTAACTTGCACAAATTGTCAATAGTGTGTGTCTGCACGAGATCGGGTCAAATGATCTCGTCAAAAGCATTGGAATGGAACTCCCGTTCCAAATTTAATACCCTTCCCCCTCAGAAAGCTGAACACTTGGTGAAAAGTGAGGAAGTGGGAGTCTGTTATGTGATGAGCAGTTTGGAATTCAGAAAATGACATTTTTTACGGGAACTGTTATATATGTATTTTCTGATTGTAGGATTCTCAATTCAATTTTGTGTATTGGATTGCTACAGCTTTCTTGCCTGAGCTGCTTTTAGCAGCATTTATAAAGATGCTTTACAGCAACTTCATGCACATAGGAGCCTGTGAACAGGACCAGTCCCATGTGCTTCTGTGGGAGAGTTTTCTAGGCATGCTCTGTGACCTGGGAAGTAGTCACTGCTGGGAAGGAGGAGCCATGACATCTCCTATTGTGAATGGTGGATCCTGTGTTATCTATACTCATTGGTGGCTCCTTTCAGTGTAACCCTGCTTGTACTAGTAATGAGCAGACTGCTGAAAATCTCTCTACAGAACAGGAAATTTCAGACTATTAGGCCTAGTGGCCAAAGTAAAAAATGCATGACTTAATTTTTAAAAAATATTGGAAGTGATGTGGAAAATATAAGATTTTTTTTTTTTAAATGTTTAAAATCAGTGGTAGGTGCGACACAAATGCGTGCGGGGTTTGTCACTGAAAGCAAGCAGAGGTAGGCGCAATGTATGCGAGTGGGATTTGTCACTGACAGCAATCAGTTGTAGGTGTGACATACGTGCGGGGTTTGTCACTGACAGCAATTAGTGGTAGGTGCGACGTATGCGTGCAGGATTTGTCACTGACAATCAGTGGTAGGTGCGACGTATACATGCTGGGTTTGTCACTGACAGAAATCGGAGGTCCTGCAGCAGAGAGAGAGAGATCATGTGCAGTCCCATGTAACAGGGCTGTGGAGTCGGTGCCTATTTTGCAGGAGTCGGAGTCGTCGTAAAATGGACCGACTCCGACTCTCAAAATATAGAATAAGTTGGTCCAGTTAGTTCGATGCAGTGCAAAGAGCCCGAGGAATTGGGTCCGGCCAGTGCTAATGCTCCCATATCTTTATCCTCATCACATGAGGAGTGAAATTGATGACATGGAGTCATATCCAATAAATATATTTTACACTGACAAGCAAAATGGTAACATTGTTTTGAACCTGTGACTTTCAGGCTCCATATCTCACCATCCACTACAGCTTTGTACATGAGGCTACTGAAAATTTTAATACACGTCATCTTACCTATCTTATACATAAATTTGATTTTGCAAGTATTTAGCATCTGTTTAGTTCTGCAGATTCTTTCCTGTAACTGCATTGTTTACTGTTTGGCCCCTTTAAAAATCAAAATGTTAATTTTTTTTTATTTTGTTAGTATTTGGTAACTCCACCTTTTGGTTTTCAGCACTGCCTGAATCCTTCTAGGCTCTGAATCAGATTCAAGCATGTCTTGACCAAAATCTGATCCCAGGTCTCTTCTACACATTCCCTATGTTGGTGCAGACTGGACTTGGATACAAATACAGCTTTTTCTTCCACTCTACCCACAAGTGTTCAAAAGATCAAAATATTGTTACTCTTTTGCTTGTCAGTGTCTGTTCTACCTAAATAGCTTGATTATTGTATCATAAGGTGATAAACAGCCGGCTGTTACCATTTTACTGCAGTAAAGTTATCACTTAAACATGCGCCGTGTATGAGGGAGTCAGGAGTCGGAGGTTTGGAAAATTGAGGAGTCTGTGTCGGGGCTTTGGCTTGCCGACTCCACAGCCCTGCCATGTAACCACAAACAGATAAAGCGTATAGTTTTGCTCTGTAGAGATCAGAGGTGTAATAATCTGCAGGATATATCACTGTGTGTGAGAGAGAAAAAAATCACCCATCTTTCCCAGAGTCCTGAATGTCAAATGCCCATTCTAATTACAAAGTATGTAGAGAGAGCAAGAAATGTAGATATGCACTATGGAGTTACACTTAGCTTTTCACTTCCAACGACAGCTGAGAACCTTTCCCTACCCCCAGCTCACATGGAATGAATTCTCACGTGCACACTTTGGGACCTGTCTGCAGAGAGACAAGATACACCCTGCTGGGAGGAGAAACACGCCCCTCCGTTTCACAAGCTCTGCTTAGCAACCAGTATAAACAGCTGCCAAATGATGAAACAAGAATATCCCTTTAATGAAGCTGTACATTTCATTTTTGTGTTATGAATGTGGGTCATTGGCACAAACCTGTGGAGTGCAGTAGCAAAACCATCTTGTCAGGTTCTGTTCCGATTTGCAGTCAGAGTGTCACAGTGTAACAGCTGCTGGTCCTTAGCCAGTGCCTGGAATAAGAAGGCCGCCAGTTTTTTACTTTGTAATTGTCACTTGTTGGCAAAGGTCTTAAGTGAAAGGCATTAGTTGGGGCCTCATTAATGTTTTATGTGGACTTTGTATTCTGGCACGTCGCGCGCTTGTTTCTCAATGCTTTGCTGTAAACCCAGTCCTGGCAACAACTAACATTTTTCTTTTTGTTCTTCTCTTCAAGGGAAAAATCTTTACACAAACGAGTATGTGGCAATTAAACTGGTAAGTTGTGTTTTTTTGTGTGTTATGTAATTTTGGTCTCTGAGCCATTGGATGTTTTGTGCTATGCTGTGACACCAATCTGTATGTCGGCTGTATTCTATAAACACTATATATTTGTTTTATCATTGGATATTTCTGCAGCTGAGAGAGGATGCCCCTACCCAAGTAGACTGCCATGGTGTCTATGAATTTATACTTGTATGCAGTCATTTTGCAATCCATTTTGTTCTATATGCAATTTATTTGGAGAGGGCTGGCTTATCCCCTTAAAGGGGTTGTCCAGCAGAGAAATTTTCATCTTAAAGGGAATGTGTCATCAAAGAATGACCTATTGTTTAACTCACATTTTTATGTTAAACACTTTTTTTTTAGGAATTTTTGGTTATTTTTATTTTCCATATCACATTCAATGTTTTTTAATAATTCTTTAGTCCTGCAGTTTTCACTTTGGCCACTAAGCCTAATAATCGTCTGACACTTCCTGTTCTGTTTAGAGAGCTTTTCAGCAGTGTGCTCATTATCAGTAAAAGCAGGGTCACACTGAAAGGGGACACCATTTGTGTACAGATAACACAGAATCCACCGCAATAGGAGATGTCACAGCTCCCCCTCTCCCCTCCCTTCACAGTGAACTCTCCTATACAAGTCTATGGGACAGAAACTGTCTGTCTAAAGAATCCTATGGGCATGAAGCTGCTGTAAAGTATCTCTCTGACTGCTGTTAAAGCAGTGCAAGAAAAAATGTCTTCCCCACAATCCTATATAGACGGCCGAATAGAGGGAAAACTAAAAATCAGGAAATAAAAACGACTGAGAGGAAAAGAATATGGGTAAGGGGCTGGATTTAATAAGTAAAAAAAAAACAAAATTGGCAACAGATTCCCTTTAAATGAGGCCAGGGTTGAAGGGGAAAAAAATGAACCTTATCTACCTGTTCCCTGGCGTTATAGCTCCTGAGCTCCCCAGGAATCCGTTCCTCTTACTTTCTGGGGTCTCCTCTTGACACACAGGGGCTCAAACTGCATTCAATGACCGTAAGGGTATGTTCACATGGCATTTTTGGATCCGAAAATCGGATCCAAATCCTATCCAAGATGTATACAACACGCAGCTGCATGTTTGGATGTGTGTTGGATTCAGCAGGATCGCACCCTATCATTTTAGAGAGGGCTCCTGCTGCATCTTTCAGACCAAGAATTGACATCTCAATTCTTAGGACGGTTCCGAAAGACGGAGTGAGACACATCGGGGATCACTCATGTGAACGCAGATGCATGTTTCTAATAAAGCAATATAAATCACATTGCTATTTATTAGATACGTGTTGGGGTCTGACAGATTGATTCAAACACCTATCGAAAAGCATATGTTAGAGGGAGTAAAACACTCCTTGTGAACATACCCTGAACCACAATTCTCCTGTGTGTTGGAACCAGAACCCAGAAGAGAAGAAGAATGGGTCTTGGAAAGTTCTAAAGGGGCAGTGATGGAGGACAGGTGGGCAGGAATATTTTTCTTCTCCTTTCACCATGCTGGCCTCAATTAAAGGAGGGTTCTCACCATGTTGCCTGTTCTTTGCAGCCAGCTTCAAGCTCCCACTTTCTGATTAGGCTGTGGCTGATTCTATAGCAGTGAGTGGCATATCGGCTCTGTTATTCCTAGTTGAGCCTGTTAGAGGGACATTAGTGATGGAAGGGTTTAAACATAAGAACAGCGAGTTGCAGTGCTCTAAAGGGTTAAAATTAATAATTAAGAAACCTAAGCCCCTATGCTGCTGATAAGACACAGCAGGGACTGACATCACTATCTTCACCGTCCCGAATACTGCTAAGAGAGGTGGTCAGTAACCTAGGGAAGCTTGTGTATACAAGCAGGAAACAAGAGCTGATGTGATGCTGAAATTAAACACAGTGCAGCGATGTATTTGGAAATCTTTACTTTTGCCTACATGTTTAAAGCTAGTCAATGTGGTGAGAATACTCCTTTTAAGATGAATTCTTCTCCACCAGACATCCTCTTTAAGGCTTGGAACCAAACTTGGGCTGGCATTATTAACCCCTAACAGTTTTTTACAAACTCCGCTCTGGCTTATTCAGCAGTTTTTCACTTGCCGTAAGGAAACAATAACCCACTTCCACCAGCTTTTTATGTTCTCAGTTGTACCTATAAAACTTGGCTTTTATTTCATATTCTCCTTCATAAGCAAAATAAAATCCTCTCCTTTACCTACCTGGTCCAAGTACCTGTATAGGAGTCTAGTAGTCCGTGCTCACTATTGTGCCTGCTCACGAATAAACCATGGGGCACCTGCAGTCTGCTTTATTACAGGACAGAAGAAGGTATTTTATCATACATACGCCACCGTACATTTCGCCATTGAGCGATGTCCTCCAAGGTTAAAGGGTGGCAGTGTTGAGGAATCTCCGAGTGCTGCACCTATCCATAACCCTTAGGATATGTTCACACGGTGTATTGCGGCACGTATAGTACGCGCCGCAATACTTCGGGTGCTTTGGAAGCATGCATTGATCGGCGTGTATTTCCAAAGCATGGGGGGCCTGCAGCCCGCCCGGCCCATTGACATGCATTGTTCGCGGTGCGTAAAGGGCCGTTCACACGACTTATTGCAGGGACGGATTTCAGCCGTATTGCGCGCCGTACTGCGCTGCAGTCCGTCTCGGCCATTATGGTAATCCACAGTTCTCATAGAGAACTGTGGATTCCATCTCTCCTCCCCGCTCGCCGTATTCGCCGTATTCGGGAGAAAGTGACATGCACATTATCCTGGCGGGATACGCGCCGTGTATAATGAGTCTATGGGGCCGGCGGGCAGCTCCCCCGCCCCTTACTCAAGGCGTAATTGCGGGCGAAATCCGTCCCGTAATTACGGCTTGAATAAGCCGCGTGAACCGGGCCTCGTTGCCGTGAACAATTGACATGTCAATTCTCCCCCTGCACATACAATACGATCGGATGGTACGCGCGGGAGAAAGATGCGTAATCCATAGCTCTCCATGAGAATTATGAATTACCGTAATTGCGGCGCGCATTTCGCAGTGTATACAGCTCAGTATGAGGCGAAATGTGTGCCCAAATAAGCCGTGTGAACATACCCTTAGGTTCCTATCCACTTGAGGACAGAACCAAGTCATGAATAGGTGCGGCGGTCCTCGCCTTCATGCCATAGAGCTGTAAGTCCTTAGGACACCGCACAGCGGCGAAGCAGTTCTAGCTGTGCACTAAATGGCACTTGAGAGGAGCAGGCACATGCCAAAAGGGTCTTGCCTGGCAGCGGATTCCCTGGAAGTGCTCAGTCCTCTTTCCATGCATGTGATCACTTCAATATTTAATCTGATTGTTCTCCACCAGGAACCTATGAAATCCAGGGCACCGCAGCTGCATTTGGAATACAGATTCTACAAGCAGTTGGGGTCGGTCGGTAAGTCTTTCTGGCTCCTTTTTCTCCTGCATCCTGTTGCTGTAACCTTGAGCACAAAAATAGATTTTGCGGTTGTGAATAAGGTAGAGGCTGCTGCTGGTCAGTTTTGCCTGGTACGTGACAAAGCAGTATATTGTATGCTGTGCGCGTTATTGTAGAGTTCCCACGAGTATGGTATCTATGGTTTCTGTGTTCTATACGTCTCTATGGATACTACTGTCAAGGCTGCCCGAAGGACTGGCAAATTGTTTTATGTGGCGCTGTGTTTTTTTTTTTTTCCTTTCTTTCATTTTGTTTTTCTGTATTTGTTGCATCTTTAAAGAAAACCTGTCACATAGATTATGCCCCCCTTGCTGAGGATAGAACAAGCTAATGTCAGACATGCTGTTTCCAACACTGTGTCACTTATTTTGTAAGATGCTGTAGTTTTAGAGCATTTAATGCTCAAATCTAGAAGTTTTCAGCCTGTTCTGCCAGAGAAGAGTCCACTGAATTTATGAGCAGATGGTAGCCCCTCCCACCCACGGCTGATCCAACTTTTTTACTTTGAATGGGTAGAAACCTGTGAATACCCCTAGGTTGGAGGGGTTAGCCTTGGGTGGGCGGGGCTTACACACATGATTTAAGGAGACTCTTCTCTGGCAGAACATGTCCCAAAAAGCAAGCGCTGTTTTTTTTGGTCTGTTTTGCACCAAAAACACTTGTCGCCATATTCTTGATGTAAATCAGCTGTAATATACCAAAACTAGGCACATTATATGCCGAGCACAACACATTGTAATGCGCCTAAAAAGGTGCATTACATATAGTGGCAATAATACGCTGTGCGCCTCCATAATGCAATGTGCCTATTGAGGCGCGTTACATACACTGGTAATGCTACGTTATGTGCCTCTGTTACGCAATGCTCCTCAATAGGCGCATTACATACACTATCAATGATACGGAAGGCGCCTTTTTAGGCACATTAAGTTTACTATGCAAGGTATAACGGACGCCAGATTTTTGAGAGGATCGTACTTTACACTGATTTGATGTGCCTAAAATCTGCTGCGGCGGTGCCAATTTTCAGACATGTCTCCCTAATTGCTCTGAAACTCCTGCATCTTACAAAATAAGGGACACCGCGCTGGAAACAGCATGTCTGTCACTAACAAATGCTGTCCTCAGCAAGGGGGGCATAAACTATGTGACAGGTTCCCTTTAATTTCTGAGGATACTACTAAACTGATGGGAAGTCAGCGATGCATTGATTTACTCATTTAACTGTAGCCTCATACCTTTCATTTTTGGCATTTTTTAATCCTTTCCCCCTTGTCTCTAAACATGTTTTTTTTTTTTATTTTTGTCCCCTGCCATAAGCAAACCTGGCAAGTAGGTTTGAAGATGATTTACAATCCAGTTCATGAAACTGGAATTAGGCTAACAACATCCTTATCTCTGTTCAACGATGTTCACATGTCCATAGATTACAGGCAGATTACATGTTGAATCCACCTCTGAAAATTTTGTAATGTACATGGGGATTACATGCTGAAATGACTACAAGGCAAAAGTAAAATACTGTCTAATTATGTTCTAGAACTCGACCGGTATTTTACATTCGGTTTTTAACTGCATTGTTTTTGTGTGGATTTTGCAGTCAGTATTCGGCCGGCCCACATTGAACAGTACTATAATCTGCCGCTCTCCGCCGGATTATAACCTATTCTGTTTTTTGATCAGATTTCGCATTTGAAAGTCGAAAATAGAAAATCGGAGCTTTGTAGACTACAGCTCAGATTTTCTATTGAGGTCTATGGGGATGATTTAGAGTCAGATTTTTTGCAGATTCTATGGGCCACATGTATGAAATGGTTTTGGTCTAAAACTCACTTTTTTGACCATAGGTTAATATGGGCAAAAACGTGAGTTTTAGACCTAAACCGTTTCATACATGTGGCCCTAAATTTTGAGTCCACATAAAATCTGCCTATAAGCCAGTGCCGTGTAGACCGAAGGACAAAATACTGTAGGATTTTATATCAGAGTTTTTGAACAGTAAAACCTGAGATTGTTTACGGTTTTCTTTTTTTTGGTGTGGTTTTCGGATTTGGTTTTTCAATGATCTTTTTTTTGTCAGACCGTGTATTGTCTACACAATTATCTATAGAACTAACCACTTTATAGAAATAGCCATCTATAGATAAATGATATCTATAGATTTCCCCTAATCTATATAGTTTGTAGATATAGTTATTAACACAGAAAAGGTATCTATCTATATGCACACACACCTCTATCTATTTACAGAGATTGAAAACCAAATCCAAAAACCAAACCGTGTTCTAGTTGGTTTTCAGCCTCCCCATTGACTTCAGTAGTAAGTTTTCCACTGTTTTCCAAGTGAAATACAGCGGATTATTGAACATGTTGCAAATATTTTGCACAAAACGGCAGTTTTGAAATCCGACCTTTTGTGCACAAATTCACATGAAAAAATATGCCCCTTGTGCATTTACCCTTAAGCAGGAAAAACATACGTGACAGATTCCATTGAAATCAGTTGGATCTATTATTATGCCTCCATTTTTATATCTTAATGACAGATCCACGGCGAATCCATCAGTAGCAGAAATAGTAAGGTCTTTGGTTCAGGTTAGCTGTGCAGTTGAATACATAGGTCCACTGCAGGTATCCTCAAACTGCGGCCCTCCAGCTGTTGGGAAACTACAACTCCCATCATGCATTTATATAATCTATAAACAGTGGGAATGATGGGAGTTGTAGTTTCCCAACAGCTGGAGGGCCGCAGTTTGAGGATACCTGGTCTACTGTGTCCATCCTCATGAAGCTCTAGCATTATCACATACTTCCTGCTGCTCTTTGTTTAGATGTTATATAGGCCACATAACAAAATACAATATAGTCCACCTCTGACTCTGGCATAGAAATGCGGTCCGCCTCTGACCAGACACAATGCGGTCCGCCTCTGACCAGACACAATGCGGTCCGCCTCTGACCAGACACAATGCGGTCCGCCTCTGACCAGACACAAATGCGGTCCGCCTCTGACCAGACACAATGCGGTCCGCCTCTGACCAGACACAATGCGGTCCGCCTCTGACCAGACACAATGCGGTCCGCCTCTGACCAGACACAATGCGGTCCGCCTCTGACCAGACCAATGCGTCCGCCTCATGACCAGACACAATGCGGTCCGCCTCTGACCAGACACAATGCGGTCCGCCTCTGACCAGACACAATGCGGTCCGCCTCTGACCAGACACAATGCGGTCCGCCTCTGACCAGACACAATGCGGTCCGCCTCTGACCAGACACAATGCGGTCCGCCTCTGACCAGACACAATGCGGTCCGCCTCTGACCAGACACAATGTGGTCCGCCTCTGACCAGACACAATGCGGTCCGCCTCTGACCAGACACAATGCGGTCCGCCTCTGACCAGACACCAAGCGGTCCGCCTCTGACCAGACACAATGCGGTCCGCCTCTGACCAGACACAATGCGGTCCGCCTCTGACCAGACACAATGCGGTCCGCCTCTGACCAGACACAATGCGGTCCGCCTCTGACCAGACACAATGCGGTCCGCCTCTGACCAGACACAATGCGGTCCGCCTCTGACCAGACACAATGCGGTCCGCCTCCGACCCTCGCACCGCTATGCGGTCCGCCTCTGACCCTCGCACAGATATGCGGTCCGCCTCTGACCCTCGCACAGATATGCGGTCCGCCTCTGACCCTCGCACAGATATGCGGTCCGCCTCTGACCCTCGCACAGATATGCGGTCCGCCTCTGACCCTCGCACAGATATGCGGTCCGCCTCTGACCCTCGCACAGATATGCGGTCCGCCTCTGACCCTCGCACAGATATGCGGTCCGCCTCTGACCCTCGCACAGATATGCGGTCCGCCTCTGACCCCTCGCACAGATATGCGGTCCGCCTCTGACCCTCGCACAGATATGCGGTCCGCCTCTGACCCTCGCACAGATATGCGGTCCGCCTCTGACCCTCGCACAGATATGCGGTCCGCCTCTGACCCTCGCACAGATATGCGGTCCGCCTCTGACCCTCGCACAGATATGCGGTCCGCCTCTGACCCTCGCACAGATATGCGGTCCGCCTCTGACCCTCGCACAGATATGCGGTCCGCCGCTGACCCTCGCACAGATATGCGGTCCGCCGCTGACCCTCGCACAGATATGCGGTCCGCCGCTGACCCTCGCACAGATATGCGGTCCGCCGCTGACCCTCGCACAAAATATGCGGTCCGCCGCTGACCCTCGCACAGATATGCGGTCCGCCGCTGACCCTCGCACAGATATGCGGTCCGCCGCTGACCCTCGCACAGATATGCGGTCCGCCGCTGACCCTCGCACAGATATGCGGTCCGCCGCTGACCCTCGCACAGATATGCGGTCCGCCGCTGACCCTCGCACAGATATGCGGTCCGCCGCTGACCCTCGCACAGATATGCGGTCCGCCGCTGACCCTCGCACAGATATGCGGTCCGCCGCTGACCCTCGCACAGATATGCGGTCCGCCGCTGACCCTCGCACAGATATGCGGTCCGCCTCTGACCCTCGCACAGATATGCGGTCCGCCGCTGACCCTCGCACAGATATGCGGTCCGCCGCTGCCCCCTCGCACAGATATGCGGTCCGCCGCTGACCCTCGCACAGATATGCGGGTCCGCCGCTGACCCTCGCACAGATATGCGGTCCGCCGCTGACCCTCGCACAGATATGCGGTCCGCCGCTGACCCTCGCACAGATATGCGGTCCGCCGCTGACCCTCGCACAGATATGAGCTCCGCCGCTGACCCTCGCACAGATATCGGTCCGCCGCTGACCCTCGCACAGATATGCGGTCCGCCGCTGACCCTCGCACAGATATGCGGTCCGCCGCTGACCCTCGCACAGATATGCGGTCCGCCTCTGACCCTCGCACAGATATGCGGTCCGCCTCTGACCCTCGCACAGATATGCGGTCCGCCTCTGACCCTCGCACAGATTTTGCGGTCCGCCGCTGACCCTCGCACAGATATGCGGTCCGCCGCTGACCCTCGCACAGATATGCGGTCCGCCGCTGACCCTCGCACAGATATGCGGTCCGCCGCTGACCCTCGCACAGATATGCGGTCCGCCGCTGTACCCTCGCACAGATATGCGGTCCGCCTCTGACCCTCGCACAGATATGCGGTCCGCCTCTGACCCTCGCACAGATATGCGGTCCGCCTCTGACCCTCGCACAGATATGCGGTCCGCCGCTGACCCTCGCACAGATATGCGGTCCGCCGCTGACCCTCGCACAGATATGCGGTCCGCCGCTGACCCTCGCACAGATATGCGGTCCGCCGCTGACCCCTCGCACAGATATGCGGTCAGCCTCTGACCCTCGCACAGATATGCCGTCCGCCTCTGACCCTCGCACAGATATGCCGTCCGCCTCTGACCCTCGCTGGTTAATGTATGGTGGAAGATGTCTTGTATAGGCCGTTCTATTTTCTATACTGTAATCTGAATTTCTGCAAAATTTGAATCTGTACAAGTCTGGCTAAACATGTGGCTGCAGTTCAAGGTAAATTGATGGCTTGACTACATAATGTGCGGTCTTCCCACTTTGTCTTGGATGATACGTGGCATGATGAAGTTTGTTGAGGACCATAACTGACGTGTTTCTTAAAGGGAATGAAATCTGTACCCAAGGACTTAAAGGAGTTGTCTCATTACGAGCTTTCCGCCTGTCAGTGAGCCTGGTAAGTTGAACTGAGGGGGGGGGGGGGGGGGGGGGTTTGCTCTCAGAGTTCACCCTGTGTGTGCCTGCCTAGGTCTGTTGCAGGAGAGGGCTGATCTATGAGTGTAGAAAGGAATGTGAAGTGGTGTGCTAATAACAGAGCAGAGAGGATGCATGTGTTCCTATATCCCCTGCTTAGCTTACAAGTCTCCACATCTCCAGCAACAACAAGGGCAGTGTTACTATACTCAGGATGTCTCACTAATACAGGAGAGCATAAAGTATTCACATGCCCCCTGATCTGTATAATATTAGTATAGTCACAGTTCCAAAGACATATCATGATTATAGTAACAGACAGGGTCACTGCTGTCACATCTATCTGTGTAGAGAGCAGGAGGAAGCAGGGACACACAGGGTTAATCCATGCAGCAGACAGAGTCCTCCTCCCCCTCCCTCTACTACAGAAGCATTCTGTGCAGGAGGGGCTCTCTGCTCCGACCTGTCTTCAAAGACTGAGGAGTCATAAAGACCTGACAGCCAGTAAGATAAGGATCAACAGGTGGGCTGCTATAGAGATTTGAGGAGCTGATGCACTCCTGCTAACAGGGCTAGCTCAAAATCAGTAGGACATTTGTAATGAACATATATTGCAAAGCTGCTTGTTTTTTAAAGATCTTTTAATTAAAACCCAATCATTGTAGCGAGACAACCCCTTTAAGGCTAACACATGTATTAATAGATGTATGCATTTAGTTCTGTATTGCAGTGGGTAATTGCAAGTACTGGATGAAAACCAACAGACTAAATACCATAAAAACACATGTATAACCATTCCGAAAGGTGGTAGTCATGGAAGAAATGAGAAAAGTACCAGTTCATATAGATAAACGGCCCCCAGTGTCACAGTATACAACCCTAGTTGAGGTATTAAAAGGAACCTGTGACCTCTCCAGTTAAAGTCAGACACACCCCTAATTAGTAACACCCAGCTGACTGATTCAGTAATAGACTTGTAGAGGACTAAGGGTATGTTCACACAGTGATTTGCAGTACGTACCTGTGTGCGTCACAATACGCCTGCTGTTGAAAGCACGCACTGGATAGCAAGTACTTTCAATAGTGCTCTGGTCCGGCCTCCTATTACTTTAGTTGTCCCTGTCGCGTACTCACCCGAAAGAAGTAACAGAACAGGGAATACACCAGGTTGTCATAGCTCTCAATGAGTGCTCTAATTTTACCGTATTTGTGGGGCACACTGCTGGCACTTGGCAGCGCAATTACACGCCGAAGTACGCCCCGCAAATACGCCGTGTGAACATACCCTAACAGAGGAACAACACACAGAAGATGCTTTACAATTATTGTTTCACAGGAAATGCATATTTACTAAAACGGACATAGCGGCAATGAGTATCTTGGGGGAGTATATTCTGGCATTGGAAGTTGTTTGTATAAACTGGCACTTATTTATATATTTTATTTTCTATGGTTAATCCCATGTGACTTATATTTCCCCTTTTCTTCTGGGTGGTTGCATGTGTTTATTACTGAATTATTATGAATTATTGTTGCTTTATATTGAGCACAGGTTTATCCAATACTTGGGATTTAACTTGTTTTTATTATATAAATTATTAATAAAGATACATTTTTTCATCTGTTTCTCTCACTTCCTGAGACATGGGTGTAGACCATTAGAGTGTGGATGATCATTTATGGTTTATTACTCATGGAGTATTCCCGTTTTAACCTTTTCACACACAATATTGACGCTTTGGGCACAATTTGTCCGTTTTCGTTTAGGGGTGTACTGACTTTTGTTGTCAGTGGTTTAGACATTGATGACTATGTGTTGAGTTATTTTGAGGCCACACCAAATTTACACTGGTATACAAACTGTACATTTACTACTTAACATTGTATCAAAGTGTCATATCTTCAGTGTTGTCCGATGGAAGGATATGATACGATATTTACAAAAATGTGAGGGGTGTACTTACTTTTGTGAGATTTTATAGAAAAAAATTGTTCATTTATAGCCCAAAAAAATGTATCTGTAGAATGAAAAAATGAAACCATGCTGTTTTTGACTTCTCAGTTTATTACAGGGGTTGTCTTTTATTTCATAAATGTCTCGGTATGTGTGTAAGGCTATGTTCATACGGCTTATTTTGGGATGGATTTCAGCCCGTAATTCGCGCCGTACTGCACGAATTACGGGTGAAATCCGTCCCAGTCATTACAGTAATCCACAGTTCTCATAGAGAACTATGAATTCCGTCGAGCGAGCAGGGAGAAAGTGACATGTCAATTATTCACGGCGTATACACGCCATGGATAATGAATGTCTATGGGGCCGGCGAGCCGTCGGCCCCCCCGCCCGCTCCGGAGCGCACGGCGTAATTGCGGGCGAAATCCGTCCCGTGAATAAGCTGTGTGAACATAGCCTAAATGTGTGTTTTAAACATATGTCTGTAATGTGCATGGCAGTAAGTGATGTTCTGTTTGGAACGTCATCTCTTACTGCTGCATACACTATAGAAGAGCCGACCGGTTAGCGCACATGCGTTCCATTCGGGGAGGGCTGCTGGTAGTTACAGTATGCGTGCTAAGGAAGGGGAATATCTCTCCTTGGGGAGAGCACCATATAGGTGTGTGGAGTTTTGAAAATGCCTTTTTGCCCTCCACTAAGCATTTGTATAACACAAGGCATTATGGGAAAGGAGCTGAGAAGCTCAAGCGCCCTCTGTTGGATGTAACAAATCCTCAATTTGCTTCCGACTCACAGAATCTTTAGAAAGCAAAAGGGATATTAGCCAATCCAGTATCACTCATCTGCATACAGCTGTTTTGGGGTTTTGCTCCTCATCAGTGCAGAGCAGAGTGGCAGCAAATTGAGGATGTGTATCACGTCCCATTCAGCTGCCCCCCGTCCCAGATTTTTACCACCAGCTCTCCTCAGTGCTGTGCGTACAGATTCAGGAGTCCATTTTATGGACACCAGACACTGCGCTTTTGCCCTTTTATTTTAGGTGTGGGTCTAGGCTTTTTTTTTTTTTTTTTAAATATATTTTTTTTAGTATATCCTATAAAATGTAATTCCACTTCTAACAATATTTCACAGTAAGTACATAGAACATTGGGTAACTTGATTTTACAGGACATATAAATGGTCGATCTAGAATCCTTCCATTGTATTGCTGCTTTATACCTTCTGTGGTCCGTGGCGGACTTGCTGGGATGTTGGACGCTTTTAAAAAGTACACACTTAGGTACATTATCAAAATATTGCAAAGCAATTCTACTTTACTGATGAGGACAGAAAGCCAATAGCACTAAAAATATCTTTACAGGAAGAAGCAGACTATGATGTAGGAAATCTTCTGTATCCCATCCCCTGCCCCATTACTGAAGCTCATATAATCAGATGTGCTTCAATGCCTACTGGAGTGGAAGTAATAGATCAGAGCTTCTCTAGGAGGCCCTTTAGATTTCTGTCAGAGATATAGCCTTGATCATGGATGACACAAGTTTTACCAGCTCCTATAGCACTGCTTATCCAGGTCTTCCCCATGTGAATGTAATGTCAGAATCGTAGTGAACACGATTATGGATGGAAGGATATCACAAGCCATGGAAATATAACGTCAGAACCATAGTGAACACGATTATAGATTGAAGGATATCACAAGCCATGGAAATATAACATCAGAACCATAGTGAACACGATTATGGATGGAAGGATATCACAAGCTATGGAAATATAACGTCAGAACCATAGTGAACACGATTATAGATTGAAGGATATCACAAGCTATGGAAATATAACGTCAGAACCATAGTGAACACGATTATGGATGGAAGGATATCACAAGCTATGGAAATATAACATCAGAACCATAGTGAACACGATTATGGATATCACAAGCCATGGAAATATAACGTCAGAACCATAGTGAACACGATTATGGATGGAAGGATATCACAAGCTAGGGAAAAATAACGTCAGAACCATAGTGAACACGATTATAGATTGAAGGATATCACAAGCTATGGAAATATAACGTCAGAACCATAGTGAACACGATTATGGATGGAAGGATATCACAAGCTATGGAAATAGAACGTCAGAACCATAGTGAACACGATAATGGATATCACAAGCCTTGGAAATACAACGCCAGAACCAAAGTCAACATGATTATGGATTGAAGGATATCACAAGCTATGGAAATATAACGTCAGAACCATAGTGAACACGATTATGGATGGAAGGATATCACAAGCTATGGAAATATAACATCAGAACCATAGTGAACACGATTATAGATTGAAGGATATCACAAGCTATGGAAATATAACGTCAGAACCATAGTGAACACGATTATGGATGGAAGGATATCACAAGCTATGGAAATAGAACGTCAGAACCATAGTGAACACGATAATGGATATCACAAGCCATGGAAATATAACGTCAGAACCATAGTGAACACGATTATGGATGGAAGGATATCACAAGCTATGGAAACAGAACGTCAGAACCATAGTGAACACGATTATGGATGGACGGATATCACAAGCTAAAGGAAATATAAACGTCAGAACCATAGTGAACACGATAATGGATATCACAAGCCATGGAAATATAACGTCAGAACCATAGAGAACACGATTATGGATTGAATGATAGCACAAGCTATGGAAAGATAACGTCAGAACCAAAGTGAACATGATTATGGATGGAAGGATATAACAAGCTATGGAAATAGAACGTCAGAACCATAGTGAACACGATAATGGATATCACAAGCCATGGAAATATAACGTCAGAACCAAAGTGAACATGATTATGGATGGAAGGATATCACAAGCTATGGAAATATAACGTCAGAACCATAGTGAACACGATTATGGATGGAAGGATATCACAAGCTATGGAAACATAACGTCAGAACCATAGTGAACACGATTATAGATTGAAGGATATCACAAGCAATGGAAATATAACGTCAGAACCATAGTTAACACGATTATGGATGGAATGATATCACAAGCTATTGAAATAGAACGTCAGAACCATAGTGAACACGATAATGGATATCACAAGCCATGGAAATATAACGTCAGAACCAAAGTGAACATGATTATGGATGGAAAGGATATCACAAGCTATGGAAATATAACGTCAGTAACCATAGTGAAACACGATTATGGATGGAAGGATATCACAAGCTATGGAAATAGAACGTCAGAACCATAGTGAACACGATAATGGATATCACAAGCCATGGAAATATAACGTCAGAACCCTAGTGAAACACGAATATGGATGGAAGGATATCACAAGCTATGGAAACAAAAACGTCAGAACCATAGTGAACACGATTATAGATTGAAGGATATCCCCAAGCCCTGGAAATATAACGTCAGAACCATAGTGAACACGATTAATGGATGGAAGGATATCACAAGCTATGGAAAATAACGTCAGAACCATAGTGAACATGATTATGGATGGAAGGATATCACAAGCTATGGAAATAGAACGTCAGAACCATAGTGAACACGATAATGGATATCACAAGCCATGGAAATATAACGTCAGAACCATAGTGAACACGATTATGGATGGAAGGATATCACAAGCCATGGAAATATAACATCAGAACCATAGTGAACACGATTATGGATGGAAGGATATCACAAGCTATGGAAATATAATGTCAGAACCATAGTGAACACGATTATGGATGGAAGGATATCACAAGCTATGGAAATATAACGTCAGAACCATAGTGAACACGATTATGGATGGAAGGATATCACAAGCTATGGAAATATAACGTCAGAACCATAGTGAACACGATTATGGATGGAAGGATATCACAAGCTATGGAAATATAATGTCAGAACCATAGTGAACACTATTATGGATGGAAGGATATCACAAGCTATGGAAATAAAACGTCAGAACCATAGTGAACACGATTATGGATATCACAAGCCATGGAAATGGCATTTTCTTTTTTTTTTCTCTCCCTTTCGTTTTTCTAGATTTGCTGTAGATTTTACTTCTTATTGATGAGAAAAAATAAATCCTGAAATATTCCAGGCTGCAGAGTAACACTTGAACTTTTGTAGGGGCCAGTTTTTCTATTCGGCTATGGACACGGTCAATGACCTAGAAGAAAAAAAAGTTAACTAAAAAAATCTTGAAATGTTTAAAGGGGTTTTCCATCTTCCCTTTTACTAAATATACTTTAAAGGGGTTGTCTCACTACAAAGATTGCTTTTTATGTTAAAGATCTTGCAAAGACAAGTGACTTTGCAATATGTGTCCATTAACAGTGTCCTACCTATTCCTAGATATCCCCTCTTGTATGAGCTGCATCAGCTTCTCAAGTCGCTATAGCTACATACATGTTCAATCTCTCATGACCGGCTGCCAGCACTGGTTGCTATAGCTACAGACCTGGGTTCTGCTGCAGTGTATTGGGAGCCGGTAAACATGCCCCTGAATTCAAAATGAAACCAAGAAAACAGGACTGAGGTAAGAGGAATCAATGTAGTGAGACAACCCCTTTAAAACCAATTAATAAGAAATACATTCTAAACATGGTTGTCACAGTGGTATACAACCTGCTGGTATACAATCCGGAGGTTGAAATTGGTCCAATAAATAACTTGCCTCTACTCTAATGAGCCCTGTCTAGCCTGGCAAGTTCGTTGCCCCGAAAAGGGCACCCTATTCCTAGGGAGGCTATCTCTATAAGGCCCTAAGTAATATAGGATCAAACTAGTGTTTAGAACAGGTTATATAGAAAAAATGGCCATACAAAACTGACCCTTCCCGATTGTGCTTCCTCGTGTATATAGAGCACGGTTCTTCAGAGGAGCAATATTAAAAAAAAAAAAAAAAAAAAAAATGGCGGTGTGAGCCATGATGCCATACACTACAAGTGTATGCGCAAAGAATTCAGTGTTATTCAATGGGCCTCCAGTAGAGATATTAGGGTTGGAGGGTGTATAGCCTTCCAGATACCCCAACTAGCCGGATAAATAAGAGCTGTCTGTATTATCTCTACAAATATAGTTTAAACCAGTCAATGGTAAGGGTATGTTCACACAGTGTGTTGGATCCATTTTAGATCCAAAACACCACGCTCTATAGTGTTAAATAGGGCGCCTGCTGCGTCTTTCGGATCAAGAATTGACATGTCAATTCTTTGAATGGATCCGAAAGACGCACCAGAAAGACGCAAATAAACACGTATCATCGATCACTCGTCTGAACACGGATGCGGGTTTTACATTGAAAGCAATGTAAATCACACTGCTCATTGTTAAATGCGTGTTTGGGTCCATTTAGTATCCAAAACACTGATCCAGACTTGCTTTAAAAACGGATCTAAACTCCGATCCAACACGCCGTGTGAACAAACCCGGAGGTCATGTCCCCATGGCATGGTTTTTCAGCCACTTTTTCACCTGGTTCTCAGTTTTGCAAACCGGCTTAAAAACTTTTACACGGACCTTAATGGAAAATCCGTGCAGCGGTTCCCACTGCACGGATTTTCCGCCCGGCGGTTTTTCAGACCGCTGGTTTTCGGACGGAATATGAACATGCCTATGTGAAGGAGGAGGGCTTTTCTCCGCAAACCGCAGACAAAAACCGTCCGCCGGCATGAAAACGGGACAAATACCGGTCTGGTAAACCCACCGGTATTTGTCCTGTGCCGTGTGAACGGCCCCTAATGCAAACATAGTTGCCACAGTAGTATATAACCGGTGGGATGGAAAAACAATATATTTAGTAAAATCACTTTCACTTTTTTCACTTTCTGCCTTAAGGCTATGTTCACACGGCAATGACTGGGACGTATTTCAGCCCGTAATTCGTGCCGTACTGCGCTCAAATACGGGCGAAATACGTCCCAGTCATTATGGTAATCCACAGTTCTCATAGAGAACTATGGATTACATCTCCTCTCCCCACTCGGACAATACGCCGCGGGGGGAGATAAGTGACGTCAATTATTCACGGCGTATACGTGCTGTGAATAATGAATGTCTATGGGGCCGGTGGGCCGCCCCGCCTCCGCTCCAGAGCACACGGCATAGTTGCGGGCGAAATACCTCCTACAATTACGCCATGAATAAGCCGTGTGAACCCTGCCTAAGGGTATGTTCACATGATGGATGGATGTACAGTACGTGCCGCAGTACATAGTGTCTTTCGGGAGCTCGCGCTGATCAGACATAGGCCCCATAGACATGTATTACTCGCGGCGCATAATCGCCGCAAATAATTGACATGTCGGTTGTCTCCCTGTACGTACAATACGATCATATTGTACGAGCGGGAAGAGGAGGCAAAAACCATAGTTAACTATGAGAGCTATGGATTACCGTAATTATGGGGCACATTTCCCCGCGTATTAAGCGCAGCACGCGGCGAAATGCGCTCCAAAATAATCTGTGTGAACATACCCTAAAAATAAACTAGAGGCGCATAATAAAACAAAAAAATAAATGCTTGCCTAGCCTCTGGTCTTCTTTTGACGGGTGCTGTGTGACTATTGCAGCCAGTCATTGGCCTCAGTGGTCATGTGCCATTACCTTGAGGTCACTGCTTACTCGCTGTTGACCTCCCGAAAAGTGATGCCAAGGGAATGGCAGGTGAGCACAGAAGCTACTACCTGCAGCGATCACGTGTTGATTGACTGACGGTAAGCCAGCAGAGAGCGGGTTACACCACAAGTAGCTTTAGCGCAGTGAGTATTTTTTGTTTTATTGCAGTTTTCTTATTTATAACACCACTATAGGTTTAGGGTAAGTTCACATTGCTGATTTTGACGCTGTTTTCAGATCGTTTCTTTGCCCAAAACAGCGTAAAAAGCTTTTTGAATCCTATATAAAACATCATTGTAGCTCACACACAATGAGGTTTTTATGTGCGTTTTCAGTGCTTCTGTGGACATTGTGTAAGGGCATGCTCACACGACGGATTTGAACGCAATTATGGCCGCTGGTTCCGGCGCGGTTTCCACGGCCAAAACCACGGCCAAACCTCGCCCAGTTTATTAAAATGGTTTTCTATGGGAAACCGCGTTAATATTCAGACGCCGTGGGTTTGGCCGCGGCCTTGCCGCGTGTGTTTGAAAACTCTCCTGTCAATTCTTGACAGGGAGTCCTCAGCGCTGCGATCGCACGGTGTTGCCAAGGGTGTCGCCGCGGTTGGTGCGCGGCTGGTGGCACGGTTTTCCCCCTGCCTACTAATTTGCATGGGGGTAAACCCTCGCCGCAAGCCGCGCCCCAAACCATGCCCCACTTGTGCCACGCCGCAAACCCGCCGTGTGAACGAGGCCAAAGTGTCATGTCAATTCTTGAAGCCTTTTCAACACTGAAAATCCCCATAGGAATCAATAGAGCACTTTAAAACCTTGCCACGGTTTTTGGCGCATTTTTCAGCGCGGTTTTTACGCTGGCTAATTTGTATGGGTGTTTCGGAATGAAAACCGTGTTGGAAAACCTCGTCTGAAAAGTGCTGCACTGAGGCGCGCTGTTCAGACAAGTTTTTGACTTTGATTTTGGCGCTGAAAATTAAACACTAATCAGCTGTGTGAACATACTCCTTGTCCTCAAGAGGCTAAGTATGACTTTCAGAGAAGCACATGTTTCAGTAGTTGTCTCCTCCATATCTGGGAGCATATATATAGCAGGGCGATTGGTGTGCATGTCTGCTGCACTGCACATTTCTTTCTTCTTGTCGGGTGATCAAACTTTTATTTTCCGTTTTCAGAAATTGCTATGTTCTATATGTTGCTTGTAATTTTTAATCCATCAATCAGTCCAAAAGACAACCACACCTCATTTACTATAATAATACAGTGTAATATTAAAACACCACCAGCACACACACACAGTACAGTAGATGAGCGACATCCTGGCACAGGAGGAGGGAGGCACACATGTAGTTTTTATGATATTGTGGAGTCCAGACCATCCTCTTCCTCTGTATGGGTTCCATGAATTGCTCAACCCCTTCCATGTGTGTATGGGATTTATTCTTCTAGTACCAGCATTGTGGAAGCTCTTTTGTTGTGTAGGGAAATGTCTCAGATCTAGGTCTCTGTATTATTGTGTAGAAAATTCTGCTTGTCCCTTTTTTTTGTGTATAATCTAAGGAAATTGGTAAGGAAATGATGTGTAATGCAGAGGATTACGGGTGCTTGCCTTCATTGTGTCAGCCGGAGCTTGACAAGTACATCTGTGTAGGAGCTTCAGTCGCCTCGGAACACAGTATCGTCACTGTATTGTCCCCGTTTCCTTTAAATAGAGCGCGGCTGCAAGACGTAGCATGTTCATTTATACTGCTTATTATGAAGCCACAAATGCTGAGCCTGCTTATCCAGATCATTTGACATTGACTTGTAGTCAGAGTGTGCATTCACTGCAGATGTTCTATTCGGACTTGTGCATAGAGAATCTGCAGCTGATTTGAGTGGATGTTTAAATCTGAAGCACACCAATTGCACTTGCAGAAAGTGCACAGGTTATTTGCAGATTTCTCTCTTTGAACTCGGTCTTCAAGCAGAATCTTATGCCACTAAGTGAGTTCCTTACCTGTTATCTGCTCAGCAGAGAATGTAAACAAAGCTTGCTGAGTCATGAATGCTGCAGGGTGGAGAGGGAGGGGAGTGAGCAGAGAGAGAGGAAGCAGGGAGCGTTGCTAAAGTTTACTCAAATAATATTATAACCAGTGGATTCTCTATAAGTGTTCCCCAACTCCAGTCCTCTCGCCCGACAAACAGGTCATGTTTTCAGGATCTCCCTCAGAAGGCACTGACCATAATTAGATCACCTGTGCAGCATAATGAAATCACCTGTGCACTGCTAAGGGAAGCCAGAAAACATGACCTGTTGGTGGGCGTTGAGGACTGGAGTTGGGGACCCCTGCTCTATACAGCAGAGAGCCTCATACACTGCACTTTCTCCCCAGCCCCTTGCAAGCTCCTTCATGTTCCCTGTCATCAGATAAGAAGTGCAAACACGCAAGCGCGGCCAGATCAGCTCCTGTCTGTGTCCTGGTTGTGTCTAATGTAAACTGTCAGGTAACTAAAGGCATATAAAGAAGGCTGTAACTCTCAGAGGCTTCACTTTTTATAATCGCATATATTTAGAAAAGTGATTAAATACCCATTTTGGAGGATCCCACGTCAACATTACATCGTGGCAAAACCCCTTTAAATGCTTTTTCACAAGATTTCAGTGTGGAATCTACTTAAATTCCACACGAATAAGCCTCCCTGGTTTATTTAATGGGGATACGCACTGAAGCCGCAAAATCCACTGCACATAAGGGGCCGTTTACATGGCACAGGACAAATACTGGTCGGGAAATCCGACCGCTATTTGTTCTGTTTCTGTCACGCAGGGGAACAGCTTTTCTCTGTGGTTTGCGGAGAAAAGCCATCCCCCTTCGCGCCGATATGTTCATGTTCCGCCCGGAAGAATGAACATGTTCTATGGTCTAGAGAACCGTCTGGCGGAAAATCCATGCATGGGGACTGCTGCACGGATTTTCCATTGAAGTCCGTGTAAAAGGTTGACACCTGGTTTATAGACTGCTTTCAAAACTGAAAACCTGTGCCGTGGGGACATGCCCGAAAGTAGAAATCTGTGCCATTTTGTTGCAGATACACAGCTGATTTATCTGTATTGAAAAATCAGCTGTATGAAAAAGGCTTAAAGGGGTTTTCCGGGAAAAGAAGAAAGCTAAATAGATCAACTACATTTCATAATGAAAAAAAAAATCCTAAATACCTTTTATTAGAAAAGTCTGCTCATTTTGTCCAGGGAATAATCATTAAAGGAGACGAAAATGGCTGCCAGACTCCTTCCTGTGCAGAAACCTGTCCTACAAGTCGGACAGACTTTGTGAGTTACTTCCTGGTTAGGCTGATTGACATAACTGAGCATGTGCTGTGCTCAGTCAGTCTGAGACTAATACGGCGTGTGTTTTGGAAGCACGAGCTTATCAGTGTATAATTCCAAAGCACGGGGGAAGGAGGGGGCGACCGGCCTTACGCGCCGCTAACAATTGACATGTCAATTCTCTCTCTCTCCGCACGTACAATACGATTGTATTGTACACATGGGGAGACGACGTGTAATCCATAGCTCTCTAGGACAGCTAAGAATTACCATAATTGCAGCTCGCATTTTGCCGCATATAAAGCGCAATACACGGCAAAATAAGCCATGTGAACATATCCTAAGGCCATGTGCACACGGCTTAATTGCGGGCCGTAATTACGCCCCGCAATTATGCAGTGGGGGCTGGGCAGGAGCGGGGGGCCGGCCCATAGACTATCATTACTAGCGGCACGTATACGCCGCTAGTAAATGACATGTCACTTATCTCCCCCCGCGGCGTATTGCACGAGCGGGGAGAGGAGATGTAATCCATAGTTCTCTATGAGAACTGTGGATTACCGTAATGACTGTGCCGTATTTCAGCCCGTAATTCGCGCAGTACGACGCGAATTACGGGCTGAAATATGTGCCCAAATAAGCCGTGTGAACATGGCCTAAAGGATGTATATAGAATCTATAGATCAGAGGGAAAGAGTAGTCTGTCGTGGGAAATGTAGTTTTTAGAGAGTGCGCCTAGCAACTGTAGGTCCAGTGAAGAAAGATCCAATATGGTGATACTATGTGATATAACAGCATCTGTAAGTAGTTCACACCCTGGATTGTGACAGTTACTGATTATCTTTACTATTCCTCCATTATATGTTCTTAATATTTTGGGTTTCTCACAAGACCGCTTTAAGGCTACATCTACACGGCAAGGACAAAATACTGGTCAGATTCCAGTCAGAATCCGGGCTTTTTTGCCACTGATTCGCGGTCGGTTTTAGTTCTTGCCATCAATACAATTGAATGTACGGGAAACCAACGGCAAACAGAGGGACTCCTGCAGAGTATGCAACATGTTGCATATTCTACTGGATTTTTAACATGGCGGTTAGCATAGAAACACTATGGTATTGGTATTCTGTCTAGACACCCCTTTAATACATAGGAAGGTCCTCTCAGCTTGAAGTAGATTTACTGCTGTCAATTTTGATTGCCGTTCTTTTAAGTTTCTTTGAAAAAGTTTTCTTACAGAATGCAACATACCTGATTCAAGACCTGGACCAGAGATTAAAAGCTTACTCTTTACATATTGTCCTGCTATAGATTCAACTGTTAAAGGAACTGCTCACATAGAACATGTTATCTGATCTGAAGAGAGCATGTTACAGAGTAGGACGAGCTGAGCAGATGGATATATAGTTTAGTGGGGAAAGATTCCGTAGAACTGCTGTTTCTGTCTGATAGCAGGAAGTGACTTCATCACACAGGTCGAGCATCTCACAGCTTTGGACAGTGAGAGCTTGTTTGTTATCTGATCTTTCAGACAAAAGCTAGTAATTACTGCTATTTACTTTAGCTCAGAAGCTTCTCTTGTCCTGACAGCATGAGATTTATCTAATTAGCAGAGGTCTGAATACACAGAGCTCATATGCTAATTACAGACAGCTTGATCAGGAAGTGACAGAGCCAAGCTGCATTATTTCATTCATGCATCCTATGAAACTTTGAGATGAGACAACCCCTTTAAGTTTATTGATTGTGCTGAATCTTTTCCAGCAAAGCTATGTATCGGCGTGCTCGGCTCCTCCTGCTCTCTAACATGCTGTCCACCGATCGGATAGTATGGCTGCGTCCCTTTTAAGCTTGATGACAGTGGGTTATGTTTGATTTCTTTTGGTTACACTATATTTTGCTTCTGTTTACTATATAAAGAACAATATCTGGTCCTTTGTGAAACGTATGCAGTGATCTACTTCATGTTCACACACTCCTTGCTGTAGCCGTCCTGGTTACATATTATGTTGTCCAGAAATAAAGCCGAGAAGGTTGCCCAATTCTTTATTTAGAGAAGCACAGGCAGATAGGGTAGGACACCTTCTTACACAAACCATGTGCATATAGCAACTATTACACTGGGGAACAAAAAACAATTTTTTTTTTTGTTTTGATGCTGAGACGTTTTGACCTTATTCTAGGTATTTGAGTGCTGCTGGGTCCACATATCCCATCCATTTTGTTCCAGCGGCTCTAGTTGATGTTGATTACAGGATTTTACATTGTTCTTGGGATTCATTTCTTTATAAATATGTAATGCAGATGAATAGAATTTGCTCCGGCACTTTCATGTTTTTCTTTTCATGTGTTCTTTAAATGTTCTAAAACTTGTCTTTTCTGTTTCACATGAATTCCCAACATTTCTTTAGTGCAATGTTGAGTGACCACTAATTTCAGCAGCATATACTTGGTAAGGTGGCAATGCCGGATCTCCAAAACTAGAGCTGATTGGGGCGGTGATTCTGAAAATGACACCTATTTTCCCCATGCTCAAAAATTATTCCAACTTTTAAGGCCCCAAAATGAGTGTTTTTTACAGTGTTAGGAGCCCAGACGCAATACTTGTTTTCTTAGGCTATGTTCACACCTCCGATCTAAAAAATCCATTGTGGACCTGCAGCAGAAATCTGATATGATACCCTTAGATTTCTGCCATAGATTGCATCAAAATTACTCCCATGTATATGGATGCAGATAAGCCTCATTGAATGGGACTAGTCCCGTGCTGGCTACCAAATGTGGTTCCTACAAAGAATCTATGTAGACACTGTGGGCCTTGTGTATGAAAACTGTCTTAACCATAGCAAACAATCAGAACTCTGCTTTTATTTTTCCAGAACCCTATATGAAATGAAAGCTGAGCTCTGGTTGCTATGGGAAACAGACCGTCTTTTTGCTAGACAGTTTTCATAGATAAGACCCTATATTTGTAAGTGACATGTCACTTTTTTTTTTTTTTCTGCAGTGTGAAAAATTTTGCCCTGCAGTTTAAAGTATTACCTATGGCAAGGTAATAGGATACTATATAATGGGATGCGAGTTCCTGGCGGAATATAACGTACTCAGCTGTGTGAACATAGCCTTCTTGTAGGTCAGTGTTTAACAATCCGTTTGATACTTTGGCAACTCTGTAAACGTCTCTATATCTTGAATTAAGAGGAGCAGAAACGTACCTAAGGTTCTGCACGTTGGATGGCTGAGTCAGTTTACTGCTTCTCAAAGTGCCCAGGAAGCGGGCTTTCATTTTAACAGTCTGCATTGAGGGCTTCCTGGTTATCGGTCTCCTGATTGGATACTAGAGCCATCACTCAGAGCTGATAGGTAAGGCTGGGGAGTTGCTGAATGCACAAATCTGTGGGCAATAATCTTTAAGTCCCGCCTCCTGGACACTTGCAATAGCAGCAGCCGGACCATTAAAAAAAGTTTTCCTCAGTAAGGTATCTTTCACTCCACTCCATGTAAAGTGCTGACAGCAGTGTTGAGGGTGGACAGACTCCCTTTAAAGGGGATGTATCGCTTCATCAGTTTGGCTGTTTTCTTGTAGCTTCGTCTTCTCAGCTCCTCAAATCCAGGGGCGTTTCTTTCCCTCCCAGCTGGGTGTTTCTTAACTGAAGGGGGATGACCTCACTGTTCGTGCTCGCTCCCGAGTCCACATGTTACTGTGTCGTTCCTCTCCCTATGCAGTCTTGTTTTGTAAGAGCTGTTTGTTTACATAACACAGACCTGCATTCAGTCTAGACAGCCTTCTATGAACTCAGAGCGCTGATCTCTTCTCCTCTCACAGCTGGAGGTTTGTTACCAGGGCCATTCCTAGGCTAAATTGCACTCAGGGCGAGAGGAAGAAATTTCGCCCCCCTTCCCTCCCCTCCCCGGTAACATAATGCACCACAATGCGACACATTGCATCACCATCAACCAAATCTAAAATATACAAAAAGCTTTACCACAATGTGCTACGTATAAAACTACTAAATAATAGTCATACAGTTACCAAATAACACCGCTACACCAACCAGAATCCCAGGCAAATAGTGCCAATGTCCTACTAAGACCACATATCACCAGCACACAGGGACCGAATAATACCACCATATAGTGACTGAATAATACGAACTGACCATTACGGAATGCAAACCATTATACTACAACAAATATTACCGGCATATAGTGACGATACAGTGGTGGATAGATACCAGCTGTACACAGGCTCTGCAGACATATAATCGATTAAAGTAAAGTTACATCCAGGAACTTACAGGAGACGTTTCTGAAGAGTTGTTCTCTTTCTCTTCTTCTTCTCGATCTGTCCCAGACCACTATGACGTCCTCTCCCGGCCACGACTCTTCACTGTGGAATTTACAAAACAAACATCTTAGACTCCTCAATTTATCAGCACAACTCTACCAATTCCTATCTCTGTATAAACTCCCCATCTATAGCACCTCATATGGTAGCCATGTAATAGCCCCTGTAGCCAGACAGTAGCCCCTGAAGCCATGTAGTAGCTCCCTTATAGCCAGGTAGTAGTCCCTTATAGCCAGGTAGTAGTCCCCTATAGTCAGGTAGATGCCCCTGTAGCCAGGTAGTAGCTAATTATAAAATAAAAATAAAAGTACTCACCTTGCCACGGTCGCGCATCCAACTCCTGGAGCTGCTGAGCAGTGTAAGTGGCGTGACGTCATCACGCCGCTTACGCTTTCACGCAGCTCCTAGGGATTTACTCGGCCGGCAGAGCTGCCAACCGAGGAGATCCCAGCGTTGCAGGGGGCGACGCTGATACATAAAGGGGAGAAGGCAGGGCGGTAATGACCCGTCCTGCCTCCTTCCTCTACCAGCAGGCTGCGCGGCTGTTGTAAAATGGACTCGCAGTCATGGGCTATCCTCCGGGCGGGCAAGGCAGGCGTCCGTGGCGCCCCCACACGGGTGAGCAGAGCCTTGGTGCCCCGGGCGATCACCCGCCCCTAGGACGGCCCTGTTTGTTACAGTTGAATCCAGTCTTCTATGAACTCATCCAGAACAGCACAGATCTGTCTCCATTAGGCACCGGACACAATTCTGCTGTTTTCTGATTGTAGAAACAGCTGCAGTGTTACTGTGGAGCTGCTGGCTGTGCAGAGGGAAATATTGCCGGCCCCTTATTCTGAGTGAGAGAGGCAGGAATGCTCACTCCTGTGAATAGGACCGGGGCCAGACAGAATGTAAATTAGTAGAGTCAGCAGCCAATGAAATGCAATGAGGTGGGATCCGACCGACACTGGGGAACTGTGTTTACAGAAAACGAAGATAAGGAGTACTGTGAAGACAAGACGGCTTTGCTAATGACATCCAGCTGCAAAGTTGCTTGTTTTCACTGTCCCCTTATTCTGAAGACCATTTAATGTAATGATTCAACCCCTTTAAGCAGCAGAAACCCTCCCAACTTCTACACAACAAGTCCTCGGGTCATTGCATAATTCTTCTGAATTACACGGAACGCCACAGGATTTGCTTTGTCACAAATTGATGTTGCAGAACTGGTTTGAAGTTGATCTTTACCAGGCTTCTGCGTCAAGGACTGGCATGCTTAGGAGTGTCAAATGCTTGGCAACAACCCTTTTATTGGGTCGCAATAAAATAGTTTAACGCTCTTTTGTGAATCGCTACAACTGAAGCAGTGTTTCTAGGGAGCTTCATGTGTGGAATTTTAAAGGATTCGGTCTAAGAAAAGTTCAGCCTGTAGGGCGTTCTCTATAAATGGGTACAGTACGCTGCTTTCAGTTATTTCTTGGTGTAAGGAAAAGGAGCCTGGAGTCAAAAATGTAATAGTGGCTTATTTGTTTTGTATGGAAGTATTATGTGTGATCGATCATGTTCCACAGGGCACTAGAAAGCGGTTGACCAGAGCATTAGGCGATGGTCCCAGGAGTGGGGTGGGGGGGGGGGGGGAAGAGCTATCTCACATGGGCCACATGCCATAGACATGGGCATGTAAAATGACATGGGCATGAGTCAATTACACATGCCACATCATAAAGGAGGGGGGGGAGGGGTTAAAGGAAAACGAGCCTTGGGGTCAAATGTTTAATTCCGGTTTGTCTCATTGTTTTGTAGATAAATATTCTGTGTGAGGTATCATGTCTTTTTATGGAATGCCTGCAGTCATTGATATTAGTGGGGGTTATTTAGCATGCCAGTCCTAATGGTCCCCTTTGTCCGTTATGCCAATGGACGTGTTAAGTAGGAAAGGTGGAAGACTACACACAAGTGGACAGACCGTTTCCGTGACCCTTTGATAGCTGAGCACATGTCACTGGCCAATGGCAAAAATTATACATGAAACAAAGCTTGGCCATAATCAGTGTTCCCGATAACTCGCTTATGAGATTGTGGCCTAGGAACCCAGATACCTCCTGCCTCGTACGCCAAAATGTAAGGCTTTAGGGAACCACAGAAACGGAGATTGGCCCAAAATATGAATCTGTTGTGTGCATATTTTGTATGTTTGGGTTGGGAAATTCATGCTGGGCAACTTGGCGATCATGAAATCTGGCAAGGTGACTCTTATGAGGAGTTATGACAGAAGCTGAAATTCTGACTTTCTTAGTGTACCCCTCATGTAATTAGTCAGCACTTCTGTGACCTAAGCAGGAAGAGGGAGGTTTTTTTTTTAATGAGTTTCCGTAAAACACCTTGGGTCGTCAAAGACTATTTTAAGTTCCAGGAGTTACCATCTAGCGCAGGTCTCTACGATAGTCTTTGAGCTGTACTCCTCAGCCCAGATTTTTAACCAATCAATTTGGAAAAGGTCTGTTTTTTTGTATTTTATCCCTTGTTAATGTACTATTCTGCATGTTTTTATATATGTCTTGTTAATTTGTAATTTTTGTAACGAAGCACTGTACCTATATATTAAAGCTTTAAGCTTTGGTAGTTTTACCCTGTTGCCCTAACGAGCCCCGAAAATGTCCAAAGAGTTTGTGACTGCTGGTGTACGTGACCCTTAGGGTATGTTCACAAGATGTATTGAGACTCGTACTGTATGTGCCGCAATATGCCATGTGTTTTGGAAGCAGTTCTTAATTCCAAAGCAGGGGACCCTTGCAGATTGTAAGCCCTCACGGGCAGGGTCCTCTCTCCCTCTGTTGTGCCAGTTAGAAGTCATTCATCGTTATCATTGTACTCGTTTGACATATGTTATGTATGTAACCCCCTCGAATGTACAGCGCCCTGGAATCAATGGCGCTTTAAAATAAATAATAATAATAATTGACTTGCATTGTCAGTGGCGCAAACAATTGACATGTCACTTCTCTCCCCCGGGCGTACGATATGATCGTATTGTATGCCCGGGGAGATGACGCGTGAATTACCGTAATTGCGGCGCGCATTTTGCTGTGTATAAAGCACAAATATGCGGCGAAATGTGCGCTGTAATTATGCCATGTAAACATACCCTGAGTATAGAGTTATTTTCAGTTCCTTTCTAGAAAGGAAAAAGGTGGTGGCAGTATGTGGTGTTGGGTTTGTGAACCATGTTGGGGGCGTGCTCATAGTGTAGCCGGAGTGAGAGATGAGTATAAACGGATGTTGTGTAGCATATCCCCAGCTTACCTACAAGTCGCACAGAAGGAGATTGGGCCTGAGTGTATGTCCAAGATGGGCTCCACCTCTACTCCACCTGTTACTAGGACGGGCTCCTCCAACTCTCACCTTGTGTTCTCTACATTCACTTCAAAGAAAGATCCAAAAAAACAGGGCTGTGGAGTCGGTGCCTCTTTTGCAGGAGTCGTCATAAAATGGACGGACTCCGACTCTCAAAATATATAATAACTTGGTCCAGTTAGTTCGATACAGTGCAAAGAGCAAGAGGAATTGGGTCCGGCCAGTGCTACTGCTCCCATTCTTCTGGCAAACAGATTTCGGCAAAATTTTTCACCTGCTTTCAAAGAAATAGAAGATCAACCATTCATCAAAACTGAGTGTTGGTGAGGCAATTCCTTTATACCCTGACATTGTTAGAGATGTTGTCTGTGATCACCACTTTCCCCCCAACTTAAGTTAGTGTAGAGAGGCCGTTCTCTAGCCTGGAAATAATGAGATCTGATGTGAGGTCATGTATGCAGAATCTGATGGAGGCAATATTATTTCTCAGAACAAATTCAGAGACTCCACAAATGTTCCTGCAGTCTTTTGCATATTTACAATTTTTTTGTGTTCTAAAGCCATATCCAATCAATATATTTTACACTGACAAGCAAAATGGCTCTATATCTCACCGTCCACTACAGCTTTGTACATGAGGCTACTGTAATTTTATATACAGTTATCTTACCTATCCTATACTTAAATTTGACTGGCAAGTATTTAGCATCTACTTAGTTCTGCAGATTCTTTCCTGTAACTGCATTGTTGCTGTTTTGCTCCTAAAAATCAAAATGTTAATTTGTATTTTGTTAGTATTTGGTAAATCTACCTTTTGGTTTTCAATACTGCTTGAATCCTTCTCGGCTCTGAATCAGATTTAAGCATGTCTTGACCAAAATCTGATCCCAGGTCTCTTCTACACATTCCCAATGTTGGTGCAAACTGGACTTGGATACAAATACAGCTTTTTCTTCAACTCTACCCACAAGTGTTCAAAAGATCAAAACATTGTTACCCTTTTGCTTGTCAGTGTCTGTTCTACCTAAATAGCTGGATTATTGTATCATAAGGTGATAAACAGCCTGATGTTACCATTTTACTATAGTAAAGTTATATCACTTAAACATGCGCCGTGTATGAGGGAGTCAGAGGTTTGGGAAATTGAGGAGTCGGGGCTTTGGCTTGCCGACTCCACAGCCCTGCAAAAAACGACTGGCTTTAACAGGGTACCTATATTTATTTTGGACTTAGGTGAAGATCCCAGGGTTGTGACCCAGCTCTGTCAGACCTCATCCTGTGAAGGCAGATTCCAGTTTTATGTAATGGAAGCATAAATTGTGTAGAATGAAAAGTTCTCCCTTATAAGATGATGAAATGTACAAGGATATGTGACTCTAGGATTGATGGCGTCAGAAGGAAGGGGCAGCAGTTTGTCCTGTTTTCTCTTCTGTCTGATGCTTCACAGTGAAGGGCTTCTAGAGGTCCCAGGCACACTATCTAATGGCTGCTGAACCTATGGACCATCTGTTTGTGGTGGCTGTCCCGATTCTCCCCCAATGGCTGACATTGGAAGATAACAGGCTTGGCCGTCTGGATGTAACGCGCCCAATTCTTTGTTCCCAGGATCGCTCCGCCGCTGTTAATGATATGAGACATTAGCTTTCCCCCTCTCCTAACATTGAATATCCCATAGGCTATAATAGAGGCGGTCTGTATACATAGGAGCGTTCTTTCTTTAGGATTAATTAAAGCTCCAGTGGTCACACCTTACACTAATCAAATCACGGCCCTAAAGGCTATTCCTGGAGAAAAAACCTGGAGCACGGCAAAGACTGGCCCTGTGGGTGCAGTAGCTGCATGCCCTGCTAACCATGCTTGGAGGGCACCCTGACACTTGTGCAGGTTTTCTTCCTGGGTCTCTCTAGTCCTGTTTATAACGTTTGAGGGACGCTGGAAGTGAATGTAACAGATCCCCTCCTTCCTGCTGCCGAGCATTTCAGACATGGTTAACTGAAAGGGAGTGTTGTTTCTACATTTTGACTTGCTTAAATTACATGACTTACATGTGGTGTCTCAATAACATATGCCATAGCTCAAGCATTTCAACTATTTGGCCCATTGCCACCTTTATACCAAACTACCTTTTCCCCCCTAAATTCTTCTGAGCTCATTTTCCTTCTTTATGTGTTTATAACCAAGTAACAGACCTCCTTGTTGCTGTATTCCAGGCTTCTGCAGTATGTAGAGGAACATAAGCTGTTTTGTGGTGTACTATAGTGCCTTGTGTCAATCTTGTGTGACTTGTGAAGGTGTGGCCGTCATAAATCACACTTGTACATATTACCTCCTTTTTTTTGAACATGGCAATAGAGATGGGAGAATTGAAACGCAAACGGCTAGGAGGTGTGATGAAATGATCTGTAGCAGAGGTGCACAGCATTTTCTGATCCAGGGGCCACACATTGTACCTTTCCCAGGGGACACAGTAAATCTTGCACCTTCACAGCACTTCAACTGTAAGTACGTAAAATGACTGAAATCTCTTGGTTCCACATTAGGAACTCCCAGAGGTCAGAATGAGGGGTCCCCTGCTGGTTTTCAAGAAAGAGGATATGAGGGGCCTGTTTTATTGTAGTTTCACAACTATAACAAACAGCACACATGTATAGTCACTGCAGAAACCCTTTGTCTGGATTGCTCATTTAGGTTGCTTAAAATTGTATTTAGTGCCAGCCATACAGTGCCCACTATAACAGTGCCACCTGTATAACACAGCTGCCAAAAGATGAATATTCCTTCCTGAAGTATAAGGACAGAGACAAAACATGTTTGTGTCCTGAAGGCTGCACTGAGGAGCACAAGGGGCCGCATGTTGTGGACCCTTGATCTGTACATTCAGAGGTGCCCTAAACTTGAGTATTAGGGCATGTCCACACGGCACGGGTTTTCGGCCGGTTTTTCAGGCGGTTTGCGGTTTTTCAGACTGCCTGAAATTGAGCACAATTGTGCTCTATGGAAAACCTGTGCAGCAGTCCCCACTGCACGGGTTTTCCGTCCGGCGGTTTTGTCGCCGGCGGACCGGCGGCAAAACAATGAACGTGCCCCATATTCCGGCCGGTTTCCGGATGGAACATGTGCATGTCAATGGGAGGACTGTTCTCCGCTCATCACGGAGAAAAGCCGTCCCCCCCCCCCCCCATGGCCGTGGGGACGGGCGCAAAACAGGACAAATACAGGCCGGTATTTGTCCACTGCCGTGTGAACGGCCCCTAAAAGTTGAAGACTTTAACTTTTGAACAGTGAAGGGACAGAAAACAATTCATCAGTTTAATGAAGTAGGATGACTGTTCCTCTTGGATGTGTTGGTAGATCCCAGGTTAGGTAGTAGGAGTGAAGACTGGAAGGATGTAAGCCACGTGTGGACATATCCCTGTGGATTTAGGAAGCCAGTTAGTCCACGCCAAAAACCATGTGGGATTCTTATGTAGTGGATAGAGCATGTCCCCACTGCACGGGTTTTCGGCCGGTTTGCGGTTTTTCAGACTGTCTGAAAAACCGGGCGAAAATGAGCACAATGGGGCTCTATGGAAAACCCGTGCAGGAGTCCCCACTGCGAGGGTTTTCCGTCCGGCGGTTTTTCTGCCCGCAAAACATTCTCCAAGCACAATCTTGTGTCCGGCTTTCGGACGGAATCTGTGCTTGTGAATATGAAGGGGGAGGGCTTTTGTCCGCTCATCGCAGAGAAAAATCACGCCCCCCCCCCCCTTTCTCCTCCCCCGGCCGTGGGGACGGCCGCAAAACAGGACATATACCGGCCGGCAAACAGACCGGTATTTGTCCTGTGCCGTGAGAACGCACCCTAATAAAATGGTAGTGTCAGGTTTTTCTGCTAAATATAGACTTCACATTGATAGGACTTAACCTATATCAATGATTAACATTTCCTAGATTCCTAGGAAAAGTAACAAGCTAGGTATTAAATTGTGCAATATTTAATTTTTGTTTTGAAGCCGGACTTGAACTACTGGCTGTGACTACCAGGTTTTCAACCCTGAGCAAAATGTCGTAGACATGGTCATTAGTCTAGTGCAACTGTGGTCCAAATGACGTTGATCAGCCAGATCAGACGTTGATCAAGGTTTTTTTCACCACAATTATTGGCTTTTAACATGTGGGAAAAGGTAAATGAAGACTATTCCTCAATACATTGCTTTGTTGATTTTGATTTGTTCATATTAAGAAGAAGTTTGTCTGGTTACTCTCCCCACTTTTCTTATCTCATTGCTTTAAGCTGCTGTGAGTCACTTCCTGTTAAGTCTTATCTGTAGCACATAAGCTTTGTTTACCTAAGGTAGTGACAGGTTTTAAGCCTTAGACAGTGCTATTTACAAACCTCCTGTGGTCTAGTCACTATAGTAGTCAGCTATGAATAGCAGAGCTGATGTGCCAGTCGCTGCTATAGAACCACTCACAGCCTAACCAGGAAGTGTAAATCTGCGCCAGCCTTTGGCTATGTGAAACAGCATGGTGATACAACCCCTTTAAGGGAGTTACTCACCCTTTAAAAATTAAAATAAGTTAAAAACTCAGCAATTGTGATTAAAGAGGGTTTCTCGCCACATTAATTAGCTTTAAACATGTAGGCAAAGGTAAATAAAGGCCATTACTAAATACACTTCTGATTTTGCTTGCTTTCAGAGCTAGAGCAGTGTTCTCCTGCTTGTGTACACAAGCTTCCCTGTGTTACCAACCATCTCTTTCTGCTCAAATGGGCTCTAGAATCCTGTCTGAGATGGTGACCTCACTCCCCACCGTGTCTTACTAGCAGCACAGGGGCCTGTTTGATTCTTAAAGGGGTTGTCTCACTACATTGATAAATCTTGCCTCAGTCCTGTTTTTTTGGTTTCACTTTGAATTCAGGGGCGTGTTTACTGGCTTCTACTAGGCCGCAGTAGAAGCCAGGTCTGTAGCTATAGCAACCAGTGCTGGCAGCCTATCAAGAGACATCGAAAAGGTCTGTAGCTATAGTGACCTGAGGAGCAGATGCAGCCCACACAAGAGGGGATATCTCAGAATAGGTAGGACACTGTTAATGGACACATATTACAAAGTGACTTGTTTTTTGCAAGATTTTTAAAATTAAAAGCAATCCTTGTAGTGAGACAACGCCTATAAAGACAAACTTTAAACCTTTAGAGCTCTGTAGGCTTGTTAACTGCTGTAAATACCCCTCCATCACCAATGTCTCTCTAACCGGCTCTGCTAGAAATAGCAGAGCTGAAATGTCAGGCATTGCTGTACAACCGGCCACAGCCGGAAACGTAAGTGGGGGCCTGAAGCTGGCTGTGAAGTGCGGGCTCTGTGAAATGGATGTCAGATGGGAAATTAATGATCCTTTTTTTTTTTTTTGGTGGCCGTATAGTTTTTTTTTTTTTTTTTTTTTTTTTACTTATGACTGGATTGTGAGCCCTGTAACCAGCTGGCCTCAGTGGTCATATTGGTGAACTGAAAAGCAATATTTGGTTCAGCACCTCCAAAAAACCTTTTAAAAAAGTAAACATGGGTGCACGTTGTCGTGGCTGTAATCTAAATACACATAGCAATAACAGCAGCGCACTAGATTATAATACGTTTAAAAAAAACATTCCTGCTTTAAAAAAAAAAAAAGAAAGATTTTTGAGGTTCTTAGTTCAGACTGCTTAAGCCCACCTTCGACTTCGAGACCTCAAAAAACGTTCATGCTTTTTTTTAAAGCAGGAATGTTTTTTTCAACGTATTCTAATCTAGTGTGCTGCTGATATTGCTATGTGTGTATTGGTGAACTGGTGAACAAGAGTGGCCACACTGGGTTGCTAGCTAGTTGAAGAGGGTGTATAGTTCTTCACTCATATTTTTACCATCGCCCCTTTTAATAATGTTAATTTAAAAAGTCATGTTTGTGAGTAGTATGTGTTATACCCCTCTCTCCCCCCCCCAACAAATATGGAGGAGTCGAGACTGATCTTCCTCAATGAAACCTTTTGACCCAAATAAAACCAAAAAACAAAGCAAAACCATTTTAGTGTGCGGGATCTGAATTGGTATGACACAAGCACAGGGGTACGTTTTACATTTCAAGCAAAAAACATATAAATAGATTAAACTGCAAGGTGCTTACCACTCCCAAACGTATCACCATTCAGAGCCCACTTGTAAGTCCTCAGCGTAGAGGCAAGAAGCAGTGTTCTTCAGACTAGCTCCCTCACTCTGCTGATTATGCAGTAAAACCAATAACCTAATATGACTCTAGGTCAAGAAGAGTGAACACTATTACAGGAGTATTAAAAAGGCAAAACTTCATTTAAATTGCTTAAAAATTCATAGTCCACAAAGGTACTTTGGGCACAAGACACGTGCAAGGAGTCGCTTATGTGTTTCAGAACGCGGTCACAGCTGTGAACAAGGAACTTAGGTTCTGAAACACATAAGCGACTCCTTGCCCGTGTCTTGTGCCCAAAGTACCTTTGTGGACTATGAATTTTTAAGCAATTTAAATCATTTTTTGCCTTTTTAATACTCCTGTAATAGTGTTCACTCTTCTTGACCTAGTGTCATATTAGGTTATTGGTATTTTTTTGCATTACCATAGTCACAGCAGACGTTCCTATGTTGCGCTAATCCCATACTTAAAATCGGTCTTCAATTTCCCCGGAGACCGCTGTCCTGTTTTCAGCATTGATCTTTTGTTTGGCTGATGCTTATTGGCATGCCTCATAGAAAGGGGGTGTCCCACGAGGCGTCTGAACAGTTGTTACAACCCTGTGAGGACATCTGATCACACAGTGAACAATGCTGGACGTCATCGCCTGCTCTGAGCCCTGGAAATGATCTCCCTTTTTTTTTAATCACATTTGTTTGTTGCTGACAGATTAGTTTTGCCATTTTCCTTTGTTCAGTCACACACACATTAAACAACATTTCCTGAGGCTCCAATCAAACGAACTTCTGTGTCGTGAAAAGGTGCAATTCAATAGATAGTATTCAGTAATAGTGGGTGAAGCTCCGTTTTTCTCGCACAGTTCTCTGTGACCTCTGCCTGGATGTATGGTGAAAATCAAACAGCTTGCATCCACTACTAGAGGAACTTACTGCTATGTTATTCTTTAGAGACACTACCAGCAATCCTTTCCCCAGATATTGACAAACAATATGCGACCGTTATATGGGATTATTTTAAATACAGTTTTCTTTCTCTCAGAGTAAATTGACTCTGCCTGGTAGATTTTAGACGTTGCAGCTTAGTCTGTTAGGCTGCTTTCACACAGCGCAGTTTTGGTGCAGTTTTAACTGCGCTCCAATTAAACTGCCTTTATTACCAGCAAGCTTCTTTCAGTTGTCTAAGTTGTTGAGAAAAGTGTTTCAAGTAAGTAATCAATGACTGTGTGTGAGGTCTTGTGGATACAAACATACCAATTGATTCCTCACTTTCCAAACATTTTGGATAAGTGAGAAAAGCCTGCTGGTAATGATGGAAGTTTAATTGGAGCACAGTTACAACTACAGCAAAACTGCGCTGTGTGAAAGTACCCTTAGGGCATGTTACCATGGCAGTGGACAAATACCGGCCGGCCGCGGTGGGGGAGGGGAGGGGGCGGCTTTTTTCCGCGATGAGCGGAGAACAGCCCTCCCCCTCCCATTCAGATGTTCATATTCCGTCCGGAAACCGGACGGAAGAATGAACATGTTCAATGTTTTACCGCCGGCAGCAAAACCGTCGGGCGGAAAACCCGTGCAGTGGGGACTGTTGCACGGGTTTTCCATAGAGCACCATTGTGCTCATTTTCAGCCGGTTTTTCAGGCGGTCCGAAAAACCGCAAACCGGCCGAAAACCCGTGCAGTGGGGACATGCCCTTAGAGTATGTTCACATGACTTATTCTGGGGCACATTTCGCCACGTATTTCGCGGCGTACTGCACTTAATATGTGGGGAAATGCGCCCCATAATTACGGTAATCCATAGCTCTCTTAGAGAACTATGGATTTCACCTCCTCTCCCCGCTCTTACAATACAATCGTATTGTACATGTGAGAAGATAAGTGAACTATCAGTATTCGCCGTGAGTAATGCATGTCAATGGGGCCGGTGGGCCGCAGTGCATCGTGTGAACATACCCTTAGGCTATGTTCACACGGCTTATTTCGGGGCGTATTTACGGACGTATTTATGTCCGCAAATACGTCCCGAAATACGTTTCAAATACATGTCACAAAGTGTGGCACGTATTTCGCGTCGTAAATACATTCCCCATTCTTTACTGTGGGGATTTACGTTGCAAAATACGCTTCAATAAGTGACAGGGGACTTAATTTTACGATCGTACTTACGGACGTATTTACGCCCGCAAATACGTCGCGAACATACGCCTCGTGTGAATGATGAGGCGTTTTTTACATTGGAATCAATGCTAATCTAATTGTTTCATTATTTGAAACGTATTTCGGGACGTATTTGCAGACGTAATTACGTCCGTAAATACGCCCCGAAATAAGCCGTGTGAACATAGCCTAAGGTTAATTCCGCCCCGCTATTACGCCGTGTGGCCGGGGGAGCGAGCGGGGGGCCGGTACCTCGGCGGCCCATAGTCATTCATTACCAGCGGCGCGTATACGCCACTGGTAATTCACATGTCCCTTATCTCCCCCCGCGGCGGATTCGCTGAGCAAGGAGAGGAGACGTAATCCATAGTTCTCTATGAGAACTGTGCATTACCGTAATGACTGGGACGGATTCGGCCCGTAATTTGCGCACTTCAGAGCGTAATTACGGACTGAAATACGTCCAGTTTTAAGCCGTGTGAACATAGCCATAGACCATGTTCACACGGCTTATTCTGGGACGTAATTCAGTCCGTAATTACGCTCTGAAGTGCGCAAATTACGGGCCGAATCCGTCCCAGTAACTACGGTAATGCACAGTTCTCATAGAGAACTATGGATTACGTCTCCTCTCCCTGCTCGACAAATACGCCGAGGGGGGAGATAATTGACAGGTCACTTTCTAGCAGCGTATACGCGCCGCTAGCAATGACTGTCTATGGGCCGGCAAAGTGCCGGCCCCCCGCTCGCCCCCGGCCACACGGCGTAATTGCGGGGCGGAATTACGCCCCGCAGTTAAGCCGTGTGAACATGGCCTTAGGCTGATCAGCATGTACTCCCGCAGAGCGGGGAAAGGCTGGGGGCAGCAGCCCGGCGGCCATATAGACATTCATTACTCAAGGCTCGTATTCGCCACAAGTAATTGACATGTCACTTATCTCCCCGCGCGTACAATACGATCGTATTGTACGAGCAAGGAGAGGAGGCGTAATCCATAGTTCTCTATGAGAACTATGGATTACCGTAATTTTGGCGCGAAAATACATGGCAAAATGTGTGCTAAAATTACCCCGTGTGAACGTACCCTTACAGCAGATTCCAGCAGGGAGGCACCTTGTTTGTCTTATGAGTTGGGACTGTCCAAAATGGACAACCTTCTGTGTGTTTCACTTTCAGCTAGAGCAGGCATCCTCAAACTGTGGCCCTCCAGCTGTTGAGAAACTACAATTCCCACTGTTATAGATGCTATAAATGCATGATGGGAGTTGTTTACCAACAGCTGGAGGGCCGCAGTTTGAGGATTCCTGAGCTAGAGACAGTAGTAAAGGCTAAGGGTCAGTCCACATGGCATGGTTTTTGGTTGGATTTTCAGATTTGAAAACTGACCAGCAACCATTCCCATAGACTTTAATAGAAAATCCATTCATTAGTCCACACTGAATGAATTTTCTGACGGACGTTTTTTTACACCATTGATGTTCCGAAAAACTTTCAACAAGCATAATCTTCCACCCGGTTTTCGGGCAGAAGATGTGCATTTGAGTGGTTGAGAGGTACGGCGAATCGGCAAACCACGGGCAGAACTGTCCCCCAAAACCATTCAAAAGATGACAGATTTTGTATGTGCAGACTTACACGCGTTTTAGGCTATGTCTACACTGCACAGAAAAACGTCTTTTTTCAACGTTTTTCGTTTTCTAAAAACGCTGGAAAAACGACTGTAATCATCTCCCATAGACTTCTATTGTAAAAACATCCTGCTGTCTACACGGAGCTTCTTTTTTCTGCTCGTTTTTTGTACTGGTCTTATTTTGCAACATGCTCTAAAAAACGCCAGAGCCGGGCAGAAAATTTACTACAGGAGTCTATGTAAAGCGCCGGACGTCTTTTGATGCGGTTTTTGGCGCGTTTTCGCAGTATTTCTTGTCGTGATTTTTCAATGAAAACCCACCCAGGAGACCCAAGTCCCACCTATAGTGGGTGTAACAAAGGTTATTCATTATCAAATTTACATACAAGTGTCTGATGAGTCCTTTTTTGTACCTTTTGTAATAAAATGATCATGCTTTGGTCGCTAACGATTTTTGCGCAGTTCATATTTTTTTCGCTAAAAATACGTTTTTTTTTTTACAGATTTTGGCATCAGAATGATTTTTTTTTTTTTTTTTTTTTTTTTTTTACAGATTTTGATGCCAAAATCCTTTTTTAAAACCTATTTTGGTGCTAATAACGTTATCTTGCTACTGACGCTGAAAATATTTTTTTTACGGAATTTGGCGCAATAATGCGTTTTTGGGGATTTTGGCGCTAAAATCCTTTTCTTTACAGATTTTGACGCTAACACAGTTATCTTGCTGTATGCAAAGATAATGTGGGTTTTTTTGGATTTTGATGCAAGAATCTGGTGCAAAATTTAATAAAGTAGTAGCACACAAAGGACAATGTGCTCACAATGGCTACAGTGATCTAAAGGAAGTGACTACTTAACATGTTAACTCCACCTGTAGGGTGTAGTTTACATCCAATGGACGCTGAAAATAAGTTTTGTCCCATTTTTGGCGCCAGAATCGGTTTTTTTATGGATTTTGGTGTTAAAATCCTTTTCTTAACATATTTTGACGCTAATAAAGTTATCTCGCTTCTGACGCCAAAAATCCGTTTTTTTACGGATTTTGGCGCAAGAATCCGTTTTTTTACGTTTTTTGGCACTAAAATACATTATTTTTTTTTATAGATTTTGGAGCTAATAACGTTATTTCGCCTCGGACGCCAAAAAGCCGTTTTTTTTTAGGATTTTGGCGCAAGAATCCATTTTTTTTTAATTTTTTTTGGCACTAAAATACATTATTTTTTTACAGATTTTGGCACTAATAACGTTATCTCGCCTCTGACGCCAAAAAATGTTTTTTACAGATTTCACCGCCAGAATCCGTCTTTTTAATGGCTTTTGGGGCTAAAATCCGTATCTTTACAGATTTTGGCGCTAATAAAGTGATCTAGCTTTTGACGCAAATAAATAAATTTTTTACAGATTTCGGCGCCAGAATCTGTTTTTTGACGGATTTGGGGGCTAAGATCAATATCTTTAAAAATTTTGGCGCTAATAAACTGATCTTGCTTCTGACACTAAAATATTTTTTTTACGGAATTTGGCGCAATAATGCGTTTTTGGGGATTTTGGCTAAAATCCTTTTCTCTTCAGATTTTGATGCTAATACAGTTATCTTGTTGTATGCAAAGATAATGTGGGTTTTTGTGGATTTTGGTGCAAGAATCTGGTGCAAAATTTAATAAAGTAGTAGCACACAAAGGACAATGTGCTCACAATGGCTACAGTGATCTAAAGGAAGTGACTACTTAACATGCTAACTCCACCTGTAGGGTGTAGCTTACATCCAATGGCTTAATTTGTGCATACATTAAAAAGCAGAGCAAAGACGCGCCAAAAAACGGCCGTTTTTTCAGCTGCTTTTGACAGGCAGTGGACAGAAAACTCTGTTTCATGAACGTTTTTAGTAGTTCGTTTTCAGGTCGTTTTTTGTCCACTGCAGTGTAGACATAGCCTTAGACCAGTTTTTAGCTCTCTGTGATCATGTTCACCAAAAATCTGAACTTACTGTAAACAGTCTCTATTCTTTGAGGGGCCACACGATTAGACTAATCTACACCATATTTAGTACATAGATATATCAGGTGCTTCAGAAGGTTTTAGACTGGGTTTCAGTTGTCTAGGACTTCAAATTTTCAACATAACCACACAAATCCCCACTTTCTGTGAACACACTACACCTTTACCGAATTTAAGCATTCTCATAAATTGAAGCCCTTCCAGACCTATCATAATTCCATAAATGGACAAAAGACTTCTCCAGCAGGAAAGCATATGGCGGCTGCCCAAGCTGCTGAAACCTTTCGGCAGACCCAAGCCCGTCTCCAGATTAAACAAATGCGTCCCAGCCAACAGTGGGCTGCTGAAACTTTCCAGTAGACTGAGGCACAGCTGCAGTGTTAGTAAGATGGACGAGCAGCAGACCTAAGCCCAACTCCAGGCTGACCAGAGGCAAACAAAGTTTTTAACCACCCTCAAACAATAATTTGACCCCTTACCAACACTGGATGTATGAGTATGTCGTATTGCAGGTAAGGGGCTTTGTAGCCACCGGGTATTAGCTGCTAATTGCAGCTAACACTCAGCGGTTACAGCGCGGGATGGCGGCGGCACTGCTGTGTAACCCCTTAGACGCCAAGGCAGAGATGGCTGCGGCATCTAAATCAATGAGAAACGGTGCTGCACACCTTTCCTCACTTCAATCAGGGCAACTGTCGCAACATTGCATGCCCAGATCACTTAACATGGCAGCTGGAAGCCTTCCATAGCCGCCATGTTTTACATTTTGATACTTCCGGCCCCAGGCAGGAAGTATTAAAACCGCCATCTTTATACACCACATTGCGTTTTATTAAAATACATTAGGTGGTATAAATGATGGCGCCCCCTAGTGGTGAAGCACCCTATGGGGACTCAAAGTTAAAGTAAAAAAAAAAAAATATTAAGTTCAAATCGCCCATTGCCATTTTACAAATAAAAAAAATAAAATGAAGTTACACATATTTGGTATCGCCGCGTCCAAAAGTCTGATCTATTAAAACATAGCATTAATTATCCCGTATGCTGAACACTGTAGAAGAAAACAAATTACAAACGGCAAAATTGCGTGTTTTTTTTTTTGTCATTTCACGTTCCATAAAAATTGGAATAAATGTAACCAAAAAAGTCTCATGTATTCCAAACTGGTAGAAATAAAAAGTACACTTTAGCCAGCAAAAAATGCTGCCTCACTCAAGTCCGTAGGTGTTGGTACAAAAAAGTTATTGGTTGCAGAAAATGGCGCCTCATTGCAAATTTCAAAAGTAGAAAATGTTTGGAATTTTTTTACAGTACCAAAAGATAAAGCAAAACGTACATGTTCGGTACTGGCGGATGCGTATCAACCAAGTAGAATACAGATGAAACATCATTTTTACCGAAAATTGAATGCCATAAAAACAAAACTTCCGCAAACCTGGCGCAAGTACTTTTTTTCTTTTTTATTCACATTTTGCCCCACTTAGAATTTTTTTTGCGATTTCCCAGTATGTTCTATGGTACAATGAATGACACCATTAGAAAGTACATCTTGTCCTGCAAATTTAAAGCTTTCATATGTCTATGTAGATGAAAAAATAAAAAGTTATGGCTCTGGAAAGGCGAGGACGGAAAAACGAACATGAAAAAGAAAAAGTTCTCGGCTTTAAGGCTATGTTCACACGGCTTATTTTGGGATGGATTTTGTTCCGTATTTCGCGGCGTACTGTGCGAAATATGGCTGAAATCCGTCCCTGTCATTACGGTAATCCACAGTTCTCATAGAGAACAATGGATTCCGTCTCCATGACATGTTAATTATCCCGGCCGGATACGGGCCATGGATAATGAATGTCTATAGGGGCCGGCAAGCTGACGCCCCTCCTCCCTCGCCCCGCCCCTGCTGCACAGCACACGGCGTAATTGTGGGCGAAATCAGTCCCCGCAATTACGCTGTGGATAAGCCGTGTGAACATAGCCTAAGGGGTTGACGAAATGGACCCGTGTGTAGCTAAGTAATTCTGCTAGTTTTCTGAAACAATTAGATCACTTTTTTATGTTCTAATCTAAACCAGAAAAATTACAAGCTGGATTGGTTAAACTAGTTTTTCTCTTTCAGGCTAAATGTCACTTGCTGGTCCCTAATCGTAAGGCTATGTCTCCACCGCGCACTTTTTCAGTAGTTTTTTCAGTGTTTTTCGTTTTCTAAAATTGCTAGAAATAAAGACTGAAAACAGATTCCATGGACTTTAATAGTAAAAATATTCTGCTGTCTTTTTTTTTCTGCACTTTTTTTTTTTTTCTTGCTGCTGGACGGTTTTTGAAATGTTGAAAAAAATTACAGAGCAGAAAATTTACTATTAGAATTTATGTAAAGCGGCAGATATTTTTGTTGCATTTTCTGCAGAAATCCACAGCCATTATAATGCTTTGCATTTCTGCAAAAAAAAAGCGCCAAAAAAAGTTTTTTTTTTTTTGTTTTTTTTTACATGCACCTCGGTTTCATGAGCAGTTTTAGGATTTGGTTTCCAATGAGTTTTTTTTTTTTGTAGACCTAGCCTAACACTGCCTAAATAAACAAATTGCTTTTCCTGTTTGTATTCCCAGCCTCTCTGCTTTGAGTAGAAATTGGTGCTGTGTAACCAGCCCTTCAGTATACTGAGCAGTGACAACTGTGCTCAGATGATGGAAGCTGCTGCGTCTGTGGGAATTTCTTTTAGGTTATTAGAAATGTAGCTGGGAAGTGTTCTCACTATTATGGACACATTTGACATGGGAGGAAAATGTCTTCCATATGTTACTGGTTACCTCAAGTTAAAATAAGTCATTTATTCAGAGCCTTTGGTATTTAGTTTGCAGTCTGCTGATAGCGTTGCTCTTTACATTTGTAGTTGCGCCATTTCAATTAAAAATGCTGGTTTTGTGGTTTGTGTGTATAGGAGTCTTGAGTTTTCCATGGGTGCTCTGCTTTGCCTTTACACCTGTGTGATCTGTCCCTTCATGGCTGCTTACTCTTCTTTCCACACTCTGATCTTGTGTGGACAATCACCAACACCTCGCTACAGCTCTTTCCTAAGGTTTTGGGTCGAATTTGTCGGATTCAGTTATTAGAATCCGCCAAAAATCTGACTGCAACCTGCGCTGTGTAACACTCAATAGGAAATAGATTATTTTACCGAGGGAAACCTAAACCACCATCCGTCCAGCTGAAAATAGAACATGTTGTATATACCGCCTTTTTTATGCAAAAAAACCCAAAAAACAGTGGTGTGGCGTGGTACAGCACTGTGAAAATGCGGTTGGATTTTGGACAGCAGTTTTTCTTTCCTATGTGGACTCAGCCTATACTAAGAGAAAGGAGGGGTAGAGCAGAGAGAGCCAGTAAGTGTTCTCCGACAGATGTCTGTCAAATTCAGCAGCACCACCAGCTAAGTGAAGAAGTTATCCAGACTTCACTGCAGCATAATGGTAGGAAATTCTTGAAGACCGTTTGCAAAGTTGCTTAATTTTGCATTTAGGAAATAAAATTCACAATAAAAAAAAAAAGTGATGCAGGTGTCTAAATGGTCTTCAAAGGTTTTCTCTACCAGTTTGTGATGAAGCCCACCTGTTGGGAGTCTCCATTTGTGCAGGAAACACCATTCTATTTTTGTGAATCCAGTTAAAAATATATAAAAAAAACAGATGCTGCTTCATTCTCTGGGAGAGTTTGGCCCATGGGACCCGTGCTGATGCATCCTGTCATGTTATGGCATATTGCTAATAATAGACTTACTTTTCAGTTCAGACACTGGATATTAGAATGGTTATTGAAAAAACCCACTAAATAAGTCTTACCCTTGAGATAACATATAGCGATAAACATATCTAAGCCTATTTATTGGCAACTGTTGGAACCAGCGGTAGGATGAGTTGTCACTGTTCTGTATTTCCTCCATAGAGATTATGTTTGGGTGAAACTGACCAGGTATTTGTATAATGTACTACTTAAATGAGTGTATTATAGGAGCTTTAAGGCTTTTCTTATACATTGAAGTGGAGCTGTGCCTCTGTACATGCAATGCTATTTAGTCTATGAATGGAAAATCAAGCAGATCATCCCTGTAATTATAGATGAAGACAAAATGGGCAAAATACTGGAGGAGCCACATTTGGATCCAGGGGCCAATTCCATTTTTCCTGCCCTTTTTTGTTTAGATGGCTATTTTGACTCTCTAAATGCCACAGGTTTAATTTGCTTGTGTTGTAAAAATACCATAACTGATAAATAATTTAATCGGTTGTGGAATTGCCACTATTTAATTTTACAGCAGAATGTGGTCATTCACTAAAAATAAAATATAACCTTTTTAATCTGCAGTTGTGAATTTAGCATTGTATGCACGGCAGAATTGATCAGAATTCCGTCACAATTTGTGCTAAAATAATGGTGTACATGCTTTACATCACATTTATGATATTTTAGACCGTATCCAGACACTTCTGCGCCTTGTCTGACAAAAGGGGTGTGGCTTTGTGAAAAGGGGGCATGGCTTAGCAATGGAAGAGAGAGAAATAGCTGTTGTAATTTTTGGGGGGTTCTTTTGCTAAATCACACTTGCTTATAGTTATTATGCAGTAAATGCTAAAACTCCTAACAACAAAATATGATATGTACCTAGGATATTATCAAAAAAAGCTCACAGAGAAAACTAAATCCCAGAGTACATTATTCATCTATTCATCTATCTACATATCAAGTGGCTACCACCTTGTTAATCCTCCATCATCTGGATTTGGGATATTTTGATGTTTTGTCCCCTGATGAACCAGCCATTCTGGGGAAACGCATCGGGACATTTTGTAGATATCTAATTACTTTTTGTGATATATGCGGTTTGGCATATATGTTTTAAAACTGGTGCAGGATATAGCCTTATCTGTCATTTAAGGGCATTATAGGGTCAGCCAACGATAGGAGGGGTCGTCCTTTATCAGGACGGGAGCTTCTCCTCTGACAGATTATTAACAGGGCTAGTATGCATGATTTTTTCCTGCCCAGTTTCTCCTGGATCCTTGAAGCCGGTGTTTATTTCTCTGGCGTCATCTGTGGAAAAAAAGACTACGGTACCGTGAGTAGTTTTCACCAATAGGATATTGTACATTTTCCTTGATATTTTTGGGTGATAATATAGACACTATTAGGATCCTGGAGTAGTGCTTACTTAGTATGTAGATTCATTAAGGTGGAGCGTTAATGTGTGATTTTTTTTCTTGGGTGTATAAATATTTTAATGTATTTTAATAAAAGTATAGTTTTGATAGTATACTCTGGGATTTAGTTTTCTCTGTGAGTAAATGCTAAAAGTAAGAGGAGCTCCCCTGAAAGCAGGTGCAGAAAATACACATGCAGTTATAATTGATATTTATACAATAGAAATATTAATGATAGGGATCATTAATAATAGTAATTGCTACGATTTATTCTAGCATTTTGTGATATTATTCATAAACTAATGTATGTATTTGACCTAGCTGCTGTTGTTATTTTTATCTAGTTTTTTTCCAATTCAAAAAAGTTTTATTCATACCTAATGTTACAAGAAGTAAGTTGGTAAACAATGTTACGTTATTATCAATTACAGGCAGTCCCCGACTTACATCGTTCTGACTTACATACGTCCCCTAGTTACATACGGAGACTTATGGGGCGTGGCTGACATTCAACACTGAGTCACGCCCCATGATAACCAAGTGCCGGCATGCCACAGCTGCACATGAGATACAGAACGTTAGGTGAAATCTTCTAAAAAAGGGCACAGGCAGCAAAACAAATGTAAAAACCCTTCCCTGCACTATCCAAAACTAAAAAAAAAAAATGTTTTGCTGGAATTACATTTAATAAATACACCTGTTCCGACTTACACACAATTTCAACTTAAGAACAAACTTAAAGTCCCTATCCCGTTTGTAACACGGGGACTGCCTGTATAGAGAAAATACAACAACGAGTACGGTCATTATGTAGGGTATAAGGGTATGTTCACACGATGTATTGCATAAGCGCTGCGAATAAATGACATGTCGCTTATCTCCCCGCATGTACAATACGATTAGGCGTAGGGGAGTAGGCGTAATCCATAGTTCTCTAAGAGCTATGGATTACCGTAATTGCGGGGTGCATTTAGCCACGTATTAAGCGCAATATGCGGCGAAATGGGCCCCAAAATAAGCCGTGTGAACATACCCTAAGGAATACAATGTAAACTCAAAACGAAACGATATTGCACTGAACTATAAACCACAAAGAAAAAATCAAATCCATTATATCGTATACTGATATAAAAGCAGCAGAAGTGAAAATTTGTATACTTAAAGTACCCATTAGTTTAAATTCAAAAGTAGAAGAGGGGGAGGGGCTACGCACAACTGTGGGTCCCGACAAACTCACGGCTGATCAAGATCTTCACTCTTGATGCTTGGACGCGACATTATCTTATTATTATATCATTAGTTTAGTGTGTTGTTGTTAATAATAGTTTCTAGTGTATGTGTCTGAAAATCTGCCAGCCATAGACAAGTAGAAAGAAACTAGTTTGTGCCCCCCTTGTTATATAGTGCGATCAGGTCTTGAAGTTCTGTGGCAGGAGTTGTTGGCTCATTTTTCCTAATCTCGCCCCTATAGTTGGTAACTCACGTTGTATGTGCACATGAAGCAGTGAAGCGCTTGTCGTGTACAGATACGCTTCTTCGGTTTTAGGTCTTCTTTTTCTCTTTTGTCCATACTCCATAATCCCGCCTAATCTGGTATATTAACCTGTATTCCTGAACACACGGCTATGGGTTGCTGGTTTAGTGTGCACAAAGTGAGCTGGAAATTCAGCAACCTGGGATTCTTGCTGTCTTCTGTGGCATCATTCTACACATAATCTATTGGTAGTATGGAGTTAAAGCTTTGTAACGCAGCTCCAGTGGATCACGTACAACAACCATTTGTACTCGCGTGATGAAGTGGAAAATGTTTATTGCAAGGAACCACCCACTTGTTTGCATTAGGTTTCTCGTATGTGTTCTTTAGAGGACGTGGAGCATGCACTGTCTTGGAGTTGTGCAGTTTGAGCAAATAAGAAAAGAAAAATGTGATAATTTCTCCTCATTTTTGCTCTCTGCTTGCAGCCACTACATAGGAACCTTCATTTTTTCACTTGGAGAAAATGAATAAGGGTCCTTTTTATGTGATGTTTTACATGGGTGCACGACTCGGTACAAGAAAGCTGTAAAAACTGTACTGTAATGAGCCATGTACCTGTGTATCCTGTCCTGGGTGGATTCGTACCCACTAAAATGATAATGGTGCCTATATAGTATCTACAAGGGGTTGTCCTGGTCCAATACACATTAAATAGTAAACTGCCGGTTCAAATTTAACATGAAAAATAAAAAGCAAGCAAAAAAGAAAAAAACGTATACTCTTTCTTCCATCGGCTCCAGTCTTCTGTTTTACCCTCCTTTCTCGTTCGAATGGGATGTCACTGCTGCAGCCGCTGAGTGGCACGCGCCGCCTCTTTACAACACCCTCCAGCAGTGATGGGACCACTGCAGCGGTAGTGTCCTGTTCGGAAGAGAGGTAAACAGAAGACCAGGGCGCTCCAATGCTGGAGTGGAGGAAGGAGATGTGTGTGTGTGTGTTGGTGTGTGTGTTTTTTTTTTTTTTGTTTTTTTTTCCATTTTATTTGGCCCCTGCAGTTACTACAGGCAGTCCCTAACTTACACCTGTCTCCTAGTTACAAACTGAGACTTATGAGGTGTAGCTCAGCATGCAGCCCTCACACCCCATAACACCTACCTGCCTTGTGCTGGGAACCTTCGTCTTGTGCTGTTTGCCTGGCACAGCAGGTCTGTTACTGGTCCTGGTACCGCCTACAATATAAAATACAGTACTGCGTCGGTACCCATGTATTGTGTGGCATTTGTAGTTGTGGAACTACAAGTGCCAGCATGCCACACAATAGGTGCAATAATTACATGAGGGCTAATTAGTGCATGTGTTTAACATGTGCTGCTGTGGAATGCTAGCACTTGTAGTTCCATAGCAGCTTGTAGCTGTGGAACTTCAAGTGCCTGCATGCTATATCAGCACATGAAAGACATAAAGTGTGTGAAATCTTTTATACAAGGGCACAGGCAGCAAAACAAATGTAAAAGGGGTGTTAACCCTTCCCTGCACTTTCCAAAACGCCTCAAATTTTTTTTGCTGAAATTACATTTATTAAATGTACCTGTCCCAACTTGCATACAAATTCAATTTTAGAACAAATTTATAGTCCCTCTCCCGTTCATAACCTGGGGACTGCCTGTATTTAATTTTTTTTTTTTTTTTTTTAACCCGGCAATACCATTAAACCAGTAGCAGTATATAAAAGTAACGGAAACAATTTATACACGTTTTCTGCTATAATCCTTGTGTGACAAACTGGTTTGTTACAACATTTCTGTTCTCTCCCCCGTTAGATGGTGTACCTCAGGTCTACTACTTCGGTCCGTGCGGGAAGTACAACGCCATGGTGCTGGAGCTGCTGGGGCCAAGTTTGGAAGACTTGTTTGACTTGTGTGACAGAACATTTTCCCTGAAAACCGTTCTTATGATAGCCATACAGCTGGTAAGTAACCTACTTCTGTGTGTTCCTCCGTTGTTTGTTTTCTTGATGACGTTTGTTCATTTATTATTTTATAGTAAAAATCCTTGCTGTTTTCCGGAGTATCGTTAAGAGTGTTCACGCGGCGTGTTGGCTCCATGTGAACATGCGCTTTTAGATGCGTGTTTGGGTCCATCTAGACGGACCCAAACATGCAGCTAACAGTGAGCAGGGTGATTTTACACTGCTCGCAATGTTAAACACGTATCGGAGTTTAAATGAGTGATCACTGATACATGATACATTGGGTCTTTCGGACCAAGAATTAACATGTCAATTCTTGGTCCGAAAGACACGGCATGAGCCCTATAGTAAGGTATAGGGTGCGATCCTGCACACATCCAAACACGTAGCTGCGTGTTGGATCCGATTGATGCTACGTTTTTGGATGCGATTTTCGGATCAAAATCGTATCCAAAAAACGCCATATGAATATGCCCTAAATGTCGCTTATCTAATATTTTTGCCTCCGCCCTCATAAACTTGCGTTTCAAAAGAGTGGTGTGATTGTACCGGTGGAATTTTTCATCAGATACAATGGTTTTTCAAATCGCTAAATGCTCAATAAATTGATAAGAGTAAGTGCAACTTGGCATGGGACTGGGACAATAGAAGTAATGCAGTTGTCTGCAGTTGTCTATATATAACCTGTGAAGGCTAGCTTTTTTATGGCAGCTGTTAACCGTGCAGGTGTTTATGCTGTATAGAGGTTCTGTGCCGCTTTAAAGCGGGTGTTTAACTACCTTATGACGGCAAGGATTGGAGGAACAATAAATGGGGCTAATCCTTGTGCAAATCGAACTGTACATCTGCCCTAGAAATAGTGTTTACCTGGATCCTCTAGTCAATACAGATCGTAATGTATTCATGTACAGGAGTGGACAATTCCATTGCTAGTTTAAAAGAAAGATTAGAAAACCACTAATTAGATTGGATTAGGAAGTCATACAAAAAATTGGATTAAAAAAAATCCTTAAAGGGGTTGTATCATTTCATAGAATGGGTCTCCGAATAAGGGGACAGTGAAAACAATCAACTTTGCAATAGGGTGTCTTGTTTTCACGGTCTCCCTTCCTTTAGTGTGCTGTACTCACTGTTCAGCTGCTCCGGTCGGATTCCTCCCTCTGGCCTTCTATTGGCTGCCGGCTCTACTCATTAGCATACCACCCAGCCCCCGGTCGTAATCACAGGAGCACGCATTTCTGCGCATGCTCCCTGCCTCTGTGTTCCTCTGCTCCTAGTAAAATGAGTCCGGGCATGCTCAGTAGCAATCATCTTCCTGCTTCGATTCCTGTTAGTGCAATCACTCGGCAGCGAACAGACATAGTCTCTTTGCAGGCAGGATGGATGGATGGCAGGATGGATCCATACGTCCATCCGTCTGTCCATATATCCATCCATCCAACAGTCCGTCTATCCAGGGAGAGAGGTTAGCAGCACATCACTCCAGGCAGCAAACTCTCCATTGGAGGATGTCTGCAGAGCTCTGCTATCCGCTCCCTCTGCTCTCACACAATAACACTGTCTCGGGAGCGAGCACAAACAACGAGAGGGGGGATGATGTCATCCCCCTTAAGTTAAGAAACTGAAAGAAACTTGAGAAAGTGAGAAGCTTAAATTCAAAGAAAACAGCGGAACTGATGAAGTGATAAATCCCCTTTAAACTTAAATTACAGTAAACGTCTGTACTGTATATGGAATACATAACAAAAGCATCGAAGACTGACAGCAGAAGACGACCGCATGCTCAATCTAGAATGGCCACTTATTGTTTCCTTTGTATTTTAAGATAGATATGTTTTGTCCCAGGCAGTTTTTTTTTAAATTCCATTAAAAACGATATTTTTTATATATTTACATGATCATATTAACTATAAAATTATTTCTATTGGGTGTAGTTGGCTTTAATTCAAATTTTTTTTTCTGTGTTTTTTTTTTTCCTTCTATATTAGCACCGCATAATTTATATGTAGTGATATGCAGTACTGAAAAATACAATTTCACCCGCGTAAAACAAGGCCGCATACGACCATATGAATTTAGAAATAAAGCTATGGCTGCTGAAATATTAAAGCAAAAATGAGAAAAATCGTCTGATGATTAACCCCCAGCCATAAATGGGTTGTCCACATTCGTTAAGTTATATTCAAATGGTGCCAGGGTGAGAGAAAGGTAAAAACAAATAATTGATACTTGCCTATAGGTTTTCTGCTGCTGAAGTTCTGGGGCTCCCTGAGGACCCACTCCTCTTCCCGGTTCTCATCACAACACACTCTCACGCCACTCGCTCACTTGCGGGGCCTCTCCTGTGTGTTTGGATGAGAACCGGGATGAGGAAGAATTGATTGTTTCTGCATTGGAACTTGGTTTCCATGGGTTCTGACTTCCTCTTGTGCTAGATCATAGGTGTCAAACTGCCGGCCCTCCAGCTGTTGGGAAACTACAACTCCCATCATGCATCTGTATAATCTATAACCGTGGGCATGATGGGAGTTGTAGTTTCCCAACAGCTGGAGGGCCGCAGTTTGACACCCCTGTGCTAGATGAAGAGGGCGTTACTGGCAGAGATGAAACGTTTGACATGCCCCGCTTTGGTATTGGTAGTCCATACAGGAGGATTTACCTATCGGAGAGCTGATTTCTATCAGTCCTATCTAATACTTAGAAATAAGGAGTGGAGAACTTCTTCCTCCAGAGATGTCCGCTACCGATCAGCTTTTTGTCAAACCGTGTAAATCGTTCACTCCTCTAAATGCTGATGTGTGTTTTACATTAAAAGCAATGTAAATCGCGCTGCACATTTTTAGATGCGTGTTTGGGTCCGAAATACGGATCTAAACACGCATCTAAAAGAAGTTGTGTGACCCCTCAATCCATGGTCTGCTTGGATGAAGAACACACTTGTAACGGTTGTGATGTTTGACACCCGTTTTGTGACGTGTGACCGGACTAGTGCTTTAATAATGTATATAGGTTTTTGATATTTTTTTAATGCATGTATATTTTGTTTCCTTACAGATTTCCCGCATGGAATATGTTCACTCAAAGAACTTGATATATAGGGATGTAAAGCCTGAAAATTTTTTGATAGGTCGTCCTGGAAACAAGAACCAGCAAATAATTCACATAATAGATTTTGGCTTGGCGAAAGAGTACATAGACCCAGAAACAAAGAAGCACATACCCTACAGAGAACACAAAAGCCTTACAGGAACCGCTAGATACATGAGTATAAACACGCATTTAGGAAAAGGTAGGTGCAACCGAATGCCAAAGCTTCAAATGTTGGTGCAAAACAGAAAAAAATTGTGTCAAAGGAAGTTCAGTGGACCTTGGACCTTATTTGTCTATTGATGCGGTGTGACATGGCATAGAGTAGACTACTGGTGAGGAGCGGCGATTGAGATATGGTTACACCTGTGCAGGGCTTGGTTTATTCACTTCTATGAAGGTTACAGAATAAGTCAAGCAAGTATTCTCCTTTTTTCATATTTTTGAAATTTAAAAGATGAATCTATGGTGGCAAAACTAAACGCCACATGGGTAGCATTGCCGAAAGTGTTTTAAGTAAACAGTAAGGGTATATTCATACAATGGACCTCGCACCCCATAATAACACCTACCCGCCTTGTTCTGGAACCCTCGTCTTCAGCCAGCTTTGGTCTTGTGCTGTTGGCCCCTGCACAGCAGGTCTGTTTTTACTGGTCCTTGTACCACCCACCTTTCCCCAGCCTCCTACAATATAAAATACAGTACTCATATATTGTGTGGCATTGTATTAGTGGAACTACAAGTGCCACAATCATACAACACATGCACTAATTGCATGAGGGCTGATTAGTGCATTTGTTGGAATGCTATATTTACTATTTTGCCATAGGCAAACTTAAACTCTATCAGTTCTCTATAAAACACTAAAACTTAACTTTTATTATGTATAACTCTTAACCTCTATACAAACTATTTAAAAACCTGATTTCTAACCTCACCATTTCACCCTTTCTACTTCTGAAGGAAAGAATAGCTCATTTTCCATTATCAAGTCTGGTGGAACCCCACCTACCAACAGGAAAGCCTTATATATACAGCAATTTACTAGCTCCAGTGAGGGATCCCAAGCCTCCTACTTGGGCAGTCGTCCCTAATCTCATAGACACAGAACAAATAAGGCCCCCTTTTGACACTCTCTGCAGCGGGTGGCACTTGTAGACAGAGGTGAGAAATCACAATTTAAAACGTCTTGCCTGACCTCCCCAACATGTTTCGCCAGCTAACCTGGCTTCATCAGGGGTTAGAGTTCCGGACGATTGCCCAAGTAGGAGGCTTGGGATCCCTCACTGGAGTTAATAATTTGCTGTATATATAAGGCTATTCTGTTGGTAGGTGGGGCTCCACCAGACTTGATAATGGAAAAGGAGCTATTCCTTCCTTCAGATGTAGAAAGGGTTAAATGGTGAGGTTAGAAATCAGGTTGTTAAATATTGTCTATAGAGGTTAAGAGTTATACATAATAAAAGTTACGTTTTAGTGTTTAATAGATAGAGAACTGATAGAGTTTAAGTTTGCCTATGGCAAAATAGTGAATATAGTGATCAGAAGTCACTCTCTGTTCTCTTGTGAGATTCCTTTTTTTGGAGACTCTTTGTTGGAATGCTGGCACTTGTAGTTCTATGTTCCACAGTAGCTTGTAGCTATGGAACTTTAAGTGCCAGCATGCTAAATCAGCACATGAAAGACAAAAAGTGCGGTGAAATCTTTTATACATCCTGTAGGCCTGTGTTCACATCTTTAGAAACTTCATGTCACAGGACCAAATAGCCTTCTCTGGTACAGAACTGGTCTTCTTTCCTAAACTACTCTGTGCTGCTTTAAATATGTTGAGCATAATATGTTGAGCATCCCTTTTGATATACATTTGTCTTTTTTTTTCTTTCTTGCATAAGTCTGCTTGATGTAAATAAGTTAGGTATCACCAGTTGTTGAGACATGTCAATGCACCCCGCTGAGAGCCCGCAAAAGCTTGCAAAGGGTAGTGGAATTTTCCTTAAGTAGGTAAAGGACGTGTCCTTCCAGTAACCTCAAAGTAATGGCTCCTAAAAGATGTTAGTAGTGTGCTGGCAACTTGGCTCCTTGTTCGGGCTTGGAACTGTCTGCTAGGCAAAAATATGAGTTAGAGATTAGTCGATGGCTGCCTGAACTTTAAGGAAAAGTGTCAGCTGTTTCATGCTGCTCAAATCCCAGGCAATATGAAATGGCCAGACTTCCACATTACAGCAAGTCGTGTTATACTCTGTGTTATACCATGTTGTTTCAGAGAAGCCCGATGTGTGGCTTCTTCCTGCCTGGCTCAGCTTCAAGGCACACTTCCTTTAGAAAGGAGTATTTTTCGTTAACACCTATATTCCTAGCAAATCTTTTTTTGTTTTTTGTTTTTTTTGGGGGGGGGGTAGTATTTTTTTTATTTATTTCAGCAGTCCAGTGCAGTTAGAAATTTCACTTAAAATCTTGTAGTTTTCTAGCTGTGATTAGTAACCATAGAAAATTCATGACTGGCAGGGAAAACTAATCTCACTTTACTGTTGGTGCTACTTATTTCTCTTATTTCTATGTAGTGTCAATACAAATGGTAGGTAACGACAGAATGATAGCTTTATTGTTCTTTGCACAGGTATAGATTAAGATTAGAACAGGGCAATGACGAGCAATACGTGATAGGATAGAGGGTTAATCTTTTATTTCACTATGGGAATTTTTAGCCTTCTTCACACTTATGTCCTGCTGATAACACGGAGGGTATGTTCACGCGGCGTTTTGAATGTTTTCCGGATCCGAAAAACGTATTAAAAACCGTTGCATAAAATGCATCCAACATGCACCAAAAGTGTGCTGCATGTTTGGATGCGTTGTTGCTGCAGCAGACACACACACTATAGTTTTTAATAGGTTGTCTGCTGCGCCAAATGGATCACAAATTGACATGTCAACTCTGAACGGATCCAAATGACGCATGTAAAAAACACGCATCGGCGATCACTCGTCTAAATGCTGATGTGTGCTTTACATTGAAAGCAATGTAAATCACACTGCACATTTTCAGATGCGTGTTTGGTCCGAAATACGGATCTAAACACGCATCTAAAAGAAGCTGTGTGACCTCTCAGTCCATGGTCTGCTTGGAAGAAGAAACATCAAGCAATCCTCTCCCTGATGTACAATCGGAGCTCTCAGATGCGAGGGGACGTCAGAGACACCAAAAAAAATCGCATATATAAAGATATGACACTTGGATACAATGTAAAGTAGTCAGTGTACAGCTTGTATAAGGCTATGTTCACACGGCTTATTACGCCCCGCAATTACGCCGTGTGGACAGGGCGGGAGCGGGGGGCCGGCACCTCGCCGGCCCATAGACTATCATTACTAGCGGCGCGTATACGCCGCTAGAAAATGACATGTCACTTATCTCCCCCCGCGGTGGATTCGCCGAGCAGGGAGAGGAGACGTAATCCATAGTTCTCTATGAGAACTGTGGATTACCGTAATGACTGGGACGTAGTCCAGCCGTAATTCGCGCAGTACGGCGCGGAATTACGGACTGAAATACGTCCCATTTTAAGCCGTGTGAACATAGCCTAAACGTGTAAATTTGGTGTGCCTTCAAAATAACTAAACACACAGCCATCAATATCTAAACTGCTGGCAACAAAAGTGAGTACACCCATAAGTGAAACTGGACAAATTGTGCTTAATTTGCCATTTTTCCTCTACGGTGTCATGTGACTTGTTAGTGTTACAAGGTCTTGGATGTGATTGGTATTTTCAATCTGATGTTATCGCTCTTCCACGCTTCATACTTGTCACTGGAAGTTCAGCATAACTGGTGTACTCACTATTGTGAGATAGTATGTATGTGTGGTATAGTGTGTATATATATATGTTTATATATACTGTTCATATAAATTCTGAATTTTCAGAAAAAAAAATTCATAGAAATGCTGAATATTGCTTGTCATTATGTGAAAAAAGAAAACTTTTTATGGTTATGTCCATTTATCAGAGAGGTCTCTATCTACACACAGACAGGGGAGACATCTGTCTGTTAAAGGGGTTGCCTACTTAAGAAATCTACTGAGGCTTCTAGTGCCCTGATAACAAAAACAAGACATACATTCACCCTTTTTCACCTCCAGTGCTCCTTCGATCTCTTCTGGATCTTTTGTTGGCTTCCTGCTGCTGTCTACAGCCACTGATTTGGCAATATCGGTCACCTGACATTACCATTGAGCCAACCACAGCAGCCGGAAGTCATCAGAAGAATCAGAGGAGACATCGGACGGCATTTGTTCTATAACGGTGGGAAGCATAGTTTTGTGTTTTTTTTTTTTTGTTTTTTTTTTTTAAATGAGGGCACCAGTAGCATCAGTTTACTTAATTAAAAAAAAAGTGCTGGACAAACCCCTATAAGTTTATCCGGACGGCTTCTATTCCTTAGCCTAAAGTGATATTCCCATCTCTGATATTCTTGGCACATCCATTCCCATTAATTATTCCACTCATGTTTTTATTAAACAGATGCTTTCATGTTTTAAGATCATTCTTCAGTACATTTTCTTGTGTTGAAATGTGACATCCATATAATTTTATTTGTAATCTAATTATGGTAATTAAAATTAGGAATGCATTGCGTCGTCAGTCCTGACAAGTCTATGCAATTATTAGATAATACTTCCCTTTGTTACAGTATAAAGAGAAGTGTGCAAAAACCTAAAGCGTAAAGAGGATCAAACACAATGAAACAATTATGTTAAAGGGGTTGTATCGCTACAAAGATCATGTCTCAGATTATGGGGACAGTAAAAATAATAATAATCACGTTTGTAATTGGGTTGCATTACCTCAGTCACTTGGTTTAGTAGATATGAGCTTTTCTGTGAATCTGTTTTCTATTTCTGCTGCTGCTAGTCGGGACACGCCCCCTGCACTGTGATTGACTAGATGGGGGACACACCAGCCGGATCCCGCCCCTGGACACGCCCCTGCACTGATTAGCTGACTGACATTTCATTCAGCCTGTTACGACACGCCCTCAGACAGGAAACACCCCGACACGCCCCCTGCGCTGTGATTGGCTGCCTGCACACTGTGTTTACTCCCCTCTGAGCTGTTAAAAACGAAAGTAAAGCCATCTATGTGAGAGGGCTGCTGCCTGCTCCATACTCATCTCCCAGCTCTAAGGTGAATGATCTGGGTAATTACTGACTGTGTAACTCATAGATCCCCTCATATAACAGTGTTGCATCCTGTGCTTCCTCTATATAACACAATCTTAGTCTCCTGCCTGGTAACAGACGGGAGGGGTGGGGGCAGTGTGCATTCCTCCATATATCACATTCATACAGTCTCCTGCCTGATAACAGAAGGGGGGAGGGGGGTCAGTGTACACTCCTCACACTTGTTTCATCAGTTCAGGCTGAATGTATAACTGGTTATAGCACAGCAAGGAGCTTGTGGAGCCTGGAGATGAAAGCTCTGCAGACACATAACACTGCAGGAGGCTGCAGAGCTGTCCAGATAAACTTCTGCTTCCCTGCCTCACACACAATGATGATTTCGCAGGAGGGGCACGCCTCCTTGCAGGAGGGGCACGCCTCCTTGCAGGAGGGGCACGCCTCCTTGCAGGAGGGGCACGCCTCCTTGCAGGAGGGGCACGCCTCCTTGCAGGAGGGGCACGCCTCCTTGCAGGAGGGGCACGCCGCTGGATTTTGAATTCTATCGCCTAGAATCAGCTCAAGAGCACGAACACTTCAAACGATAACACCCCTTGAAGGAAGTATGTGCCTCTGAGAACCCAGCTTCTGTTTACTCCTTACTAAGAAGCCCTGGTCTGAAAATTGACCTCTCAAAGTGCAGAGCTCTGGTCTGCTTCCATAGCAGAAGGGGGTACAGGGTCTTGCCACATATTGTATTAAAGGTGTTGTCCAGTGTGAATGTTTCCTTTTTCTGTTGTTAAATCACCATGATGCACCGCCTCCTCCTCTAATATGAGGAGTTAAAAAACCCTTTTATATTCACCTTCCCTATCACCTCTGTTCCAGCGCCATCTCCTCAGATTCTTCTATTTATTTCTGGTTACTGCGGCCTTTTCAAGACCACTGCAGTCACTGATTGGCTGCAATGGTCAAATGCCATTGCCAGACATCACTATTCGGAAAGAAACGGCTCTGAGTTGTGACCTCATCAAGGGCATGTAACTTCAGTCAATTAGTGGCTGCAGGAATCTCAAACTGGCGTAGTAGCCACAAATCGACAGAAGAACGGTGACAGTGCTGAAGGGGAGTTTTTTGTTTTTTTTTTAATTAGTGCACCAGTAGCCTCTTTATATTCCCATCACATTGATTTAACTTTAAAAATGTAGGCAAAGATAAAGGTTATTACCAAATACATTGCTGTTCTAATTTTGCTTCCTTTCAGAACTAGAGAAGATCTTATCTCTTGCTTGTTTACAGAAGGTTTTCCAGGCTGCTGCCCACCTCTGATCTGGCAGCCCTGGCCAGGATGGTGATGTCACTCCCTGCTGAGTCTAATCAGCAGCACAAGAGCCAAATTTATCTTACTTACTGACTAACTCTTTAGAACTCTGTAGCCTTGTGCCCTGCTCTTAAAACCCCTCCGTCACAATTGTCCCTCAAACCGGCTCAGCTAGGAATAGCAGAGCTGAAATGTCAGTCAGTACTGTAGAACCACCCACAGCCTGAACAGGAAGTCAGAGCCTGAAGCTAGCTGTGAAGAGCAAAACATGTAAACATGGTGAGAACACACCTTTAAGTTATTTAAACAGTGCTGAGTTTTAGTTCATGTCTAAGATTTTGGGTCTTCAAAATTTAGCCACTATTGGGATTCATTAGTTGTGTTGCTACATCTTTTTGTCAGTTGTTTTTTTTTTTTGTTTTTGTTTTTTTTTTGCCATGGTAAAAAAATAAATAAGGAAGACAGATGTATTTTTACATTCTAGGTAATTTTTCTGGTACTGATTAAGTGCTGCTGGGTTTAGCTTATTCTTTTGTTTCCTATCCAAAAAGGCCAAAAGAAGGCCTGTAAACAGACATTAGCCATGTTACTGTTAGCTCTGTGCCAGGTCTAGTTTGACTCCGCAGCAGCTTCTTTCTGGTGAACATTCGACCATTAGGACCAACCAAAGGCAATGATGCAGTTCTTGGCCTTGATTCATTTAATGCTGTGTATCTGAAAACGGGAGATATTTGACCATTAAATCAGCAAATCTAATAATCTAGAGAATATAACTGTTTGTGATATGTGTATGTATATGTATGTGTGTGTGTATGTGTGTGTATATGTATATGTGTATATATATATATATATATATATATATATATATATATATATACACACACACTAATCACAGAAAGTTAGGGATATTTGGCTTTTGGTTGAAGCAAGATGAACATACATTTTTTAGAAAAATTAACTAAATTCTTAACTTTAGGATGCACATGTCCAACTGTAAAGTGTTTCAGTACTTTTTGCACAACTTCCTGATCTGTAACAAGGAGCTTGCTGGCAAAATTCACAACAGGTGTTTCATCCTTGAATCGCCCAATAAATTTAGAGGATTAATTTTAATTGGGATTTAAACAGTCCTCCTCAACATGCTGTTCACATTTTGACCTCATGAGACCAAAACACCACCTTACAATCGACCAACAGTACCAAGCAGGATGCTCTCAGACGGAAGTGGCCACTGAGCTTAGAGCGTCACAGAGTGTTATTAGCAGGTTGCAACAGAGATGTAGAAAGACTGGAAGAGTCACAGGCAAAGAAGTCGACGTCCTTTGACATTGTGTAGTTTAAAGTTAAGAGATTTAGTTCAGTTAAAAAAAAAAAAAAAAAAAAAAAAAGTTTCAAGAAATGTTGTCTTCATTCTGAAATTTCAACCAAAAGCCAAATATCGCTAACATTTTGTTAGTAGTGTGTGTGTGTTGTGTTTATATATATATATATATATATATAATATATATATATATATTATATATATATATATATATATATATATATAATATTATATATATATATATATTTACACACCTACATACGACGACTTATCTGAATACCCCAGCTAGTAATTGGTGCGAGGGGTCTATCTTTTATGTCCAGAACATGGCCGCCATCTTGAAAGCTTCTATTTTTGATGAAGACCAAGTTTTTCCAATAGGAAGGTGGTCATGTAGCATAACAATGGAGGCCAGAATGATGTCAGACATAGATTGCTGCAATCTGATTTGCAATATGTCTTGTGTTTCAAAAGTTATCAACACAGAAAGTTGCAGGCAGGATTGTTCACTGTGATGCACAGCTATTTCACATGTTCAGTGTGTTGTCCCTGGTACTGAACACAGAGCGAAGGCACTAAATCCAATCGTTATGAACCCGCATGAGAACTGTGTGTTAACATTTGAACCACAAGTGATATTGCAAATCAGATTGCAGCAATCCTGACACTATTCTGGCCTCTATTTGTTGTGCTGCATGATCATCTTACCATTGAGAAACTTGCCCTTGATTCAAAAATGGCGGCTTTCAAGATGGAGGCCAGGTTTCAGACCTTTTTATTCACACGACCGTAATAACCTGTAGAATTAATCTAACAAGTTATTAAGTGTGAAATGTGAATGGTATAAAAAAAAGACTGCAATTATTTATAAGTGAACTTAAACTATTCCCCCTTAAAGTACAACTTGTCTCGAATAAAACGAGGCCTCATACAACTGAGTCATTGAGAAAATAAAAAAGTTACAACTGTTGAAACGCAAGGAGGCAAAAACTAAAAAAAATTTCTGGTCATTAAATACTTTTCAGGCGTTCGGCTTAAGGGGTTAAAAGGCAATAGACATGATAGGGTACGTTTTTGCAGTCCAGAAAACGTATTCAAATACATACTGCACTTTGTGGTTCGTATTTAGACACTTTTCATGTATTGTAAGGACGTATTTAACACGCTGTGTGCACATACCCAAAGAGTTATAGTATTTTTTTATGTTCTAGAATGATTTTGTTTTTCTTAAAAAGCACCCAGACCAAGCTACAATCTGTACGGTGCTGTGAATTTGCGCTGTGGCTTTTGTGCAGTCGTGTGCTGATCATCTTTAGGAGATGTTTTTGCTCTGTTTCTCAGGGGCTGGCATATAAGGCTGTGGCATCTTCTGCAGCTGGCAGCGGTCCTAGTACCTTTTAGACCTGAAGTCAATAAAGAAATTAAATTCAAGAACCTGGGGGCTAGACACAAAAATAAATCTGTACAGCTTAAGTAGATCTCCAGTTTGAAAGCAGGAAAGATGGCATTGATCTGTCTGGTCTATCCATTTTCCTGTTTCTATGATTACATCTGTTCAGGATTTCCAGATTCATTAACGGATTGCTTGGCGTGCTTGGAAATACTAAGCCGCAGCCATTTTCCCCTCTTCTCAGCGGCCGTTCACGTAACGGTTATGGAGTATGTAAACTTGCAGAAGGGGGAAAGAAGGAAATTGAGACCATCTTCTGCCTTTCAGGGAGTATTTTAACTTTTAAAGTAGCTTATTGCTGCCACCTGCTGGCAGAGGAACTGAATGATGTTACTAATTTGGGGACCTTTCAGGTGACTTTGTAGCATTACAATATCATAAAATTGCATCTCCTGTTTCAGTCGATAAAATGACCAAGAGCTGAATGATAAAAATAGCCCAAGGCATTTCTCTCCGTCCGTTCAGATGCGCCAGTACTTGCAATTTCTGGACAGAAATGCCATTGTATTGTCACCCACTAAGGAATGCCAAGCGTTCATGGCAATTATATTATCTTGCTCGCTGGAAAATAGAAGTGTAAGTGGGAAAAACATTTTGCTAGATTCTGCTCATTTGTGGTAGAATTCACAACGGTCAGCAAGTTGGCAGATGACCTGAACTCTGACATTGCTCTAATAGTCAGTAGACTATGGCACCCATACTTACTTGGAGGTTGGGCCCCACATTGTCATATTGAGGGCATGTTTATAGTTATAATTGCCCCTTTAGATGAAGGGTATAAATGCATTGATTGACTGTTTTAGTCCATCCTTCTGGGTCCTGCTCATAGGGTCCTGGAAGCGGAGATCTGGGGTGCTTTAATGCAGGGTTCTCACACTTGAATAGTCGTTCTAGTGCTCTCTGCGTCCATTCACTACATGGAGCCGAAAATGAGGCTACTAATGATGAGCAGACTGTAAAGGGGGATTTTTATGAATTTAGTTTTGTTGCTTGATGATACGATCAAATCTCTGGGGATTTGTCAGTGCCACTTGTCCTGCTGAGGAGGGACATTGTGTATTTAGACCCCAGGCTAACTCCTCTGCTCATAGATGTCAGGAGTATGGCAGGTGCCATATTCCTTTGTGGACTTTGTGTATCCATCTGGAGTTTTCTTTAACCCTGCAGAGCCACTATTGTTAAATAGACCATGAAATCATTGATGACCACAGTTTTCCTCACATGTCAGTTCTGCAGGCAGAGCTCTTGCTAAAACCGCTTTACCGCGTCTGGACATCTGTAAACTCGTCATGTTTTATCTTACTGGGTCGCTGTGAGGACACATGAGGAAGGAATCTTGAAGTTAACAGCAGAGGCATTAACCTTGAAGCAAACCTGTTGGTTGTCTGAGTGCATTGTCTGATGTATAGGATTATATTATTTGAGGCAGAATGTTTCATTAAAAAGAAAAAAAAAAAAAGAGAAAATCTTTAAAGAGAGAGTGAAAATATTACCCTGCCCAAACACATTGATTGAATGCTCTGTTCACACACTGATACATGGCTAGCTGCTCATCACTGTATGTGGGTGGGGTAAGCAAGTCTCTTTTGGAGTCCTTGCACAGTGAAAACGGCAGCAATAAAATGAAGTTATACTGGTCTGCTTGCACCTCCTGCACGTCAGGAGCTTTCCTTCCTCCTTAATGCATCACACATCCAAAATAGTTTGCAGGGGTCATTTATTGAACATGTACCTTTAAAAACACGTAACTTTTTTGTGCAATCAATATGCTACTTGCGTTTAGAGGTCCAACATAGATAGCAGCCAATTAAAGTCCAAGCCTTGCATGTATTGACTCCAATAGTCTCCACATTCCTTGGAGCCAAATCGTGGAGAAACAGACAGGTGGTCTGTGACGAGCGTGCTCTTTTGGAGTCCTATCAGTATTTTCTCTGCTTTTTACTCAGAAATCTTATTCCATATCATAAGAACCTATATATCACAGAGCTTCTTTCCCTCTATCATAGCCTGCTCTCACATAGGGCAGTATAAACCCCCTTTCATCAAGTTGGCTATAGAGATTTGATTTCTGTTGGCTGATTCTGATTATTTATTGGGAGCTTTTTCTGACCTTTCTGGTTTAGTAAATCCTTGTTATCCCTGTGAAATAATAAATCTGGAGCATTTTCTCTTTTATAACTGTGTTACGCTGTTGTTCCTTCTAGAAATGTGTCATATAATTGGTCCGTTGGGTGTTAACATAGTATTGAAAGGTGTGTCCCTGTACACGCTAATGAGACCGTGTCAGACTGTGCAGGAACACCCCCATCTTCCCCTCAATTGGTAATTCTCATCCATTCTCCTATAAATGTATTACCAAAGTTAGCAGAATAGTTGTTTCACAGGAAATACTTTTTCTCAAGAGACATTTCAGGAACAGCTTCAGGACCACCTTTATGTCTGTGGAGGCTCCCAGTTTCTCAAAGATACAACAAGCATGTTTTTTAGTATAGTCCCTTTGACCCATGAAAAGATAAGCGAAACCAGGGGTGTTAAAGGGGGTTATCTGGGAGTTTAAATATTTCGTAGAACACAGCATTTATATTGAAAAGTAAACCTATTCCACTACCTTCCTGTGTTTCTTTCTTTTGCCTTCTTGTTCATCTATCATAAAGTCTACTCTTTGCAGTGAAACTTCCTGCTTGTGGGAGTGACAGTAGTTCCCCAGAATTTGTCCTACAACTCCTAGACTGCATTGGAATTGAAGACATCCCTCCACAGTTATCACTGCTAGGGTCCATGTGCTGACATAAGTGTGTAATCAGTGATAGCTAGGACTCATAAGTCACTACGTAAACTGCAGAGCTGCAGTGATCATTTTCATGACCGCAGTACACAACCCCTCAGCTCTGAACTGCTGTTCTCTGGTCCTATTATGAAGTTCTGCCAGCAGGACTCAGATAAACAGTTTCTCCTACCCTGTAATTACTCTAATGTAATTACTTGTATTCAGTTTCAAACTGCAGATTGGCAGGAATGGATGCAGCCAGATCATTCTGCTCACTATAGGGGAGTATTCCTGAGCTGAGTCTGGCTTCAGAGCACACCCACTGAGTGTGAAGTAACGTTCAGGGAGGCCATGTGTACAATGAATGGTCACATGATTTGCAGGAGATAGAGGGGAGGGCTCTTTGCCTGGTTGTGCACAGTATGAATTACAAAGTTTAATATAGGTCAGTTTTGAGCCCTATAACAAAAAGAGAGTCCCGGAGAACCCCTTTAAGCAATTATGTTATCCCCTTTCCACTACTGAAAAATTATTTTGCTGCCAGGCAAAATTTAGTCGGAGACATATGATCCCTAATGAATTTAAAGCGAACAAATTCCAGGTATTTTTCTTTCTTTTTTGTTCTCCGGCCGGTGCTGTATTACCTGCTGTGTGTGTTCAGTTTGTGCGGTTATGTTGAGTTGTCTGTTTTTGGTGACTAACTATTTTTTTCTTGGTTTTTAGAGCAAAGTAGAAGAGATGACTTAGAAGCTTTAGGACATATGTTTATGTATTTTCTACGAGGAAGCCTACCTTGGCAAGGACTTAAGGTAAAGAACAGCTCAATATACACTGACCAAAGCTAAGGAACATATGACGATACTTAAAGGACTAATCAATAGACCAAAACTAGCATTATATACTGTTCATACTTATGTATGAAGACTGTCTGTTGCTCATAGCAACCAATCAGAGCTCAGGATTTATTTTTACAGAGCACTATATGAAATTAAAGCTGAGCTTTGATTTGTTGCTATGGGCAACATAGACAGTCTTACTGCTAGACGGTTTCATATATAAGGCTGTATGTGTGCAAATGTGTTTAATATGACCTAAAAGAATACTGTATATACTCGAGTATAAGCCGACCCGAGTATAAGCCGAGGCACCTACTTTTGCCACAAAAAAATGGGAAAGTTTATTGACTCGAGTATACACCTAGGGTGGAGAATGCAGCGGCTACTGGTAAATTTCAAAAATAAGAATAGATACCAATAAAATTACATAGGCAGATATATGTCCTCCATAGGCAGAGTTATGCCCCCATAGGTAGTTATAGGCAGAGTTATGCCCCCATAGGTAGTTATAGGCAGTCTTATGCCCCCATAGGTAGTTATAGGCAGTCTTATGCCCCCATAGGTAGTTATAGGCAGTCTTATGCCCCCATAGGTAGTTATAGGCAGTCTTATGCCCCCATAGGAAGTTATAGGCAGTCTTATGTCCCCTAAGTAGTTATAGGCAGTCTTATGCCCCCATAGGTATTTTATAGGCAGTCTTATGCCCCCATAGGTAGTTATAGGCAGTCTTATGCCCCCATAGGTAGTTATAGGCAGTCTTATGCCCCCATAGGTAGTTATAGGCAGTCTTATGCCCCCATAGGCAGTTATAGGCAGTCTAATGTCCCCATAGGCAGCTATAGGCAGTCTAATGTCCCCATAGGCAGCTATAGGCAGTCTTATGTCCCCATAGGCAGCTATAGGCAGTCTTATGCCCCCATAAAGGAAAGCTATAGGCAGTCTTATGCCCCCATAGGCAGCTATAGGCAGTCTTATGCCCCCATAGGCAGCTATAGGCAGTCTTATTCCCTCATAGGTAGTTATAGGTAGTCTAGTGTCCCCCTAGGTAGGTATAGGCAGTCTAGTGTCCCCATAGGTAGTTATAGGCAGTGTTTTGCCCCCATAGGTAGTTATAGGCAGTCTTATGTCCCCATAGGTAGTTATAGGTAGGCATATGTGCCCATAGGCAGGTTATAGGCAGAGTTATGCCCCCATAGGCAGGTTATAGGCAGAGTTATGCCCCCATAGGCAGGTTATAGGCAGAGTTATCCCCCCATAGGTAGGTTATAGGCAGGTTATCCCCCCCATAGGTAGTTATAGGCAGAGTTATGCCCCCCTATGCAGGTTATAGGCAGAGTTATGCCCCCATAGGCAGGTTATAGGCAGAGTTATGCCCCCATAGGTAGGTTATAGGCAGAGTTATGCCCCCATAGGTAGTTATAGGCAGAGTTATGCCCCCATGGGTTTAGTTATAGGCAGGGGTTATGCCCCCATAGGTTTTATAGGCAGGGGTTATGCCCCCATAGGTAGTTATAGGCAGAGTTTTTGCCCCCATAGGTAAGTTTAGGGCAAGTTATGCCCCATAGGTAGTTATAGGCAGAGTTATGCCCCCATAGGTAGTTATAGGCAGAGTTATGCCCCCATAGGTAGTTATAGGCAGAGTTATGCCCCCATAGGCAGGTTATAGGCAGTCTAATGTCCCCATAGGCAGTTATAGGCAGTCTTATGCCCCCATAGGCAGCTATAGGCAGTCTTATGCCCCCATAGGCAGCTATAGGCAGTCTTATGCCCCCATAGGCAGCTATAGGCAGTCTTATGCCCCCATAGGCAGCTATAGGCAGTCTTATGCCCCCAAGGCAGTTATAGGCAGTCTTATGTCCCCATAGGCATTTATAGGCTGTCTTATGCACCCATAGGCAGATATAGGCAGTCTTATGCCCCCATAGGCAGCTATAGGCAGTCTTATGCCCCCATAGGCAGTCTTATGCCCCCATATGCAGCAATAGGCAGTCTTATGACCCCATATGCAGCTATAGGCAGTCTTATGCCCCCATAGGCAGTCTTATGCCCCCATAGGCAGTCTTATGCCCGCCTTGTCAGTCTTATGCCGCCATAGGCATTTATAGGCAGTCTTATGCCCCCATAGGTAGTTATAGGCAGTCTTATGCCCCCATAGGCAGTCTTATGCCCCCATAGGCAGTCTTATGCCCCCATAGGCAGTCTTATGCCCCCATAGGCAGTCTTATGCCCCCATAGGCAGTCTTATGCCCCCATAGGCAGTCTTATGCCCCCATAGGCAGTCTTATGCCCCCATAGGCAGTCTTATGCCCCCATAGGCAGTCTTATGCCCCCATAGGCAGTCTTATGCCCCCATAGGCAGTCTTATGCCCCCCATAGGCAGTCTTATGCCCCCATAGGCAGTCTTATGCCCCCATAGGCAGTCTTATGCCCCCATAGGCAGTCTTATGCCCCCATAGGCAGTCTTATGCCCCCATAGGCAGTCTTATGCCCCCATAGGCAGTCTTATGCCCCCATAGGCAGCTATAGGCAGTCTTATGCCCCCATAGGCAGCTATAGGCAGTCTTATGCCCCCATAGGCAGCTATAGGCAGTCTTATGCCCCCATAGGCAGCTATAGGCAGTCTTATGCCCCCATAGGCAGCTATAGGCAGTCTTATGCCCCCATAGGTAGCTATAGGCAGTCTTATGCCCCCATAGGTAGCTGTAGGCAGTCTTATGCCCCCATAGGTAGCTGTAGGCAGTCTAATGCCCCCATAGGTAGCTGTAGGCAGTCTAATGCCCCCATAGGTAGCTGTAGGCAGTCTAATGCCACCAAAGGTAGCTGTAGGCAGTCTTATGCCCCCATAGGTAGCTGTAGGCAGTCTTATGCCCCCATAGGTAGCTGTAGGCAGTCTTATGCCCCCATAGGTAGCTGTAGGCAGTCTTATGCCCCCATAGGTAGCTGTAGGCAGTCTTATGCCCCCATAGGTAGCTGTAGGCAGTCTTATGCCCCCATAGGTAGCTATAGGCAGTCTTATGCCCCCATAGGTAGATATAGGCAGTCTTATGCCCCCATAGGTAGTTATAGGCAGTCTTATGCCCCCATAGGTAGTTATAGGCAGTCTTATGCCCCCATAGGTAGCTATAGGCAGTCTTATGCCCCCATAGGTAGCTATAGGCAGTCTTATGCCCCCATAGGTAGCTATAGGCAGTCTTATGCCCCCATAGGTAGCTATAGGCAGTCTTATGCCCCCATTGGTAGCTATAGGCAGTCTTATGCCCCCATTGGTAGCTATAGGCAGTCTTATGCCCCCATTGGTAGCTATAGGCAGTCTTATGCCCCATTGGTAGCTATAGGCAGTCTTATGCCCCCATTGGTAGCTATAGGCAGTCTTATGCCCCCATTGGTAGCTATAGGCAGTCTTATGCCCCCATAGGTAGCTATAGGCAGTCTTATGCCCCCATAGGTAGCTATAGGCAGTCTTATGCCCCCATCGGCAGGCTATAGATAGGGTTATTTAAAAAAATAAAAATACAAGTACAGTACTCACCTTGGTCCCTCGCTGCTCCGCCTCCCGGCAGCTCTTTCTTTTTGCCGCCCCTGACTGCTCTATCTTCTTCCCGGCACAGGGCGCGTGACGTCATCAGGCCGCGCACGCAGTGTGATGACGCGCGCTGCCTGTGCCAGAAACTCCGGACAGCCGCAAGTCTGCAGCCACCCGGAGTCCACTGCGGAGCAGGGAGCGCTTGCTTTCTGCTCCGCAGTGCGATCTCTCCGCTTGTGTGCGCTCCGGAGGAGTCGCACACAGGGGAAGAGATTGCCGACAGTACATTTTTTGTGCTGAAAAACTCTGCTTATACTCGAGTATATACGGTAGTTGTGTTTCTTTACAAATTCACAAACGGCTGTTAGGCCGTGTTCACACGGCTTAGTCCCGACGGATTTGTGAGCCGTACTGAGCGCACAAATCCGCCGTGAATAAGGGGCGGGACGGGGGGCGGGGCCGGAGCGCGGCGGGGGTGCCGCTCCCGGCCCCATAGACAATGCATTGTTTACGGCGCGTCCGCGCCTTAAATAATGTGCATGTCACTTTCTCCCCCCCGCGGCGGATTCGCCGAGCGGGGAGGAGCGACGGATTCCACTGTTCTCTATGAGAGCAGTGGATTACCGTAATTGCTGTCGCGGATTGGCGCCGTACTGAAGCGCAAATTCGGCGCGCAGTACGGCGCCAATACGCGGCAGAATAAGCCGTGTGAACGAGGCCTAACATGTTTTCTCATCCTTGTCATCTTAATGAGGGACAAGTAGTATGAAGAAAAGACTTCTAGTAAAACATTAAACTGTATAGACCCTTAACCCATTCATAGTGTCTTTCAGTAGTTAATTCGCAAGCAGGTACTTGAAAGAAAAAATCCTTGAGTTTCAGATACTGATTTTTGGATAACGTCATTTAATATGAGCTCTCTGGCTGGAGCGAGAATGCAGTGAATACAGATATAATTGCTTTCCTGCCACCTTGACTGTGAGAAAGGGGAAGGAGTTTTCTTGGAGAAGAAGAAAAAGCCCTCTCCTGTGAGATAACTGCCACCGTGGTCTACAGGCTGCGTCTGGTATAGCATCTCATGCCCCTTCCGTTTAAAGTGTTTTGGGGGAGAAAAAAAGAAAGTAGTTCATTACTTCCAGGTTTTGACAACCTTGTTCAAGAAGCATTGTTCATCTGTATTACTCATTCGCATACACTAGATTATGGGTTCCTTGACAGGTTCATTGTGGGCAGATTGGAGTATTTAGCAACTCACCGATTATCCGGACACCTGCCCCATCATCCGCATCATATGGGAAAGCTTTTCCAGATTCCACCATTGGGCTAGTGTCACAGGTGGCATTATATCTTGGCATTTTTATAGGCAAAAACCTCTGTGACCATAAGTCAGTAGGGAAATGTGAAATTTGCTTTATACATCGATATATATATATATATATATATATATATATATATATATATATATATATATATATATATATATATATATATATATATATTATATATATAATATATATATATATATATATTTTTTTTCCCCCCCACTTAGGCCTCGTTCACAACGGCTTATTTGGGGACGATTGGCGCCGTACTCCGCGTCGATTTGCGCTTCAGTACGGCGCCAATCCGTCCCTGTCATTACGGTAATCCACTGCTCTCATAGAGAACAGTGGATTCCGTAGCTCCTCCCCGCTCGGCGAATCCGCTGCGGGGAGAGAAACTGACGTGCACATTATTTACGGCGCGGACGCGCCGTAAACAATGCATTGTCTATGGGGCCGGGAGCGGCACCCCCGCCGCGCTCCGGCCCCGCCTCCGTCCCGCCCCTTATTCACGGCGGATTTGTGAGCTCAATACGGCGCACAAATCCGTCGGGAATAAGCCGTGTGAACACGGCCTAACACAGCATACTGTAGGTTACTTTATTCTGGCAGTTGGGAGCATGTTTTCCCCATAGACCTTCAATGTTTTGTTCTTGTTAAAGAAAACATTAAAATATCTAAATTTATTTCGTGTAGTTTTGGTGCAGTTTATGTTCTCTTACTTTTTTTTTTTTTTACATACTGCAAATCGTGATTCAAATAGAAATCATTAACTCACATGTTTTGTTATGGAAAAGACACTACTAACAACTACACATAATGGGATTTTTTCACTATGTTGATTCACCTTACCTCAGTCCTGTTTTTTTGGTTTCACTTTGAATTCAGGGGTGTGTTTACTAGCTTCTACTAAGCTGCAGTAGAAGCCAGGTCTGTAGCTATAGTGACCAGCACTGGCACCCTATCAGGAGAGAGCAAACAGGTCTGTAGCTATAGCAACCACAGGAGCTGATGCAGCCAATACAAGAGGGGAAATCTAGGAATAGATAGGACACTGTTAATGGACAAATATTGCAAAGTGACTTGTTTTTGCAAGTCCTTTAACATAGAAAGCAATCCTTGTAGTGAGAGAACCCCTTTAAACACATTCATTATTTTTATGAACATGGCACAAAAACTGCATGAAAAAAACTCATTAAGCACAAAAAAGGTTTATTTTTTTTTGTTTTTTTTTACCCAATTGTTAAAAACCATTAAAGTTATTTAAAGGGATGTTCCAGGACTGACTGACTGATTGTTCTTTCATCTGGGTATGAGTAAAAATAGAAGAGAAGACTCTTACACTTACCTCCTGGACGGTCCCGTTCACTCCTGGCTTCCGGTGTGTTCATCCCCGGATGAAGCCGCGGAGATCAGCGTTCCTGTGACTGACTGCTCCAGCCAATTACAGACCCGAGAGTTCACGTGTGTGTGTGACATTGTGGCCTGTGATTAGCTGGAACTGTCGCGTGAATGATGGACGTTCACTCCTTCACCGGCAGCTGGGAGCAAACGGGAGCATCTGAGAGGTAAGTATGAGTCTTCTACCCCGATGAAAGAGCAAGCATTAATCAGTCTTGGAACACCCCTATAAGATGGACTTTTTATTTTTTTATTTTTATAGAACCATGATTAAAAATGTTACTTCAATAAGGACTGTTCTAACATTATAACCGATCTATAGGTTACATTAAAATAATCTTTATATAGCGCCAATATATTCTGCAGCACCTTGCGATGTAGATGGTATAAGTACAAACAAAAAAACTAAACATTGCATAGTAAAAAGATGCTAACCGATCAAACACAACTTATTGATTTAAGTGCTTGGTTACACAATGGTCCAGCCATGTTTCATAAATACAAGGTAATACACATAAAGGAGGATGATCCTGCCACCCAGATAACATCTATGTACAGCGAAGTGCATTGAGTGACTAAAATGTATGTGGCCGATATTTTCTATTTTCTGATAGCTTAATTGCAAAATATGAATGAACAACGTTACATTGAAGCTTTGCGTTTTCTTTAATATAGGCGGACACATTAAAAGAATGGTATCAAAATATTGGAGATACAAAGCGAGCGACTCCAATAGAAGTACTGTGCGAGAATTTCCCAGGTAACTAGCTGCTGCCTATTACAGACAAGTGGCATCCTCTTTCCGTACAGAGCAGACTGATGAATGAACAATAAGCAGCGCAGCCTCATTGACATGCAGTTTTGTTTTTATTAAGATGCCTTATTCATCTGTATGTAAATTAGGGCTTCTCAGAGGAGGCAGGACAATTTGCTTCTATCTGCAATGAACACATTTTACAGGGTTTGCTGTGCTCTGAATTGCCGACTAAATGACAGTAAATTTACTAATGCATTGCCATAGATGCCCATTTCTGCCATCTAGAAGATAGTTAATGTATGCTAAAAGATTTGTTTGAAAGTGTGTTATGTTACTTGGGCTTTATTCTTTCTTGGAAAACCACTTGGTAATGCTTCATGTATAAGAGCTTGCTATCCAAATGCACTTTTGGATTGGATTTTTCAGCTTTTAGATTGTGGTTGTTTTTTCTTATTTTTTTTTTTTTTTTAATCTATGCTAATAAAGATTACTCACTTCCCTGATTTTTTATTTTTTTTTGCCTTTGCTGTTCAGTGCTCACAGAGTCCCTGCTGATCTCCTCATCCTGGTGCCATCTTGACACAGGAAGTGCCCACTTAGCTATTGACTATCTATAGCAGTGACCCACCTCCGCTAGTGAATAGCCAAATGGGCATGTCCTGTAAACGAAACCCGACCAGGAGTTCAGCAGGAACCTGCTGAGTGTTTTAACAGTTGTAGGAGATCAGAAGGGTTGTTAAAGGGGTTGTCTCGCCTCAACGTTTCATAAACTGCTCTGTCATTTCCTGGCAAAGCTGTCTGTACTTATCATATGAGCTCTGTGTATTCAACTCTGTGTATTCAGACCTCTGCTAATTAGTCTAGATTAGCTCAGAAGCTTCTCTGAAACTGTTAGCAGGAGATTTTATCTAAAGTACTAATTACTGTTTTTTGTCTGAAAGATCAGATCACATGCTCTCACACTGTGGTGACCTGCTTGATGACTTCACTCCCTGCTATCAGTTAGAACAAACAGAAGGGGGAGAGCAAATAAACAGGTCTGTCACTTGGGGAACCAAATAGCGCCAGGAAGGTGATAAAATCACTTGTAGCTCCTTAACAAAAAAGATGAACAAAGCAATATATTTGGAAAACATCATCTTTTAGTGTTGCCTACATTTTGAAAGCTATTCTTTGTAGTGAGACAACCCCTTAAATGCTTTTTTCTTTTTTTGGGGGCGAAGAGAGGGGAGGGGACTTTTTAAAAATCCTAATAAATATCTTAAAAAATATCAATTCCTGCCAGATAACCCGCATTAGGATAATTAGACAAACCCCAGAAGCCAGGTACCTAATGGCAGTGTAACCGCAATACGTGTTCATATTGCAAGGGTGCGAAAAGAGTTAAATCGGCTTCATTAAGGGATTGTCCAGGTTATTAAAAAAATAATTAAATATGGTTTGCAGTTACTATGGCCTCCAGATACAATATTTCCACCATACAGTGGTCTTTCCTGGGACATTCCCTCTTGAAACCACAATCGCCATACAATGTCCCAGACATGGCTGATCTGTGGCTCATTGGATTGCCTGGAAGAGCCAATCAATTATCAATATTTTATTTGTAAAACCTCTGTGTTAGCGCAGTGCATGCAGCGATTGGCGGTCTAGTAGTAGCCTCTACATACAGTGCGGTACTACATGTACTTTGGCAATTTGTGAGGGCCCTCCATTTTTTTCTAGTACATTGTGTATAAAGTAAATTACCCAAAGAAGCCTCTATCCTTAAACAAGAAATGTATTTCCAGCAGCTCTTTCTGACTTACATGTTAGGACTTGCTTTATCTGAATTATTTATGTAATTCATTTTTCCGAAGTTCATTTTCATTATATTGGGGTGCCATTTTGGAAGTTTTCCATAAAGTTATAGTTTAAACCTCATGGTACTGATTAATATTGTATGTTGAAGGACCACTATATGTCAAAATAAAGAAGCTATACACACCAGTGTAATCCCTTTTCGATTGCCACTCTGGTTCCTCCTGACAAGCTAGCCGAGGTGCAGCAATGACATGCCTGTATACCAGTGTCACTGATGTAGCCAGTGACTGCTTTCAGGGGTTTGTGCTGTATACTGCTGAGGACGGTAATGTATGTATAATTGTAAAGTTAATATATCTGCCTGTTGAGTGTCAAAAGGACATGCTTGTAGCATCAATCATCTCTATATAAAAACGCACGTCAAACTTTGCCTCTCTTGTTTTTAAAGGGTTTGGCCACTTTAGGATGATTTTCTTTATTATGTCTAATATGAAATTGTACAGTTTTCTAATATACATGTATTAAAAATTCTGTTGCTGTACATCTTTTATACCAGTGCCCCATAGATGTCATGCAACCCTCCTGCTAACTGAAAGCCAAGAGGTCACATGACTGATGCCATGTTTAGTCCATGCAGTTATTCCACTGGAGTTATTAGGGTATTTTCACACGGCTTAATTTGGGCGTACTGCGCTTAGTACACGGGGAAATGCGCCCCATAATTACGGTAATCCATAGCTCTCATAGAGATCTATGGATTATGTTTCCTCTCGCCGCTCGTACAATATGATCGTATTGTATGCGCGGGGAGAAAAGTGACATGTCAATTATTTGCCACGAGTAATGCATGTCAATGGGGCTGGAGGGCTGCCTCCCCCCGCACCGCGGGAGTCCACGCCTATTAGCGCGAGCTCCCGAAACGCACAATGTACTGCGGCGCGTACATCGTGTGTGCATACCCTTAGGCCGTGTTCACACGGCTTATTCAAGCCGTAATTGCGAGCTGGATTGCGCTCGCAATTCCGGTTTGAATAAGGTGCGGGGGCGGGGTGGGGTAGCTGCCCGCCGGCCCCATAGACTTGCATTATCCACGGCGCGTATTGCGCCTGGATAATGTGCATGTCACTTTCTCCCTGCCCGCCGGATTCGCCGAGCGGGGAGGAGCGACGGAATCCACTGTTCTCTATGAGAACGGTGGATTACCGTAATGACTGCGACGGATTGGAGCCGTACTGCAGCGCAAATCCGGCACGCAGTACGGCTGCAATCCGCGGCGAAATAAGCCGTGTGAACGGACCCTTACTGTCCATAGGAATTCAGGCATTGCCATTCTTTTTTCTAGATAGGGTCCTATTGCATTGGCATAGGGGCAGAGTTTTTAATGCATGTAAATGTATAATTTATTATTATAGCCTAAATAAATAAGACCAATATAAAGTGGACAACACTTTTAAAATTACAGCGTGTCAGCAAACCATTTAAAAGACGTCCTTACTAAACTGTTCTGGTGCTGTTTTTCCACAATCTGTAAAGGAATATAGCATTATGGTAAACATGACATGAGCTCAATCCCAGCAGATGTAAGGTCTAAATAAAGGGTGGCCAATTAATTTTCCCATGGGGCCACATGAGAAATTGGAATGGTTTTAGAGGGCAAGACTTATAGGTTTAACTCTGTTCTACCCAAAAACAATGAATGATACATTACAATGATTCAATGAAAATATCGAGGACCTAATTGCATCATTATTTAATGATGAGATGAACTTGTGACTGTTCACTTTAGAAAATTGTAAACTTTTGGAAGTGTTTTAAAAAAAAAAAAAACAAGCATCACATCCGGACATAAAATAGCAAGTTTTCCAAAGACCAGCATCCCATTAACGTAAATAACAGTAAATGAAGCATTACAATAACATGAAAATGTGGAGAACAGAATTGGAGCACAATTTAACAAACATTTTTACGTTAATGATGCTTTATAGGGTAGGCGGGAAAATTTAAAAATGCAGGGGTCAAAATGTTTTATTTTTTAACTCTTCTTTTTTTTTCCAAGTCAAAACTACTTGAACATTTAGTAAAATTATTTATTTGTAAAGCTAGTTGTTGGGGAGGCATAAAGCATGCTATTTAAGTTTTTATTTTGAATTTTGCTCCATCATATCACTAAATAGGTAGGTATATCGGTAGGTTATAGGTCCACCAGTGGGTATATAGATAAGTTATAGGTCCACTAGCAACTATATAGGCAGGTTATAGGGCCGCCGCCATCGCCGATCGCCAAGGTCAAAAGCTGATAGCTTAGAGGTCGGTATCAACCTGGGACCTTAACGGATGGCAGTGCCGCAGACTACTAAGTGATGTATAATATCGGGAAATCTCACAGGGGCCGGTCAGAGCTAGTTAGAGGGCCGAATATGGCCGGGATCCTTAAAATGCTCAGGTCTGGTCTAAATAGTCTTGTGCTGTAGTGACACCAGGGGTTGCTAAAAACTCTAAACAGGAGTCAAAACTATACCTCTTGCTGTCAAGACTCCTACCTTTAAAATGACATCACAGTGTCATAGGTGCTGGTCCTACCTCTGAGACCTGCACCTATCTTGGGAATGGGCCCTTGAAAGTCTCAGAACAGAGAGTCGGTCGTGTTTGTGCACAACTCTCCTGTCCGTTCCATGGGAATTCAGAGTACAGCCAGGCGTGGCCTCTGTTCTATGGGAGTTCCGAGTACATCTGATCGTGACCAGCACCCCATTCTGTTCTATGGGAGTTCCGAGTACAGCCGAGCAGTGTCTTGGGCTGTACTTCAGAACTCTCATAGAACAGAATGGGGAGTAGTACGCAAACGCAGCCGACTCCGTTCTGAACAGAGACTTTTGGACTTTTGTGGGCCCTTCCTGAGATCCGTGTGGATTGCATCGGTCACACTTTGATAGCATATCCTGTTGAAATGCCAACAAAGTGCTAGAAGCTTTAATAGACCTTTCTTCCCAACAGTACCTCATGTGGCACTTCAACAGCTTTTAAACCGGAAAGTGCAAGCTAGAAGCCACTACACTCCCTGGCAGAAGTTCTGTCGCTTATCCATGTTGTGGAAACCAAAGCACCAAAGCTTATAACCTGACTTAAAATTCATCCATTGGTTTTAGGAATGACTCGTATGCAAGCTGAAACCCTCCCAAATGAGGTTTTGTTAACGAAAATAAATTTGCTTCACTGCTGAAATATTGATCATTTAACCCTTTAAGGACCAGGCTTTTTTTTTTGTTGACACGTTCGTTTTTCCCTACTCGCCTTCCCGGAGTCATAACTTTTTTATTTTTCCACCTACATAGACACATGAGGGCTTTTATTTTGCGGGAAAATATGTACTTTCTAATGGTGTTATTCACTATACTATATAATATACTGGGAAACCGCAAAAAAATTCCAAGTGGGACAAATTGTGAAAAACAAGTATTTTCGCCATGTTTCCGGGAGTTTTGCTTTTACGGCGTTCAATCTTTGGTTAATACAATGTGTTATCTGTATTCTACAGGTTGATACGCATCCGGCAATACCAAACATGTAGGGTTTCCGTTATGTTTTGGTACCGTAAAAAAATTCCAAACTTTTTCTATTTTTGAAATATGCGCCGCGGTGCCAGTTTGTGCGACCAATAACTTTTTTGTGCTAACACCTACGGACGTCAGTGAGAGGGCATTTTTTGCGGGCTGAAGTGTACTTTTTATCGCTAGCAGTTTGGAATGCATGCGACTTTTTTGATCACTTTTATTCCATTTTTTTTAAGTGACATGAAATGCACAAAAAACGCAATTTTGGCGTTTGGAATTTTCTTTCTTCTACGATGTTCAGTGTACGGGATAAATGATGTTGTTTTTGTATAGATCGGACTTTTTCGGACGCGGCGATACCAGATATGTGTGTATTTTTTAAAATTATTTTATTATTTTTATTTGTAAAATGGGGAAAGAGGGGTGATTTGAACTTTTAAATTTTTTTTTTTTTATACAATAAATTATTATTTTTTTTTTTACTTTAACATTGAGGCCACCTATGGTGCTTGACCACTAGGTGGCGCGATTGTCAATACAGTCTAATGCATTGTATAGGCAATGCATTAGACTGTACCAAGATGGTGGTTTCCCCACTTCCTGTCTGCGGACAGAAGTGGGGCAAACCAGGACATGGAAGTGACTTGAGCCTTCCCAAGGCTTCCCGCTGCCATGTCCGGGGGTCGGATCGCTGCAGCTATGCTGCGGCGGTGCCGATCACCCTCAAGATTGGTGCGGGGCACCGATCTTAATTCAGACGCCGCGGCCATCTTTGCCGCGGCATCTGAAGGGTTAAACAGCGCGGGCGGGTGGCGCTGACCGTTCGCGCTGTAACGGCTGGGTGTTAGCGGCGATTAGCCGCTAACACCCGGCGGCTGTGTGGGGGGGTCGCGGAGCGATCCCCCTGTAAAGCCCCTTATGGACCCTGGGATGCACTCATACGTCCAGGGTCCCTAAGGGGTTAAGGAACACAGGTCAGATTTTGGCAAGACAAAAGTTTTGTCGCCCACAGAAAGTAATTTGAAAATCAAACAAATACTGTAATTCACTTCAAATACAAAGATATGTTTCATAACCTTGGTGAATGGAGTTGTGGTGCTATGAAAGCCATATTTAATATTTTGTGTGACTTCCATGAGCTTGAAGGACTGCATCCATGCGTTTTGACAATGATTCATACAATTTATTGATGAAGACATCGGGAATAGAAAAGAATGCAGTCTTACATGCCTCCCAGAGTTCGTCAAGATTCTTTGGTTTTGTCTTCCAAGCTTCCTCTTTTATCCTACCCCAAACATGCTCAATGATGTTCGTGTCTGGGGACTGGACTGTCCAGTTCTGGAGCACCTTGATCTTCTTTGCCTTGAGGAACTTTGATGTATGAGATGGAGCACCATCCTGCTGCAGAATTTGACCCCTTTTATGATGGGAAATGTAAGAGGTAGCTAATACTTCTTGATATTTTAGGCTATTGATATTGCCTTCCACCTTGCTAATGTTTTGCACAACCCCATACTAAATGTAACCCCAGAGCATGATCTTTCCACCACCAAACTTAACTGTTTTCTGGGTGTATCTTGGTTCCATATGGGCTTCAGTAGGTCTCCTGCAGTATTTGCGGCGGCTGTGGTGTAATTCAACTTAAGATTCATCTGAGAAATCCACCTTCTGCCACTTTTCCAGCGTCCATCCGTTTAGCAGGCTGGGGGCCTTGGCAAAGGCCACACGGTTTTTTAATTGCCTTTTGTTAAGTGCTGGCTTCTGGGCACTGATTTGACCATGGAGGCCATTTTGAGACCGAATCCTACAAACTGTTCTAGTTGACACAAGGACTTGAGGTGACCAGGCCTGTTGGAGCTGTGCTGAAGTGGAAGAGGGGCTGTCTTTTGATTTTCGAACCAACAAACTTTCCTCCTGAGCAGTTGTCTTGCGGGGTCTGCCGGACCTGGGCTTGTCAAAACATCTCCAGTCTCTTCAAATCTTTTTTTAATTCTTTGTACTTGATGCTGAGACACGTTAAAGATGCAGGCCACCTCTGCAGTGGATCTGGTCTTCAGCCTCTTGATAATCAAGGCTTTAGTCGCAGGGTGGATTTTTGGCATGTTGTCAGAGGTCAAGTGAAGGTCTGGCGTGCTGGAGTTCTTGTTATACACACCCACTAATTAACCAATCAATTAGTGAGCACAGGTAAAGCTGTAAACTAGGATCGGGTGCATTATATGACAAGACGACAAAACCTTTGTCTTGCCAAAATCTAACCTATATGTGTTCCTTAAATGATCAATATTTCAGCAGTGAAGCAAATTTATTTTTGTTACAAAAACCTCATTTGGGAGGGTTTCAGCTTGCATAGGAGTCATTTCTAAAATAAAATGGATTAATTTTGAGTCCGGTTTCCACAACATGGATAAGCGACAGAACTTCTGTCAGGGACTGTAGCGTATTTAGCAATATGGAATAAAGAATGTACCTTAAGGTTTCTACCACAATTAGAGATGTTCCAGAATAGATTTTTTTTCCTCAAAGTTCATTTTAAACTGATCTTGAATCCCTGCTCATTTACCTGTTTTATTCTGATTAACAACCCGTGTATTGGTTTTCCTTATTTGAAGAAGAGATGGCCACATACTTGAGCTATGTAAGACGACTAGATTTTTTTGAGAAACCGGACTATGACTACTTGCGGAAATTATTTACAGACTTGTTTGATCGAAAGGGATATATGTTCGACTACGAGTATGACTGGATTGGCAAGCAACTGGTGAGTCATGGATCAGTCTCTTTAGTTCTTTCCTCATTCATCTGCATGTTGACCAGATTTGCACTACATGTGGCATGAAAGAGTTTACAGGGTAGACCCCAGGATTCATGGGAAGGCTGGTGAACTGATTATTGTGCTTGGTTAGTGAGACTTTTGGGAGCTGCCAGGAAAGATTGTTTTGTATAGATTTATTAGTCTGATGCCTCCCTAAAAAAAATCATTGCAATGAAAAACACTGGTTTTCCCTGTAAAGTGTAACCCATTTTTTGCCAATATAGTTACAGTATGAATGCATTGTTACATTTCTCGATGAGTTTTCACAAGGTAATGGCTTTACTAGTGCTGTAATTTAGATGATGATGAACAAGCAGTTTCAGGCAATACTATATGGTAGAAGGATATGATCTGCAGGACCCTTATCTCAGAGGGGTAGTCTCACCAGTGATTAGCTTTAAACATGGAGGCAAAGGTTAATTAAGATGGTTACCGACTACATTGCTGTTCTGACTCTTCCTTTCAGAGCTAGAAGAGTTCTTATATCTTGCTTTTGTACACAAGCTTTCCTAAGTTACAGACCATGTTTGAGTTAGTGATACCACTCCCTGCTATGTCTTAGCAGCAGCACAGGAGCTTATCTTTCTTACTGACTTTAACCCTTTAGGTGGTACTCTGTAGCCTTCTGCTCTGCTTTTAAAACCTCTGTCAGCAGTGTCTCTGTAACAGGCTCAGCTAGGAATAGCAGATATGTATTGTAGACCCACCTACAGCCTGAAAAGGAAGTGAGACCCTGAAGCTGGCTAGGAAGAGCAGGCTCTGTGAAACAACCTGATAAAAAAAAAAACCTTCTTAGTGACAGAAGAGACAGTGGGGCACGTTTATTATGGCAGCTGCTACATAATTGTGGTGTATATGCTTCACTCTGCACTTACGTGTTTTTTTAGACACTTATAAGACACTGTTTGCACAATGTCTGACAAATAAGCTGGTTTTGTGGACAACAAAAATATTGCTGCAATTATTGATGCAAACTAAACCAACAAATAAGTGGTATAGGGTTAGATGGAAGTGTTTTGTACAATATTTATAATACATGACAAGCCACTGTAATATATCCATCACCTCTTTAGACCGTTTTAAGTTTTCACCGTCCATTAGACATTTTTAGTAAATTGAATTTCCCTGTCTGCTGCATAAGCATGAATCCTTACTAACAGGTATTCAGAGAAGGGGAACATCTCTCCTTATGGAGAGCACCAGTTAAGGTGTGTAGTGCTTTGATTGCCTTTTAGCCCAATACTAAGCATCTGCATATCACAAGGCATTATGGGAAAGGAGCTGGGAAGCTCACTGCACCCTCTATTGGTTGTAACAAATCCTCAATTTACTTCTGATTCAATGAATCTTTGAGAAGCAAAAAGGAATATTAGTCAAGCCAATATCGCTCATCTACATAAGCTGTAACAGGTATTCAGACATATACCTAGGTGTAGACGCTGCATACTCTACTTTTGGCAATTTACTATTTGTTGCTCAGACAGAACAGCATGGTACTATAGGGTGACTACTTTTACTCTATTATAGGCTGTGGACACCAGGGCTGTGAAGTCGGAGTCGACTCCCAAAATATATAATAAGTTGCTCCAGTTAGTTCGATGCAGTGCAAAGAGCAGGAGGAATTGGGTCCGGCCAGTGCTACTGCTCCCATATCTTCAGCCTTATCGCATAAGGAGTGTAATTGATGACATGGAGCAGGCAAAGCGCTGCCCCAGGGGGAAAGATTCTGCTCCCATGGCAAAGAGATTTCGGCAAAATTTTTAACCTGTTTTCAAAGAAGTAGAAGAGTTTAACCATTCATCAAAACAGATTGTGGCTGAGGCAATTCCTTTATACCCTGCCATTGTTAGAGATGTTGCCCCTGTGGTCACCACTTTGCCCCCAACCCAAGTTAGTGTAGAGAGGCCGTTCTCTAGCCTGGAAATAATGAGATCAAATGTGAGATCATGTATGCAGGATCTGATGGAGGCGATACTATTTCTCAGAACAAATTCAGAGACTCCACAAATGTTCCTCCAGTGTTTTGCATATTTACAATTTTTTTTGTGTCCTAAAGTCATGTCCAATAAATATATTTTACACTGACAAGCAAAATGGTAACAATGTTTTGAAATTGTGACTTTCAGGCTCCATATCTCACTATCCACTACAGCTTTGTACATGAGGCTACTGTAATTTTATATACAGTCATCTTACATATCTTATACATAAATTTGACTTGCAAGTATTTAGCATCTGCTTAGTTACAGTTTTGCTCCTAAAAATCAAAGTGTTAAAGGGGTTGTCTCACTACAAGGATGACTTTTTATGTTAAAGATCTTGTAAAAACAAGTCACTTTGCAATATGTGTCCATTAACAGCTACCTATTCCTAGATAGCCCCTCTTGTATGAGCTGCATCAGCTCCTCAGGTCGCTATAGCTACAGACCTGTTTGATCTCTCCTGATAGGCTGCCAGCACTGGTTGCTATAGCTACAGACCTTACTTATACTGCAGCCTAGTGGAAGCCAGTAAACATGCCCCTGAATTCAAAATGAAACCAAGAAAACAGGACTGAGGTAAGATGAATCAATGTAGTGAGACAATCCCTTTAATTTTTATTATTTTGTTAGTATTTGGTAAATCCACCTTTGGTTTTCAGCACTTCACTGAATCCTTCTGGGCTCTGGATCAGATTCAAGCACATCTTGACCAAAATCTGATCCCAGGTATCTTCTACACATTCCCACTGTTGGTGCAGACTGGACTTGGATACAAATACAGCTTTTTCTTCAGCTCTACCCACAAGTGTTCAAAAGATCAAAACATTGTCACCCTTTTGCTTGTCAGCGTCTGTTCTACCTAAATCGCTTGGTTATTGTATTATAAGGTGATAAACAGCCGGATTTGACCATTTTACTACAGTAAAGTTATCACTTAAACATGCGCCATGTATGAGGGAGTCAGGAGTCTGAGTCGGGGCTTCGGCTTGCCGACCCCACAGCCCTGGTGGACACATCGGCTGCACAGCTGTATGTACCCAGATACCTGCTGGCAAAGGTTCAGGTGTATAGAGCCAATAGAGCGCAAGTTTAATAGTACTTATATGTGAACTCCATTTATGTAAAATTTGCATCCAGTAAGTATTTTTCTGTTTTATAAGTGGATTTTTTCATTGACGTTTAGCCCACGCCGGTTGGTTCCATTCATGCCGATCCTGCTCTGTCATCAAACAGAGAAGCACATCAACACAGAGATAAGCTGCAGCAAGCCAAAAACCAGGTAAATGTGACAAACCTCTTAACCAGTTCCTTCATTCCAGTAGGTTCATCTTCATTGTTAATGCTGGTAAACTTGTCATTCCTAATCAGTGCCGTATGGTAATACAAAAAACACCCAAGTATTACATACCACCTATTAACATGTTAGATCCACAGCCTAATGTTGGATGCTTCGCTTTAATTCACTTCTGAGAATATGCATATTTGCCAATGGGTTGTGATTTGGTAACTGGAGCAAATGCTGAGGATGCCTATGATGGTTCTCCCTGCAACTTATGCCATTAGGTTTCAGTGATGCTGTCCTACATGTTTGGAATCTTAAAACCAAATAGTTCCAAATGGACAATATCCACGTTCCTGTTTGGAGGCAACATTACGCTGGTTTTATAGCAAGAATGGTCTGTGTTGAAGTTTTAAGAGACAACAATTAGGCCTATTTTAGGAGAAGAATTTTTTTTTTAATTATGGCATAGGTATATAATTCATTTACTTAAAAGGGGCCCATAAGACATTTGGTGTCAGTATGACTAACGTTGTAATTGGCTCTAAGTTTACATGTGGCTTAAAAGAGGGAAACCATCTTTACAAGGATGTTAAAGGGGTTATCTCACTACATTGATTCATCTTACCTCAGTCCTGTTTTCTTGGTTTCATTTTGAATTCAGGGGCGTGTTTACTGGCTTCTACTAGGCTGCAGTAGAAGCCAGGTCTGTAGCTAGAGCGACCAGCACTGGCAGCCTATCGGGAGAGATTAAACAGGTCTGTAGCTATAGCAACCACAGGAGCTGATGCAGCCCATACAAGGGGGGATTCTCAGAATAGGTAGGACACCGTTAATGGACACATATTGCAAAGTGACTTGTTTTTGCAAGATTTTTTAACATAAAAAGCAATCTTTGTAGTGAGACAACCCATTCAATGATTTTCCTGATGAAAAATTTCTTAAATAATCAAATCTCGTTCCTTGTTTGCCTTTTCCAGACACACAATATGAATTGCTTCTAGGGTGCAGTTGTTTTGTTTGTTTAAGAAAACCTATTTGCAGACACCTATTACGCCAATCTTCATTGAGGACCTTCATCCATTAGAATTCAGAGCAGTTACCGCCAACATATCTCTGAAGGTTTTTCTGATCACTAGATATGTATACATTTTTTATTGGTTCACATATTTACAGATTTTGTTTCTTTAAAAAAGAACCTGTTGAAGGGGCTTATACTACCTTATATGAGAGCAGGATTTGATAGACCAGAGCTATGTGATTATATAGGCTAATGTCATTTAAAGCACTAAAAAGCTGAGTAAATCCTAACTGGACTCCTTAAGAGACAGTGAAAGTTCTGCTTTCCCCACCTATATGCATCGATTGACAACTTTCCCTTCATCGGTGTGTATACAGGGCAAACTGTCACTGTATGTGGGCAGGGTCAGCAGGACTTCTAATGTCTCTTAAGTAATCCGTTCAGGACTTTCTCTGCTTTTCACTCAGCAGTCCTGCTCCAAATCATATAAACCTTTTGAAAGAGAATCTGTCGGCTGTTTCATAGTGTCCCAACCACACGTAGCATGAAATGGGCTACTGCAGCAAACCAAGCTGTATTTTCCCTGAAATACGTGGGTGGCTTTTCAAAGTTAGAAACACGCATTAAAAGGGAGCCAAGAATGGGTACAGAGAGCAGTGTAACAGCCTGAGCAGAGGAGTCAGATGGGCAGCTTCTCTCCACTCATCTCAGGCTAAGTGACTGATCTCTTCCCCGTTTGGTATAAAAAGACTTGTCAGTTAAAGGGGTTTTGCCAAGTAGTGAGTTTCTTACCTCTTAATCTGCTCAGAAGAAAAAATAAACAAAGCATGCTGCCTCACGGGGAAGAGAGGGGGGCTGAGAACACAGCCATGAAGCAGGGAGAGTTTGCAATGTTTACTCAAATAATCACATTACAACTAGCAGATTCTCTAAAAGACAAGATCTTTCTCCACAGTCCCTTGCCAGCTTGTTCAAATTCCCTGTCATCAGATAAGAAGTGCAAACACGCAAGTGCGGCCAGATCAGCTCCTGTCAGCTGCTGGTAGTGTCTAATGCAAACTTTTGAGTAACTAAGGGCATGTTAAGAAAGCTGTAACTCTGAGGCTTCACTTTTTGTAATCACATATATTTAGAAAAGTGATTAAAGACCCATTTTGGAGGATCCCACGTCAACATTACATCGTGGCAAAACTCCTTTAAGCTGAGCTGGGTGGGGAGAAGCTGCCCATCGGACTCTTCTGCTTGAGCAATGCATCTTCTGAGGAAGACTGTTGCTATCGTTTGCTGCCCGTTGTTCAGGCTCCCTTTAAACACCTCACACTGTTTACTATCTGTTATGAAGCTATAGAATTAAGGTAAAACTACAATTTATGATTCTGCTTATGGACAGCGTATGTGAAAGCAAATCTAAAAATATACTACTCACAAAAAGTTAGGTATATTCAACTTTTGGGTGAAATTTATGGAAAGCTTAAAAACTTCCACTAGGGTGATATTTTATCTTGAAAGTAGGACATTTAAGTCACTGCATGGAGTGTGGATTTTCTCATCTCAAACAATTTAATGAAACAAAAGCCTTCAACAGTGGAGGGTATACACCATCAAAAAATATCAATGTCTCCAGAACGTGTCATGTGGCCCTGAACATCAATTAGGTCTTCTGCCTTTTACAGGTTATTGACTGCTGAGGCATGGCATCCTACTCTTATTGAAGGGTGTCCTTCAGGTCATTGAGGTTCAGGGGTACAGAAATACGAGCTTCTTTTTGTCGACTCAGCTGATCTCAAAGGTCTTCTAAGGGGTTCAGGTCTGGAGATAATGCAGGCCACTCTTATTTGATGTACCCCAGTCTCCAACAGCCGTTCCCTAATGATGCGACCTCGATGAGCTGGAGCAGTGTCGTTCATGGAGACGAAATTAGCCATGGGTTGTTCATGCAGATGAACAATAACTGGATTAATGATGTTATTCCGGTAGTAGAGGCTGTCACTGTAACATTCACAAAGTATAGGGAATTCTGTATTGACTACACACCTGCTCACACTGTAAGGCTTGTCTGGTGACTACAGTAGCTGATGCATAGCGCTCTCCTTGAAGTCTTCAGCATTGTTAGCTGTCATCATTTCTAGTGAATCGGCTTTCATCACTGAGCAGCACTGAGGACCACTGGCCCGTGCAAGAAGAAAGATGCCTGTGTCTGGAGGTGTGGTCAGGTCATCTAGTATGCAGACCACACTGATGTAAATGGTTATGAATGCTTTGACGTGACACTTGTTGCCTCTCACCTCCCTTAAACATGGAGTTGTGTGGCATTCATCATCTGGTTCCACAGAGCATTGTTTGCAATGTAGCAGTCATCAGTGTGTGATGTAACCAAAGGACCTCCACTTCTTTGCCTTTCTGTGACTCTTCCAGTCTCTCTGTATTTCTGTTACAACATGCTGATGACACTCTAAGCTCAGTGGCCACTGCCTTGGTCTCATGATGTCAAAATGTGAACAGCATGATGAGGACTGCTTAAATCCCTGTTCAAATTGATCCCCTAAATCTATTGGGCGATTCAGGAATCAAACACCTGTTGTGAATTTTGTCATTAAACTCCTTGTTAGAGATTAGCAGGTTTTGCAAAAAGTACTGAAACATTGAACAGTTGGACATGTGGACATTCTAAACTTAAGAGATGGTCTTATTTACTAGTGCATCTCAAAAAATTAGAATATCATTGAAAAATTAAAGGGATTCTCCATGACCATCTTTATTTGTTATAGGGCTCACAAATGTATTATATTAAACCTTGTAATTCATACTGCAATGAGTCTATACAATATATGGGATTCTCTATTTGAATTAAATTATTTATATCAATTATCTTTTCAGTGATATTCTAAGTTTTTGAGATGCACTAGTAGTTCATTTAAAAAAAAAATGAAAGACATTTTATGTTCATCCTGAGATTTCAAGCAAAAGCCAAACATCCCTAACTTTTTGTGAGTTGTATATATTTATTAGGGAATTTATTATCATTGATCCTTATGTGTAATTTTAGGTTAACAAAGATTTTAAACCTGTCTTTTGGAAATGTACTTTTACATTCTATGTATTATACTGTATATGTAGCCACGATCTTCCTCCTTGTACCCTTTTAAAAACTTGGTGGTCTGATCAGTAGTTTAAGCAGGAACTAGTGAGCAAAACAGTTCTACATCAATGCATATTAACTATGAGACGTAAGTGTTATAATGATATACTTTTAAACATTGGATGGGATTGCCTTACACCTTGAAGAAAAAGATAATTGAGTCAGTAGTGCGTAGTCTTACATTTTGGGTTTTCTCCATTACTTACGAAAGTTGATGTCCTGCAACAAAAAGCAGTTTATGGTATATAGTCACAAGGTTTTCTTGCATTATATGCAGTAAAATGGTTCTCAGACCTGCTCTGTTCTTTCTATTCCATGAAAGGAGCAAAAAAACGGAAAATAACAGGGGTACCTGATCAGTATCAAGACGGACACCTGTGGCGCCTGATGGACCCCATTTGCTATGATGAGGTCCATTGGGTTTTCGTTACAGAGTCAGTTGTGTGAATGGAAAAATCTGCTTTAGGGGCTCTTAAGCTACATACATTAAAATAGTACCTATTTTACTGATGTATCCTTTATAAGTTCCTGCATTGCAAAAAGTAAAATAGTACTTCTTGTACTCTAGTAGTATTTAGGGTCATATGCAGTAAAATAGTGCTTTTTGCACAGTTGTAGTCTTTGGAGGTTGAAAAAAAGACACGTCCATCAAGTCTAACCAGGGTTGCGGAGAAGACATGGATGAAGGGGTATCTGCATTAGATGCAGTAAGTATTTATTTTACAGACATAGGACCTCATGTATCAAAATGGTCTAATTGTAAAACTGTTACCCATAGCAACCATTAGCTCCGCTTTCATTTTTTCAGCTTCTTTGAAAAAGTGAAATCTGGCTTCCAAGTGGTTGAGATGGGCAACAAAAGCTGATTCACAGACCGCTTTGATAAATAAGGCCCATAGTCGTTGTGAGTTCATGCATTAAACCATAAAAAGTTTCACGGCACTCGCCCCTTGTCTTCTGTAAATCCTTTTTATTGTAAAAAATGAATAAGGGAATCGACACAAGTTTGCAAGGACAAATGTGCTTGCAAACTTGTGTCTATTCTCTTACTAATTTTTTACAATAAAAAGTATTTACAGAAGACAAGTGGTGAGTGCCATGAAACTTTTTATGTTTTTTTGGATAAAACGTACTACTGTTTTGCATCACTGAGCACCGACCCATCTGTTGCAATTATATTTAAATGGGCTTGCCGAAATGACATATGGAATAGACTATTAGTATTGTATGCCGGTGCCACCTATCGATCTGGAATATATCTGTGGGTTCATGCATTACCTACAGTAAGACGGGACGTGTACAGAATGGTTAATGTGGGACACATCTTTTAAATAGTTTGTCAGTGTCATTGAAACAAATAGTAATGTGCTCTTGGAGCCCCATTAAAACAAAAAAACTACACATCTGGTTCCTGTTTCCATCACTGGCTCTCCCAGGCCTTCTATTGACATCCCGTCACTTTTGATGGACACGTCACCGTTGCAGTCACTCATTGGCTGCAGAAGTCAAATGCCTCCTATTGACATCACCTATGCACCTATGGTGCTGGTTATTTCCGGATGCTGATGTAATGGCTGGCAGGCACATGACTGCTGTAGCCGGAAACAACGGCATGTCAAAAGACGACTGGTGAGAGCCAGCGCTGGAAACGGGGGCCGGATGTAAGCGAGTATACTTTTTTTCTTTGTTTTTAAGAGGGCCCATAAAGTATTACATTTTTATATTACATAAAAACCCTTTTAAAGATTTAAAAACCCATTAACTTTTTTCATTTCTGATCAAATATCCTTTTAATTCCTGAAAATGTCTCCTGAAATCCATCTTCTCCTTTCTTTGTATAAATATATCCACGGCTTTGTTTATGCACCTATCTTGCAGTATATTTATATGAGTGGTCATGTGCAGGGAGAGATAAGGATGTGTAATGCACATTTGTGTCTGTTTGAGCAGCACAGTCTAATATGAAGAAGCACAATCTGTGGGTTTGCATCTCTGCAGTGAGCTTCTGGCACAATCCCATAGCAGCGATAAAAGCCTTACACCACTAATTATTTTCTTTTCTGCTTCTCCAGTTTGCATGCCATATTTGCTTTACAGTGTAGTGTGCTCTGTAGCTCTACATATTCTGGTGTAATTTGCTTGCACTTTATTTAATTTCACATGTTGTGCTGACGCATGAGGGGTTTAATATGTTTTGGGTTTTTCTCCCTCCTTTTCCATGCATGTTTTATGCATTATATAATGAGCAGTCGGCAGACCACAGGGCAGCTTGGGACTCCCAGCAGGCAAATCCCCACCATTTGAGAGCTCACCTTGCAGCAGACAGACATGGTGGCTCGGTACAGGTATTTTCTGCTTCTTTGCATGACTGACTATTTGCGCGTCCCGTAACCCCCACGTGACCTCCTACCCCCAGATTCCCATAGCATGCTTATTGTTTCTAGCCGATGTGATGCCTTTTAGTGTGTTCCTGAATGCATTGCTGTTCATTATGCAGTAACACTAAACTCTGCATCATTTTAGAGACTTATCATCATTTTAACTTATCTAGTTTTTATTTTTTTTGTGATGGTTAAAAAAAAGTATCAAAACTTCTCTCTAACTCCATTTACAATTATCTGTGGATTAAAGTTACGAACATTAAGGGAAATCGTATTTGTGCTTTTAATGACGCAACTACATTGATAAACTCAATTAAAAATATTCTCTCGCACATCGCAGTTCAGAAGGGGTAATGTTCCTTATTAGGGAGAGGCACAATGAAGGTGTGTGGAGACTTACAAGCCATGAATGCTCTACTTAAATTTAGACCTATGCAATTAAACTCAATAGAGGTAGCGTTCCTAAAAGGGGTTTTCCAACTTATTATTAGAGGGGATTTATCGCTTCATCAGTTCGTGTGTTTCCTTCCAGTTTCTCAGTTCCTAAAATCCAGGGGCGTTTCTTCCCCTCCCAGCTGGGTGTTTCTTAACTGTAGGGCGATTACCTCATCCCCCCCCTTCACTGTCCATGCTGGCTCCTGAGTCAGTGTGCTCTCTCTACACCCTCCCACCCTCCCGTCTTAGTCCACATGTCACTGTGTCGTTCCTCTCCCTATGCAGTCTTATTTTGTAAGAGATGTTTGCTTACATACCACAGCCCTGCATTCAGTGTAGATGGTCTTCTATGAACTCAGAAAACTGATCTCCTCTCCTCTCACAGCGGGAGGTTTGTTACAGTTGAATACAGTCTTCTATGAACTCATCCAGAGCAGCACAGATCTGTCTCCCATCTATGTTTACACGCAGGAGCATTAGGCACCGGGCACAATTCTGCTGTTTTCTGACTGTAGAAGCAGCTGCAGTGTTACTGTGGAGCTGCTTGCTGTGCAGAGTGAAATGTTGCCAGCCCCTTATTCTGAGTGAGAGAGGCAGGAATGCATGCTCCCGTGAATACGACCATGGGCCAGACAGAATGTAAATTAGTAGAGCCGACAGCCAATGAAATGAAAGGAGGTGGAATCCGACCGGCACTGGGGAACTGTGTTTACAGAAAACGGAGATAAGGCAGACAGTGAAAACAAGACAGCTTTGCTAATGACATCCAATTGCAAAGTTGCTTGTTTTCACTGTCCCCTTATTCTGAAGACCATTTAATGTAATGATACAACCACTTTAATACTATACTACAGCCTTTAAAAAAAACAAAAAACTTGTGCTCCTTTCCTCCTCTCACCTGGGATCCACCAACGCACTTCTCTATCTCCGCCATTGTTCTTTTGTTTTTCGGTCTTCTTTCCAACGCCGCTGCAGCTAATCACAGGCCATTGGCTGACATTAGTGTTTTGAAGCACTTCCGAAGGGTGATGTGATCCAGTGGCCAGTGATTGCTGCAACGGTGACATTCTGTTAGAAGGAAGAACAGCGGAGAGAAAGGATGACACATTGCTGGATGCCAGGTGACAGAGGAGGTGAGTATAAGGTTTTTTTTTTTTTTTTTCTTCTTTTAATTTTATTCTTAAAAAGAAGCAGTATCCTATTAAGAAAATTTAAAAAAAAATTAAGTTGGAGAATCATTTTAATGTCTCATCTGACTGAGACCAAAGCCAAGCCAGTTGCCAATAGGTGGTCCTGGATTCCTCACTCTTTTTCCTTGAACTTGTTTGTATAAATATCTTGGTAAAAGATTTTCCATTTTTGGTTTTATTTTCACTATAAATGAGTGTTTACTCTGAAGATGGAAATATAATATAGACTGCAGGAGCTAGTTAGACCCTTACCCTATTTTTAATGACCTTTTGGTGACATTAGAAAACTCTTGGCTGATTGTCTACCTGGCTCCTGGGCTTTGCTTCTTCTTTGATGACATATCTTGCTGTGCACCAACAGTGCATGCGATCAGCATAGTTGGGGCGGGAGTCTGTACATTAATCATTTTGCATTGTAAACATACTTTCTATTAAGGATCTTTGATCCCTCCATGCTGTAGTTGTATTTACTGCATGTTATGCTGATTTACAGGTGGACAATTTTTGTAAGCTTCAACATGAAGTACAGAGAAAAGTTCAATTATGGTTTTATTGTTGGTACCACGCTGATCAGTTTCTTATGTAACTTCTCTGGGATGACAGATGGTTCAGAAATGAAGAAATCTAGGTTCTGTCATGGATTTGTATTATACTTATTGGTTAAAACCACTGCAGACAAAGGTTGAGGAATCAATCGGAAATCCGATTCTAATCATAATTTTGTATGTAGATTAACATATGACAGCAGCCAGCTTCCCCTCCCCCTTTCTTTCTTCTCAGTATGTAATCATTTTCATGTTTTGAGGTGCTATGTGGCATGCTTAGTCATCAGCTTTTGCTGCATGCATCCAGTTTGGTACTGACGACTGATTTAGAGTTTAAATACATTTTTACTACTTTTGTTCCCTTCAGGTATGTTAAGGGAGCTTTTATGTTATGATACACTTTAGTATTTGGAAACTGTTTGAAAAAAATGTAGACAACTGTTAATAGGATCAAATAACCATTTTTATTTATTTAATGAATGAGCGCAAGTGTCAAAGACTTGCTCCTTGCAGTGTTTTTGCTGAGGGCACATTTCCTACCTATAGGCTTATATTAGTCTTGTTTGGATTGGGGATGAGTGTTATAGATACGGATATCAGTCCTTTTGGTTTACATGCAGACCTTTTTATTATTTAAGTAATGGCAGAGAACGTTAATATAATACAGAAATGTGACTTTTTGAAGTGACTTGTATGAGGATACTCAGACTGGTGGAGAGGGCAAGTGGCACTTGTTCTGGACTTCCTTCAATTACCCTGAACAGAGTGACTTCAAAGTTTATGGAGAATCTTGCTTTCCTGTGCATCACATGGAAAGCTTATAGATTTCATTGGGCACAATGGGCCACATATATGAAAACTGTATAGGTCTAAAACTCACTATGTTGCCCACAGCAACCAATCAGAGAGCCCATTTCATTTTTCTAGAGCCCTATGTGAAATGAAAGGGGTTCTCTGGTTGCTGTGGGCAACATAGTGAGTTTTAGACCTATACAGTTTTCATACATGTGGCCCAATGTATGCTTCATGCCCATTGTGATGGCACTGCAAGGGCCTGGCACCTAGCTCCCCCTATGGTCAACTCATTCTAAAGGGCTCACTTGTAACATGAAAGGAATCGCCCGAAGCAGATAACCACGTTAAGAACAGATTACTGCTTTTTAACCTCCAATACCATGTGCGCTAAAGTTTTTTTACACAGTTGTGCAAAGAAAAAACTATAACGTAGATTAAACAAAAATTTCAGATTGCGGACCCCTTCTTACCCTCCACCCCTTTCCTGGGACAGGAATATATAAATCCACTGGTTGCCTAAAGTATCAAGCTATGTGTGATTTTTATTTAATAAAAACTACAGACTTTTTAAATATTTTTTCCCTTTGGCACTTTCTTTTTTTTTTTCTTGCATATTTTCTTTAATTCCATGAACTTGTCCTGAGTGCAGCCCTTTAATGCTTTTGCAGTAGTGCCCACAAGTGGTCCATAAAAAGGAAAAAGTACATCCCTCAACATTTACTTTCTACTGATTATCATCCTGTTTAATGACCATTGTAGCTGATATTGACGTGGCTGTTAATTTATTCTCTCCCCCCCCCCCTCACCCCCCCTTTAGGCTATGTCTACACAGCACAGGTTTTCCGGCAGATTTTCTGTGGTTATTAGTATTTAGAAACCTCTGAAAATCTGACGGAGAACTTTTCACATAGACTTCAATACAAAAAATTACCTGTAGTCTACACAGGTCAGTTTTTTGGTCAGTTTTCAAAGCTGAAGGTTTTTGTGTTTAGGTTTCAGGAACAGGTTGTAAAATCTGCAGAAAATGTACTATTGAGGTCTGTGGGTTTGTCTACACGGCACATGTTTTCTGGCAGATTTTAGTATTTAGAAACCTCTGAAAAGCTGACTGAAACTTTTCACACACTGCCTGAGAGACAGCCCAAAAACACGCTAAAAACCTCAACACAAAAACTAAAAACCACCCAAAAAACTCATCGAAAACCCAGATGCTTTGGACCAAAAACTGACAAAATACTCAGGTTCAAAGCGGTTTTTAGGTTTTGGTTTTCGAGTTTTTTTTTGTTGTGTCCCTAGCCTTACATTCTAAATAGTACCACTGTGGGAAAACTGCAGAATTTTCTACCAGTGTTTGGATAACATTTTAATTTTCACTGCACATAAATGTTACAGAAAATGCTTCAAAATATAAGTTAATGGAAACCACCTCAGTGTACCTTCTCCACTAATGCGTTCTCTTCCTATTCATGTAAATAGTACATTAAAATAATTTAGCCAGTTCTCGGCATGTTTTGGCTTGTAGAACATTCTTCATTTCATTTTAGCCTACTTACATAACTGAATAAATCACCACTTTCACAAAAGTCATTATGCATTGGCATTGTATTGTTGGCCCTGGTGATGACAGCTTAGGTTTTGCAAATATCACTAACAAACAGGTGTTAAAGAAAATTGTTAAAAATTTAGCAATGTAGCTGTATATTACCGTGATGTTGTATTGGAAATGTTTCCATTAAATAGGGAGCTTTTCAGGTAGTTGTGCAATACTTGTCAACAAACCTCAATTTCACAATCACATCATGCTGGATAAGCTCAATGACCGTATGCCAATCAATCCACTAGTCGTTTCATCTTCAGTGAAGTATCAGTGGTCAGTGGCAACCCTTCCCAAACTATTCCTGTTTGCTGGTGACTGACACCTCTTTCATCATCAGACACCCTTTTCAGTAGACCTCACTCGGGATCAGAGCATCGGACAAAAACTGTCTGAAAGTTGGTTGTTTTTTGTCCGATGCACGTGTTTGTTTTTTGGTGTTTTGTCACGTTTTGCGCAAAAAATGCATCCGTGTCTCTTTTTTTGCCATCGTCCCATACAATTGATTATATGGGAAATGACGGCAAAACTCAAAACGGCTGCGTATTATATAACATGTTGTATAATACGCCAGCGCCAAACGCCAAGCAGAGCACAGGTCGTTTTTTTCTACTAAAGTCTATGGGCTGCCTGAACGATCGTATTTTCAGCGGCTTTAGAATCCTAATACCGCCGAAAATACAATATTTTTTTATGCAGTGGAGACATAGCCTTAGTGTTTGCGTGGAAACGTCACTGGAGAATGAACATCAGTGGACACACAGGGCCACATGGATGAAAATGGTCTTGGTCTAAGGCCATGTTCTTGGATGAGGTTTTAGACGAGGTTTTTGGAGTGTTTCCTCGTCCAAAACGCCCCCAGTTCATTTAATTGATTCCTATGTAAAACCTCGTTGTAGTTCACACACGACAAGGTTTTTACACGCTTCTTTGGAAGCAATGAAAAAGAAGTGTTATGTCAATTCTTGAAGCGCGTTATAGATGCGGTTTTCAGCATGGTTTTGGCACGCGTTCGCTGCAGTTTTCGCCACGTTTTTGTCCTGGCTATTCATTTGTATGGGTGAAAACCTCGTCAAAAACCTGATCCAAAACCTGATCAAAGCTTCATCAAAAACCTCGTCTGAAGAAGCCTGTTTCAGGCGAGCTTTTGATGTGGTTTGGACGAGATTTTGGGCGAGGAAACTCTCGGAAAACCTTGTCCAAAACCTTTCTCAAAAACGCCGTGTGAACATGGCCTAACACTTTCTTTGTTGCCCATAGCAACCAATCAAAGTTCCCTTTTCATTTCTTATAGTGCTCTGAAAAAATGAAAGGGGCGCTCTTGATTGCTATGGGCAACAAAGAAAGTCTTAGACCAAGACAGTTTTCATACATGTCCCCCATAATTCCTATACAGTGCATAATTGAACAAAATAATTTTTCTAGGTATGCTTGGATTATCCCAGTGAACACAGGGATGTTGGAACTTGTAACGCAAGCACCTGTTTAGCTATGTTCAGCATTCATGGGGTGTGACCGGTACAGGCATAGTCAAATGGGCACTGGTATTGCTAAGGGAATAATTGAGCACTTTGTCTCCTTGTTCCACTATTTGTGTTGGTTTTTTAATCTTCTTGTGTGTTTGTAAAACTTTGTGAATCCCAACCTATTTGCGTTTTAAAAAACCACTCAGGATGACCATGTGTTTCCATGCACGTAAATAATTATTTTCTTACACTATAAAATTTCGATTACCCAAGGATTCTGCCCGTCATGCACATTCAGAACATCTTGTTTATGTCATCCTTTGTCTTATTGCAGGTTGTAAGTTCAACAAATGGCGAGCTAAACACAGACGACCCAACGGCCGGACATTCAAACGCACCTATCACGGCCCCAGCAGAAGTCGAAGTCCTAGATGAAACAAAGTATGTCCTACACTGTTCAGTCAGGACTGCAGAAACTGCATTGTTTTGTTGGTCTGCTTTACTCACCTTAAATGTAACCATTTCCTCTGGGATATTTGAGAGCTGTAGCAAGTAAATCATTCTAGTTATTCCTTGTGGTATTTCATTTCTTGTTTGCTTGGCAATCAGGAAAGATCATTCTTCTCTTACCTATGATTAGAAAAGGTTACACACCAGCATATTAATGTGCACAATTTGAGCAACGGAAAACCTTTTTATGTTATGTAAGTGGAACCAAAAAAAACTTACTTTTATGTTATTTAAGAGTTTTTGTGTATGTGTGCTTTTTGTTTTTTTCCAAACCTATGTTACCATATTGCTAACCTTCTTTTAGGGGCCACAGTCATGTTTAGCTGTTGTTCAGAAGCCTCATTCATGAAGCGGACAACAGAACTCATTTATCCAATATATGCCCAGCTATTTGTCATGCTGACTACACCTTTAAGACTAATACTAGTTATAATCTCAGACAAGCATATGTTCTTATCTTGAGAACTAAAGCTAGTCACAAATAGTGCTCATAGCTTATTATCTTCAGACCGGAGTGGGTTGGGGCACACTAGTTGTACAATGAAAACCTTGCTGACAAATCGGTTGTGGAAGTGTAAGCATAACATTAATATTAGTAAGTTTCTATGCCCTGGTGACCATATGGATGAAATAACTGGGAGCCTTTCAGCTGCTTCCATCTACAGAGGCATTCCTGTTCTTGGAGTTCCCTGCTTAGCAAGTGGCCAGGAAAGAAAATTTGTAAGGAATATCGTGCTCAACCAACACTTTTTTGCTTCTTTATACTGAGGGTCCTGGCAGTCGGACCTCTAACAACCAGTAAGTGATAGCATATCTTAGCTAAATGTCATTATTTAGCATAGTGGGAGACCCCTTCAAATGTGCCCATCTCTTCCATTAGTGATCAGCCCTAGAGAAGACACTGTCCACAAACCTAACACAAGACTTAACTCCTCAAATCCTGGATACTTATTTTACCGGGGATTTGGGCAGTGATGAACTATTTACCATCAATGTAATTAAAAATCCAATAGGTTCTACTACTACAGTTGTGTTCATGACTGCTGGTTAAACATGCTTAAGAGTCTCCCATTTTCTTTAGGCTATACCCTTTTCTATCCTCCTGAGCAATCTATTGAGAAGCACAAACATTAGTTACATTTAAAGTTGTGATAGAGGAAACATATCACCCCTGCATTGCAATAGGTTACTAAGGGCATGTCCCAACTGCACGGGTTTTCGGCTGGTTTTTCAGGCAGTTTGCGGTTTGGCAGACAGTCTGAAAAAACGGCCGAAAATTAGACACACCCTAATACATTGATCGTAAGTCTGTAAAATTATCACAACACATGTAGTCTCTCTAAATCCTATATGGTGGTGAACATGATCTGTATTTTTGTACAAACATTTGAGTTTGTGTTGACCTCTCTTCTAAAGAGGATTGTTGCTTGACAAATGATCTGACTACTTATGGTTAGGTGAAGTTCCTTTACTCCGTATTTGAGAACATTTTCTCATTTTTTTTTTTTTTACAATGTTTGTAATCGCAGTTTTGTCGAATAACTTCAAACGAACATCTTATGGTATGGGTATGTTCACTCGGCGTGTTGGTTCCGTGTGAACAAATGCTTTTAGATGCATGTTGGGTCCGTAGAGACAGACCCAAACGCGCATCTAACAATGAGCCGTGTGTTTTACACTGCTCGCAATGTAAAACACGTATCGGGGTTCACATGAGTGATCGCCGATGTGTGTTTATGTTGTGTCTCTTGGATCCATTCCAAGAATTGACATGTCGATTTTTGGTCCAAAAGACGCCGCAAGAGCCCTATAATAAAGTATAAGGTGCGATCCTGTTGCATCCAACACAGATCCAAACACGCAGCTGCATGTTGGATACGTGTTGGATCCGATCGATGCTACGTTTTTGTATGTGATTTTTGGATCAAACACGGATCCCAAATCATATCCAAAAACACCTTGTGAACATACCCTATAGCCTAAGATGGAAAATTAAACTGATTGAAGTAGCATTCGTATATGTTGCCTATAACCTACATTACAAAGCAGACAATCGTTGAATATGTGTAGGTGCTCTGTGTCTGATTTTTCTCCTTTTTCCCTTGTGTTCTCCCCGTGCATAGCTGCCAGAAAGTGTTGAACATGTGGTGAGTTGTCCATATGCAGAGGCAGGCAGAACAGGCTCCATTAAAATAACTGTCACAAATCCATTGTGAACCATTTCTAGGCTTTCCCATCGTTTCTTTAACATGCCATTTGAATATTTATAGCATTAATACCTTTGTGTTTTACGTGTCAGGAGCTGTTTTGCCTGCCGCCGTTTGTGTCAGTGTAGTAGAGTTTTGTGCACAATTGCTTGTTACACGTAATGTTCTTCTGTTACGTCATTTCTGTTGCTCTTTTGATCTGCCACTCAGGTTAATTTGTAGTTCAAAATGGCTACCATTCCAATTCTGTAGGGACAATATTTGCTTGGTCCGCCTCATCTCTTCCATACATTTATTTTACATTTGTGGCACAATATCTGAACTCCTTTTTAATAGTAATTTCCCCATAGCAGGTTTATTTTGAATCCCAGTCTCGTAATGATATTTAGTCTATAGCTGGACACACAGTATCTCACAGAAGTGAGTACAACCCTTTTATATTTTTGTAAATATTGTATTATATTTTTTCATGGAACAACATGGCGCATGTGACGCTTTGATACAATGTCAGGTAGTCCATGAACAGCTTGTATAACAGTGTAAATTTGGGTACCCTCAAAATAACTCAACACACAGTCAATGTCTAAACCACTGACTTCAAAAGTGATTACACCCCTAAGTCAAAATGGACAAATTGTGCCCAGAGTGTCAATGTTTTGTGAGGCCACCATTATTTTCCAGCACTGCCTTAATTCTCTTGGGCATGGAGTTCATTAGAGCTTCACAGGTTGCAGCCACTGGAATCCTCTTCCTCCATGATAACAATATGAAGCTGGTGGATGATAGAGACCTTGTGCTCCTCCACCTTCCATTTGAGGATGCCCCACAGATGCTCACAATAGGGTTTAGGTCTGGAGACATGCTTCCCAAGTCCAGCACCTATACCCTCATTTTCTGAGCAAGGCAGTGGTTATCTTCGAGATGTTTTGGGTTGTTATCATGTTGGAATGCCATCTTTATTTAGAGCAATAATTCTTTTTTTCAGAGCCTCCGACAGTTCTTTGCAATGAGGTGCCATGCTGAACTTCCAGTGACCAGTATATGATCGTGTGAGATCAAGGACACCAAATTTAACACACCTGCTCTACCTTCACACATGAGATTTTATAACACTAACAAGTCAAATGACACCGTGGAGGGAAAATTGGGCTCAAGAGTGTACTCCCTTTTGTTGACAGCAGTTTAGACATTGATAGCTGTTAGTTATTTTGAGGGTAGACCAAATATTCACTGTTATACAAGCTGTACATTGACTACTTTACATTGTATCAAAGTATCATATCTTCAGTGTTATACAATATTTACAAAAATGGGAAAACTCTAAAGGGATGATTTTTGTTTTGTCCAGACTTTGCATATTTTCCATCAACACTAATCGGTGTCTTTTAGCTAGTTTTCTAATTTCTAAATTGTATGTATGATTGGCAAACTGGACATGGGGTATTATCAGAATGTGTGCTTGTAACGGTCTCCCCAAAGAACTGTTTGCCTTTCAATTATCCCACATTGACAGAGAGCCACTGCATTTGCCAGAACATGGATGCAGAGCTGTTTAGCCCCTAGTACGCCAGTGCTCCAAAAACCTGACGTAGGTGAATAATGTACTTGTAGATGTTCACTCTATAATCATAGCATCCCTTTCGACTCTCCATGATATTCAATGGGCCTTAAAGGGGCTGTCTCACTACATTGATTCATCTTCAGTCCTGTTTTCTTGGTTTCACTTTGAATTCAGGGGTGTGTTTACTGGCTTCCACTAGGCTGCCGTAGAAGCCAGGTCTGTAGCTATAGCAACCAGTGCTGGCAGCCTATCAGGATAGATCAAACAGGTCTGTAGCTATAGCGACCTAAGGAGCTGATGCAGCTCATACAAGAGGGGATATCTTGGAATAGGTAGGACACTGTTAATGGACATATATTGCAAAGTGACTTGTTTTTGCAAGATCTTTAATATAAAAAACAATCCTTGTAGTGAGACAACCCCTTTAATGATCATCTTATTGACATCCATTAAAAAGCATGAAACTCAAAAAATTTGAGCAGAAATGTGAACAGAGACATCATTATTTTACATCATGTATCATATGCAACTCACATTACTGTGAAATTTTTTTCTTAAACGTGCACATGAAACCTCTCAAAGGCCTACCCTTTGTGGGACCATTTATCAAGTCATTTTTTGGAGTTTTTCTTTTATAAAGTGCTTTTTTTATTATTTAAAACGCTCATTTTTTTTTTTTTACCAATTTCATTCATAATTATTATTTAGTAAGTAACCATGTATTGAACCATTATGTATAATAGCTGCCCCGCAAGTTGTTCTTGGAACCACTTGGTGGAGGGTGGATTTGTTTCCAGTCCGTAAGTTTCCAGTATTTTCTAATGCAGTGTGTTTGCGCTATAATTAACTTGTGTAGCAGATCAAAACAACATTGGCTTTGCTTCCTGTTCTTGTTCCCACTTGTTCTAATTAAAAGCAATGCTCTCAACTTTTTTTTTTTTTTTTTTTTTTATCTGAAGCAAAATAGTAACTGTCTGTGGTCCCCAGGCAACCCTAATGGAGAAACGCAATTTTAATGCTTCCACTTTTAATATAAGCCACCTCTAAAATACATGTATTAATGGAACAGAAGAAGACAGACTCCTTTAAATGAAATAAATCTATGATCATTATGAGCAGTGCATTTCTACTGATCTTGATTCAAGCTGGTCTTTCAGTTGCCATATTTAGGTCAGAAGAGACAGGCTGATACTGGTTTCTATGTGCATCTGTTACACAATGCTTTTAGCATCTGTTGCTCTTTGACAAATAATTACCTTTAGAATAATGCTAAGAACTGTGGCCAGTGAATATTTAAGCGTGGATTGCATGTAAAAAAAGGAAGAAAAAAATATATATACAGTCATATGAAAAAGTTTGGGCACCCATATTAATCTTAATCATTTTTAGTTCTAAATATTTGGGTGTTTGCAACAGCCATTTCAATTTGATATATCTAAGAACTGATGAACACAGTAATATTTCCGGATTGAAATGAGGTTTATTGTACTAACACAAAATGTGCAATATGCATTAAACCAAAATTTGTCCGGTGCAAAAGTATGGGCACCCCAACAGAAAAGTGACATTAATATTTAGTAGATCCTCCTTTTGCAAAAATAACAGCCTCTAGTCGCTTCCTGTAGCTTTTAATCAGTTCCTGGATGAAGGTATTTTTGACCATTCCTCTTTACAAAACAATTCAAGTTCAGTTAAGTTTAATGGTCGCCGAGCATGGACAGCCCGCTTCAAAGTATCCCACAGATGTTCAATGATATTCAGGTCTGGGGACTGGGATGGCCATTCCAGAACATTGTAATTGTTCCTCTGCATGAATGCCTGAGTAGATTTGGAGCTGTGTTTGGGATCATTGTCTTGCTGAAATATCCATCCCCGGCGTAACTTCAAATTCATCACTGATTCTTGTACATTATTCTGAAGAATCTGTTGATACTGAGTTGAATCCATGCGACCCTCAACTTTAACAAGATTTCCGGAGCCGGCATTGGCCACACAGACCCAAAGTATGATGGAACCTCCACCAAATTTTACAGTGGGTAGCAAGTGTTTTTCTTGGAATGCTGTGTTTTTGGGACGCCATGCATAACGCCTTTTTGTATGACCAAACAACTCAATCTTTGTTTCATCAGTCCACAGGACCTTCTTCCAAAATGAAGCTGGCTTGTCCAAATGTGCTTTTGCATACCTCAGGCGACTCTGGTTGTGGCGTACTTTCAGAAACTGCTTCTTTCGCATGACTCTCCCATACAGCTTCTCCTTGTGCAAAGTGTGCTGTATTGTTGACCGATGCACAGTGACACCATTTGCAGCAAGATGATGCTGCAGCTCTTTGGAGGTGGTCTGTGGATTGTCCTTGACTGTTCTCACCATTCTTCTTCTCTGCCTTTCTGATATTTTTCTTGGCCTGCCACTTCTGGGCTTAACAAGAACTGTCCCTGTGGTCTTCCATTTCCTTACTATGTTCCTCAAAGTGGAAACTGACAGTTTAAATCTCTGAGACAACATTTTGTATCCTTCCCCTGAACAACTATGTTGAACAATCTTTTTTTTTCAGATCATTTGAGAGTTGTTTTGAGGAGCCCATGATGCCACTCTTCACAGGAGATTCAAATAGGAGAACAACTTGCAAATGGCCACCTTAAATACCTTTTCTCATCATTGGATACACCTGGCTATGAAGTTCAAAGCTCAGTGAGGTTACAAAACCAATGCTGTGCTTCAGAAAGTCAGTAAAAAGTAGTTAAGAGTATTCAAATCAATACAATAAGGGTACCCAAATTTTTGCACCAGTCAAATTTGGTTTAATGCATATTGCACATTTTGTGTTAGTACAATAAACCTCATTTCAATCCGGAAATATTACTGTGTCCATCAGTTATTAGATATATCAAATTGAAATGGCTGTTGCAAACACCCAAATATTTAGAACTAAAAATGATTAAGATTAATAGGGGTGCCCAAACTTTTTCATATGACTATATATCCTGCTAGAAGTTGCCTTTTCACCATGGCATTCAGGACTTGGTAGCATAAGTAATCACATTTCTGTCATATTGTGTTGCACATTGAATATATATATCTATATATATAAACACATACATACACATACATACATACACACACACACACACACACACACACACCTTTTGTGGAATAAAGCCTTGAGCTAGCTTTTTGGGGGTTACTTGAAATTGGCACAACACACAGGGTGTGTAATAAACCATGAAAAGGAACCATTTAGGTCCCCAAACCATAACAGACTTGTTAACTAGCATGGTAGGAAGCTAACAATCAGGCTCGAACTGACGCACAGGGGAAACCCTTGGTGGGCTCCTGAGCATGGCAGACCTGGAGTTTCTTTTAAACCGCATATATGTCCTTGGGAAAAACAGAGCGAAAGAGGCAAAGCATAAGAGACATGTATAGTAGCTGTATGGTGAGCCCCAGAATCAACTCCACAGGTTGGCCCTCTAATGAAATTCCACATGTGGTGCCTAGGCACTCCAGTCTGACAATGCCAACACTGAAGCCATTGTGTAATCTAGTTTAATTTAGAAAATAAACTTTAAAAAAAAAACATGCACGCTTTCTGAAAACTACCTGAAGTCATCTAGACTTTGTGGTCATCCTCGAATAACATCTTAGAGGCTGCACTACTTCACTCTGCCGTCTAGTCCACATACTTGGTGTGTGCAGTAAAGTTCTCCTTGGCTTCATCAGCTCTCTGTGTAAGCCCTGGTTTCAGTGACCGCTTTGGGCACCTTATTACTCAGCAAGAAACAGTTTGGGGGGTTTAAGGGTCTATAAGTGACAATGGAGGAGGAGTCACTGAAAAAATAAAAATAATAAACTATGTAAGAGTAGCAATCAGAATAAGTCGTTGTAAAGAAAAAACAAAAACCAAGAGTACCTCAATAATGTACAACCTTTAATAAGTTTCATAAAACCTTAAGCTTATTACATCCAAAACAAACATTAGATTTGAGCACAAATAAAATCATTTAGTGTTCAGCATATGTTGTAAGGTAGCAAAGCTAACATGGCTGAAGAGACCATTTCTATTCAACCGTATTCCAATGATATCAACTCTTTCATGCCTTGCGGTTAACACGGTCAGTTAAACACTGTAGTAAAGGACATGGAACAAAATAGAACAAAATGCTGTCCCTTGTAATAGCCCTGCTACCCTTCCTATCAAAGAACAAAAGTGGATGCCCCACTTATCATTGGCTTACCCTATAATGACCCTTACATACATTTCAAACATAAATCCAATAAAAATAACAGGAGAAATAGAAAAAAAAAAAGTGCTGCCAACTTTAAAAATCATGCACACTTTCTTCAAATTATCTTAAGTCATCTGGATGTTGCGGTCATTCGAAAGAGTCAGGCACTTGGATGCCTAAACACTTCCCACAAGCTTGACATCTCATCTTGGCGCTAACATGCTGTGCCCTTCTAGTTCACGTCCTGGGTGTCGCGGTAAAGTTTGTGCTTCTTTGCTTCATAAGCTCACTGCACCTGCACTAGTTTCACTGGCAACTGTGGGCAACATATTTCCTGGCAAGAAGCAGATGTAGGAGTTTAGGGGTATAGCATGGGCACTGGCTAAACGCGTCCTAGCTTGAATATATTACTTGACTCTTTAGGGTATCACCAACAGCCTAGTGACTCTTTAAAGAATAATGTGCTGTATTCAAATTACATTGAACGTTTTTTCTACTATGTAGCATTGCCTAGATTACAGATTGTTAACCCATCCCTTTCTAGATTAGATTTATATGCCAACCTGCTACCCAGCAAAGGACAACATAAAAGTTTTTTATTTTTTTGTTAAGCTCTAATGCATTTATTAGCAGGATCCATGACCGCTCTAAATGGAGGCTCCAGTGTTTCTAACTTAAAGGGGTTGTCTCGCTACAATGATTGGGTTTTAATTAAAAGATCTTTAAAAAACAAGCAGCTTTGCAATATATGTTCATTACAAATGTCCTACTGATTTTGAGTTATCCCTGGTAGTAGGAGTGCATCAGCTTCTCAAATCACTATAGTCACCGACCTGTTGATTTTTATCTCACTGGCTGTCAGTGCTGGTGACTCATCAGCTTCTCAATATAGGTCAGAGCACAGAGCTCCTCCCGCACAGTATGCTGCTGTAGTGGAGGGAGGGGAGGGCTCTGGCTTCTGTGTGGATTAACCCTGTGTGTGCCTGCTCCCTTCTGCTCTCTACACAAATGGAGGAGAGCAGAGATGAGGCTGATCTGTGGTCAGTAGATGTGACAGCAGTGAAGTGTGTAACTATAATCATGATGTGTCTATGGAGCTTTGACTATACAAATAGAACAGATCAGGGGGGCATGTGAACGATTCATATCCCCCCCTGCTCTGCTGTATTAGTGACACATCTTGATTCTAGTAACACACTTCACAGCTGCCCTCTGTCTGTTCTGACAGGGTGTGTTTGTTGTTGCTTGAGATGTCCGTGGAGATTTGTATGCTAAGCAGGGAGTAAAGGAACTTTTACATCCCCCCCCCTTCTCTGCTATTCGCATACACAGCTTCCAGACCTCTCCACACTCATCGATCAGCCCTCTCCTGTCTCCTGACTGTGGAGAGGAGCAGCCCAGTGCAGCTGATTCAGCAGTGAGCAGCAGATCTAGGCAGGCACACACAGGGTTAACCCTGGCAGCAAACCCCCTCGCCCTCCCCCTGCTGTATAGAAGTTACTGCAGTCAGAGGAGGAGAGCTGTCTGTGTGCTGAGGGGAAGGGGGAGGAGAAGAGGCAGACAAGAAGCACGCCCCTGAATTCAAAAATCCTTTGCTGCCAGACACATTGAAGTAGGCTGAAAGCCTGTAGTGAGACAACTCCTTTAAAAATTAACTGCACAGGCTATTACATATCAACAGAACTGTAGTATACGGCTGTTCATATTGCAGTTTTTCACAGATCTTTTCACTTGGCACTGCTATGGTCCAAGTGAAAATGGGTCCAAAGAAAATTGCAGTTGATTTTAGTACTTTATCTCGGCTGAGACAGAATTCAGGTGTAAGTCTATATTTTCCAGCAGTTTTCTTTTTTTCGCATGTTAGCTTTTTTGAGTGTAGATCAAACGGACTCCGTTTTTAGGATTTTGTTTAGAGCTGCATGTAGCACTCTAATCCCATTCATTTCATGAATGTCCCTTTTTTACTTATTAGTCTGTTTTTAAGGCTTTCTTTACATCTGTCTGCTTTCGTTCCATATTTTCTAACCAAAATAATTAAGTACAATGAAGTAACTTTTTTCCTTTAATGAAAATGTGTGCATAATTTTAAAATGAAGCATTCTCATCAGTTTTAATGACCTCTTACTGGTCAGCCATACTTGTCTTCACAGTAGCAGTAAAGGGGCTTTATTCTGCAGCACTAAAAAGAATAGTGACTATGAGTGAAATTATATAATACAACAAAACTGTCAACACAATTGGGTTGATATTCTGGAACCAAAGTGATCTTAGTAAAGATGCATACTTTTTTTTATTTTTTTTTTATTAACACCTTTTAAATGAAACCCGACACTTTTGTGTGAAGTTCTCTAAAAGTGTTTCTGTACTTTTCAGACATTTTGGTACATGTTTTAATCACACTATTTGCCCACTTGCCTCTTAATGACTGCTTATTAAAGTTGCACCCCCCTAACCTAGTGTGTAGGGCAGCATCGTCACTAATTCTGCAACACTTATAGGATGTGTGCTAGGATCCTCATGTTCTGTGCTGAAACAATGAGGGGCTGAATAAAAAATGGCAGTATTTTTTATTTTTTTACTTTGTTTGTAGTCCACTTGAGTTGTTTCCTGAGTACATTGGTTTGCATTCACCTTAGTGGTGGTCACAAAATTTCATGTTTGCGGTGCATGCTTAGTCCACTTGATATAAGTCCGGCACTGTAACCAGTGACTCTTTGCCGTACTTCTATAGTGTTTATTAATGCCTCTTTTTATTGTGTTTATAGGTGCTGTTGCTTTTTCAAGAGGAGGAAAAGGAAAACTATTCAACGCCACAAATGACTCTGGAGAAGGGCAGACCATGGGGAATTACTCACTTGTTCATCTGCTATCCTGTGATTACAAAAGTCATCTCCACAATGACCACGTTTATTTTCTTCTCCATACGTCTTTCCCCTTTACAAAATATCATGTTCCCATGCTTCTGTTTGATTGTCTTACATTTTCTTCTGTCCAACCTTTTAGAAGCTTTAAAGTTTTGTCATGTTAGCATTATTTCAATGGACCAATGAAGTGGTACAGACGTGAATACCGGTCTTCAGCCAAATGTAGTTACACCATCCTTGGGAACTGGGAGCTGTTAATAGTTGGATAACTCAGCAAGAGGCCATTTTACATGCAAATAGTGGATAAGGATTGTTTGCTAAAGCTTTAATATAACACACTAAAAGTCTTACCCTTGGAGATTTGCAGTTTGATATTGGCAAAGATTCACAGTATTACTGAAATGGTACTGCATTAATCGATAATCAACATTACCTCTCTCTCCACCATGGGACTGGTACAGCCACTGGCCGGAGGTACAGAGGACAAACCTGTCTGGACGTGATTGGGGATCAGAACAACGTTCAAGGCTGTCGGATACAGACTCCTAAGAAAAATACAAATCGTTTTAATGTTGTACCTCTTGCAGTGATAGAGAGAAGTGGAAGCCACAAGGAAAGCAGTCCTTAATGTATACTAAGAAAAGGTGTGCTTCTTGGTAATGCCTAGAAAAATGAGTTCATTGTCCAGAAACTATTGAACTGATGTAAGAAAATAAACACTACATGGAGGAGAGGGGGGTTAAGAATTACTGAATTATGCATAGTCTAGCTGGAGAGCACTTTGTTACTGCTTGATGCAGGAGAGCATATTACTCCGTTAGTAGAAATCTCTGGATACGTCATGTGGTTGGAGTGTACACCCTTTTACTCTGGCGAGGAGCCGCTACACTAATGTATGCTTCACTGCCTTCCATATGCCTACAATTAGTTGGTGCTTTCAGAATTGTTCTCACATTGACCCAACTTGGCAGTTGTGTTAGAGCATGTGGAAAGCATTAGCTGGACACTTTATTCTCCATCATTTTTTCTGTTCTGAAGGAAGTGTCTGCGTAGTGGGGGAATGACTTTCTTGTTTTTTTTTTTCTTTTTTTTTCTTCTTTTTGGTTGTCGTTATTTAATCTCAAAATTGTTACAATATCCAGCAGTAATGTTCTGACCCAGAACTTTGGAGCTTCTGACTGATGAAGCCATGATTTTTTGTTAAGCTGGTAAATTGGCCGACTTTTTCATGAGATTTTTGAAGGGAAGTGGCTAGAACAAATATTTTGACCAAACGATGGTTAATTTATATAAAAAGACAAAAAAAAAAGTAAGTCACCTAAATCAAAACTGTATTATTATTATTTTTTTTCTTGTCTTTCCGTGCACACCCTATGGCTAATTTATTTATTTTTTTAAGTCTGGTTTGTGGTAACATTAAACAATGTGTATTGCAGATAAATAAATGCACATCCTTGAGTTCATTATTGCATTTACAGGGATTTTAATTGTAATTTGTAATTTATTTTGGTTAACAACCAAGAGTGCAGTGCTTATTTCTGATGGTTTATGCGCTCACAAAAAAAGCTGAAAATTACTGATCTGATGGTTGTTTATTTTCACTGTCGCTGTAAAAAAAAATTTTTTTTCTACATTGGTCAAATACATGAATTCCACCCGTTAACATCTACAATATTCATACTGCAATTCTCAGTCTGCCTTGTTTGTGTTATTGTCTTAAGCTCAAGAATGATATATAAATATATAAATACATATATATTTTTTTTTCGTTATGAAAGATGAGAGTTGTGGCCATTCTAATGTGAAATCACTTCTGTCTCTACAGTATTTGACCAAATTTTGTTGCACCATATTGTAAATACATGCAGCAACTTGTGTTTCTTATAATACATCTGTTTATTTTGTTTCTTGGTAGATCTTTCTTTTGTGTGGAGAGAAGAAGCTATTTGGCCTGTACAGTGTTTATATGATCTGAGCTCATCACACATAACAAGGAAATGTGTATATTAATCCAATTGTGGACTTCAGATATTTAAAATACAAAACCCTTTATTTGCTGCAATGACCAGTATGTAGACATTTTGCTTTTTAGCAATATTTAAGTGCTCCATTTACTGCCGTAAAAAGGGGAATTACTCTTTGGCAGCACAAAACTGGTCAATAAGAGGTAATGCAGGTATGTTCAGGTTAAGCCAACAATGTTTTGCATTTATATGCTTTTTCCCTGTCTATACTAATAAAGTCAACATTGCCTGAATGTTAAAAATAATTAAATACATCCCTGTTTAAAAAGTATGTAACTGAAGAAATAAAAAATAAAGGTAGTTTTTTTAACTTGGCGTTATTTTGTCTCTTAAAACTGTATGTGTAGTAATTGGTTTTCTTCATCATGACAGATGCTTGTCCTATTATTGAAAGACAGTTTTTCCTCTTATACATTGGTGGCATATCTGTGGTAGTCTAACCTCTATGTTCCCTACCAATCCTAAAAATGAAGGGGCTAATGCAGAGCTGCATCCCTATCTTTCGCTGGGTTGGTGAAAGGTTCAGCTGGTTAGGCTCTTTGCAACATCCAAAAGTTTGTTTATAAAACACATGAGATTTTGGTGAAAAACGAGCGCAAATTATTACACGTAAAAACAGCAATTTTGTAACTTCTTGAAATTCCACCTGTAACACAAGCTTTTAGGGTTTGTAAATGCTCCACGTAATGTTCTTAACCTCTTGGTGTCCGATCCATTTTCAGTTTTTTGTTTGTATTCCTTGCCTTTCAAGAGCCATAAAACTTATTTTTCTGTCAACATAACCATATCAAGACTTGCGTTTATTTTTTTAATTATACAAATTTCTGTATCTCATAATGTGCTTATTGTATTTTTGGAGTCGGGGGTGGTGGGGAGATTATTCGAGAAAAATAAATGAAATACTGTCTGTACTCTATGGGTTGGTCCAATTCCAGCGATACCAAACGCATACAGTTTTTGATGTTTTACTACTACTAAGTTGGAGAGTAAACCACTTTTGGTTGCTTTTTAATTTTCTTCTTAGAGCTGGACTGACCAAAAACCAAAATTCTGTATTGTTGTCTCAATATTGTATGAGATTGAACGCCATGTTACCAGTTATGGTAATGAAAAGAAAAAAAAAGTATATATATAGATATATATATATTATAAATTTTTTCTGTTATTGCTTGTGCTATATACTGCAGTAATCTATTACATCTTGCTTATGGCAGGTTGTAAGGGGAGTACAATCATGATAGCCATGGAGGCCTTCATTATGCCCCTGGGTACCATGGCAACCTAACGACACCCTTCAATTGTATCTAACAGCCCCGGCACTACGCCAACGTATGAAAGCTGTATATATATTGATGAGAGCGATGCGCTGCTCCATAATATTACCTTACTGGCATGTCCTGGTGTGTGAAGGTGTTTAAGCGGAGCTGCGCCATTTCTTGAAATGTCTGTCTCATTAAATACTGGTGTTTGCTGTGACATAATTCTGGAGCATCTTCTCTTAAAACATCTATAACTTTATATTGTGATATTCCTCATTTACCAAATTAGTCATCTGGGCGTTACCATTCCAATGTTCCTATAAACAAACACAGACTTGTCAGTAGCGATTGGACATTGTCAGACAGCAGGGAAACATCCCTAATTAGCAACACCCTGCTGATGGATTCATTAGTAATAAGGATAAGCGAAACTAATCGACACAGTTGAAATCGGCACAATTTTTAGGTTGATCGGAAATTTCCGATCACGTTGCGATATTTTAGGTGAAATCTGCGCATAATCTATTACTATCATCAGTTTTCGGACCTTCCAGTCATTTGGGGCGGCCATCCAATGGCTTAGAGCATAGAGCAGGGAGAGCTGGTTGTCGACGTCATGACTGTGAAGTGTATGGTTGTCCATTGGCTGGAAAAATCACATGAGCTAGTTTTGCATAGAACAGCGTTTCCTCTTCATGATCAGTGTTTCCGTGTCTCACTAGAGCAGGACGTGTGCTAAATCTCTCTCAATTCACCTCAGAGACAAAGTTCTCTTTATTCATGCAGACAACTATGCTTTTAGCTGTGCACCATTTAGAACAGAGGTAAATTAGAGAATTTCAGCTCTTAGTTAGACAGAGACTTTTAAAGAAGCATTTAGCACTGTACAGCCGCAAAGGGGGAGAGGAGTGGTGCGGGCGAACACAGGCAGGCAGGCCTTTTAGAAAGGAAGGATGTATATTAGTCGTCATGCTAGACTCTGCTTTGCACCTGCATTAAATGGCTTTTTTTTTACCAGTTTTTGCCAGCACACCTCGCACTCTAGGTGAAATAGTACCTTTTATTTTGTGGCAGCCCAGTTTTGTTCAACAGAACCACCTTGTTACTTACATTAGGATACAGAAATTTTTTCTGTAACGCTGTATATTTCCATTGGTGCAAACCCACCTTTTCTTATCCGTATAACTTTTTAAATATGTGTTTTTACATTGGCGCAAGCCCATTTTGTTCGAAAGACTCCACCTTGTACTTGTATTAGGCTACAGAAATTTTGCTAGTAATTTGCAGCTGTATTTCATAGGTGCAAAACCCACCTTTTATACCGTATAAATTTTAAATAGGTTTTTTCACTTTGGGCCAGCCCATTTTTTGTTCAAGACCCACCCTTGTACTTTATTTAGGCATACAAAATTTGCTAGTAATTGTGCAGGTGTATTTCATAGTGCAAAACCCCCTTTTATTATCCGTATAAAATATTAAAAGTGTATTTTCACTTTGGCGCAGTCCACTTTTATTCAAAGACCACCTTTACTTATATTAGGATACAGAAATTTGCTATTAATTGCAGTGTGTTTCATATTGTGCAAAACCCACCTTTTATTATTATCCTATAAACATTTAATAGCTGTATTTCACTTTTGTGCGCCCAGTTTTGATCAAAAGAGAGCCACCTTATACTTAAATTTTGAATACAGAAATTTTGTGGTAACTGCTGTTGTATTTCAATGTTGCAAAACCCACCTTGTTGTTTTTCAGATAAACATAATTTTTTTAAAATTAGCTGAATTGCCTTTGTTCGCCCAGTTTTTTTATTTCAAATAGCCACCTTAGACTTAAATTATGATACAGAAATTTTGTAGTTACTGTTGGTGTATTTTCTTTGGTGCAAAAAACACCGTGTTTAACCCGTAATAACTTTTAAATAGCAGTTATTGCCCGTGGTGCAGTAGCCCTAGTTTTTTTTAAATAGCCATGTTGTTCGACAATTCAGATAGAACAAATTTTTCAAGCAACTGTTCCTCGTTTGTCAATGGCTGCAAAAAAACGCAATTTCACATATGTGGAACTTTTGAATAATGATTATTGCGCGTCTGGTGAATCTGTTTGGCGCGAATAGCGCACTTGTATGATAGTTTGTTGAAAACAAGTCAATTCCAAAGTACCACTGGGCATTAGTAAATTCCTGGGAACTGAAGGAAGAACCCTGATTTTGTCTTACTGTTCTCTTCACAGACCGCATTTCACAGGAATTACGCTAGAAACAATTCAGATTCTAATTCAGTTGCTGTAAGGAAATTAGAGGGAATTAAGATAGCTGTGATTATATTGCCGTCTTTCAATAAGAGACTGTCAAAAACTCTTACCATACCTTCATACATTTTTATATCTTTCTGAACATTGAGTGACAATGCATTGTGGATAAAGACAACAAAGATGGGTGTAGACAGGAGTAGATGTACAAAGATGATGCTCCTTCCAGTAGCGGCGACCACACGCAGCCAGCGATCGTCCGGTTTTCCAGCACTGTCAGGCCTTCATCGCTGGGTCAGGGCCTGTGAATCTCCGTAACGAACAGCGTCGCCAATCTGTTTCTTGCATGGTTACTGCAACCTGCATCCCCATCAGTCCTTACCTCCCGTCCTCGCCAGTCACGCCACAAATGTCTCATCAGCATCGTCGCATCCGTCCAACGTTCTCATGAAGCGAAGGCAGCCAAATGTCAACTTGTTACCCACCACTGTGGATAAACCATTTTTCTGAAGACCATCTTGAAGACAAAAATGGCGGTTGTGTCCAGAAGGCATTTCCAAAGATCAAGAGCCAAAAGGATGATTATTGTCTGCTCGGCACGGTCCAATACGCTGATGCCATCAGAGGAGGAGAAGGAAGCCGGGCGATCGGCAACGCCTTGCAGTGCCTGTTGCTTGTAGCCCGCAGCTCCAGGATGCAGAGTGTCAGGACGAGGAAAGTCACCTGTGTATGATTGATATGACGACATTGAGGATCCAACAGTGGTCTTTAATAGCAGAATTATGCTTACGGAGCGCTTCATCACTGACGAGAGGAAGGACGATGGGGTAGTGTCAGTACGGCTCCCGCCTCAAAGGGAGAGGGCGGTCGCACAAGTCCGCTGAGATTATTCCGTCAGCCACGATCAGCGGAAACCCCGCTTATCGCCGTCGAAAAGGTCCTGGGCCTTTTTCGAGCAAGCCTCTGATTCGCTTCACCCAGATGTCATATTCCGCCTTGGCCGTAAACACATCAGTAATGTGGGGGGGAGGAAACTATAGGTGTTTAAAACCACACCACCATTCTAGTCACATCAGCGAATGCATGTTTAAATGAGGGAAACACTGCCAAAAAAGGCCACAAGCAACCGATCCGGCTCCAACCACTGTCACACCCTCTGTCCTTGCCTCCGCCTCCACCACCAACCAAGCGTTCCTCAGCTGAGCCCTTTTCCTCAGAGTCATGATCAAGGATCAGCCTCCGCTTCAGCCTCCACCGACCCCGAGTACCACCCGCACCACCAGAGACCATCCTACCCACCCTTCCTCCTTCCACCATTTGATACCTGCATCCGTACAGCGCCAGTCCTAGCAGCCAGCCTTCTGACAACATGTTTTGGGAGCTGAAGAAACACTTTAACCCAAACCATTGCCAAGCCTGAATTCGGCATTGCCCATGGCTATTGGCCCTTGGAAAATGTTGCCTTTCCGTCTGTTGACACAGATGGGTTTCCGCCACGTCATGGCCCTATGCCCTTCCCACCAATACCAGATGCCGAGCAGGCATTTCTTGCCAGAAAAAGCTGTCCCCTGTTTTAGCCCTGGCCAGCCACGTGTCATCTAAAATTTCCAGTGCGTTTCTGCATCTGTGTCCGGCAAAGTCCATCTGACCAGCGACACATGGACCTAGTAAGCACGGCCAAGGCCGCTAAACTCTCCTGTGACAGCTCACTGTAGCATGGGTGATGTCTCCTGGGGTAACGGTGGCTCTCGGCTATCGGAAGCATGCTCTTCAAAACCGCAGGGATGGTGCAGGTTTCTGTCCCCCTAGGTCCACTGTGGCATCTACTGCCCATAGAAACCAGGCCGTTGTTGAAATTAATCTGCTGGAGACCTTCAACAACACAGTCAGGAGCTGTGGACGGCTCTTCTCAACGAGACCCTAGCCGCTGGCAGGTGCCAAAACCTTGTGAGCCAGGCAAGGTGGTGTGCGAGTAACGGTCGAAATCTGCAAGCCGCCCTTAAGATCGTGTAGGCTGGAGCACATACCCTTACCTGAACCTAGTACGTCCGAAATTTTCTAAAGCACGTACCCGGTGTTCTGGACTGTCATGCTGAGAATGCTCGAGGTCTGAGCTCACCACTTCCGCCGTTCGTCAACCCTGCTTCATCCACCTGGCTGCTTTGCAGCGTAGCTCTCGGCCTCCCCGTCAACTGTTTCATGTTGACAGTGGCAACACCTGAAATTCCACCCTACACAAGCTCCATCGATTGTGCAGCAGCGCAAGCCATTACGCAGTATGAGTGACACCATGCCTGAACAGCAGCTGGTCCGGGACCCACAGGGGTGTTAGCCACCGATTGTGGAGGCAGGTGAAAGAGCTCTGCACCATCCTTGCTAGTTTTGAAAGAAGCAACCAAAATGGTCAGTGCAGACAATCCCAGTCAGCATGACATTGTGGTGCTCTTAGTTCTATAACGAACCCGTTGGACACTCGAAACATACATCCAGGTCCCACTAGCGACGAGGAGAAGACGGACACAGATGCGGACCCGCGGAGCCATTCACTGAGTCTAATCCAGAAGGCCCGACAGTTTCCAATTTTATCGGTCTTCTTTATGGCAGTGGTTCGGGTCCAGGCTAGTGCAAGGCGGCGCCTCAGCTCTCAGGGTTGCATCATCTGAGGCAAGTCAGACTGTGTGCCGGAGGAGGATGAGGTTATCCTGGACACTCGTGACGTTAACCCGTCGATCCCTTTGCCTTGGAAAGAGGTTGGCACAATTGAGGCGATGAGGAAGATCAGTTTGCTAGTGCCCCTCGACCCAGAGGCTTGGGAAATCAGGCTCCATCTCTCACATGAGTGCTTTGATGCACCATTTCCTCCAACATATCCTCGCATTAAGGCCATCAAACTGAACAACAGCTACTGGGTGGGCCACACCTCCTCGATCCCCGGTTTCAAAACAAAACTCAGCACTATCCTTCCCCCACCCAAATAGAGAGTAAAATGCAGGAATTGGAGACTCGTGCTGATTATCAACTGGAGACATCTGTTGCGTGCTGCTTCAAACGTTCTTCAAATATCACAGTGGAACAACGTCAGCAAATGTGGACACTAGAGTGCCAAGCAGCAAAAACAGCAGGCATTGTGCAGAATCCTAATGGGTGAACTCATGCAATCTTTTATATTTACCATCTCACCAACGCTTGTAATGGCAGGACAGACACATACAACACACAGAGACCGTCTTAAGATCATGGGTACAACGACTATCTGCATCTCAACACCGATTTTTTTTGGATTGTTGCGGGACCCAATCGCATTCTGGGATCCAAAATGATGAATGGCCCGAGCTCGCTCGCCACTCTATAGAGGTTTGTTGTCCGCACCAGCAGCCACGTCATATCTGAGCGGACCTTCAGCACAGCTGGAGATCCATTACACCATACAAAACGCATCCGGCTTTCCAACAGAGAATAGGATTCGTTTGCTTTCATCAGAAATATCCGGCATGGAATTTCACGCTGATGATGTTTGTGGCCCCAATTGACGAGGTCACCGTGATTAGTTCCGACTACTTCACATCCTCGCCAAAAGAACTGGTCCTCATGAAAACATTTTTTAAAATGATCATTTCTTACTGCAATTTTTTAATTCTCATTTCTCCAAAAGTACATTTTACTGTTTCGGTGAGGAGACTGTAAAAGACCCAAGGTTTCCATGAAAAAACCGTATTCCCATATACTTACTTATCTTTAGAATTTTCGCATAGTCAAATGGTTTTGGAGGTCATGTGCTTGTGAGATACAGCAATATAACATGGGTCCTTTGGAACAGAAATGTGGCTTCTTAAGTGGCATTTCTCCCTCACAATTTTTTAAACAGTGGCTGAGAAGTCATTTTATAATTTTTTGGGTCATGCTGCCGTGAAATGCAGCAATACTACAGGTCATATTATAAAAAATGTTGGTTTCTAACAGACGTTTGTTCTTGCACAAATTGATCAAGCGTGATCAAGGTGATGTTTGAAATTTAATGGTGGCACTAAGTGCTGTCAAAACAGGAATAGGTAGGACACTGCGTTAATGGACAATATTGCAAAATGACTTTGTTTTTGCAAGATCTTTAACATAGCTTACTAACCTGTTCCGTGAGACAACCCATATTTATACATTAAAAAAAGAGAACAAAGACGTGGTGGGATTCCAACCATGTTTTAAAAATGTTGGTTTCTAGATATAAACTACTAAAAAACAGTCATAACAAAATAGCTGGTACAAATATTCGCTCTGAATTGTACTAAGGGAGGTACAGGAATACTTGACCAGATGTAGGTATTCAGAGACATGGAGCATGGAGCCACGATAAGAGAACAAAGAACAGAGAAACAAATTCCTCCAGCACGTAGTAAAATGAGAAAAAGAGTGCCAAGAAAAAGGGCACCAGGGTGGAAAAGAGCGTCACCACCAGCATTTCCAAGTGAAGCTCAAGCGGCTACCAGGTCTATGACTGTTACTGAGAAGCCTGAGGTCTTACCTCACACATCCGCTTACCGCACTCTGCCTTTCAGCACGACGTTTTCGTCTGCGACACCAGGGCATTTTTACCGTGTTAATAAAGACGGAACGCTACCTGGGCTCTCACCTCACCACTGTAAGTCTGGCCCTGGCAGTTGGACCTCCGTTTTAAACAGTCGCTGACGCCCCCACGGGCTCTCACCGTTAGAGGCAATCAGGAATTTTCAAATTTCTCAAAAAAATCAGTTTTGAAAAAGTTTCTGTGAGGTTAAGGGGGGTCAAAAAAGGGCTCCAGGCTGGAACAAATTGAAATTTTTAGGCTTAAAATTTTCGGGGGGCGGGGGAGTCACTATGGGTCGCATCATTTGATCCCCAGGGGAGTTTCCCAATCACTGAAGAAAAAATTTTGGGGGAAAAAAATAAAAACCCAAATTTAAATTTGATCGGCAAACAATGTCAGGAGCCAGGAGGCAAAGTCTTTTAACTAAGAAGTTTTTTTGGGGATATTGGGATTTTTTTATTATTATGGGGGGTGTGCGAACAATTAACACTCACATGTAAAAAATCCCTTTAAAAAAACTGCAGGGGGGGGTGTATGTTTTTAAGTTACACACTTGAAAAAAAAAAAATATAAAATGTAAAACTATAAAAAAAAATTTCCCCTAAAAAATTTTGAAACAAATGTCCTTACCAAAAAAATATACTAATGACGCACGTAAAAAAATCATAGTGCCACTTATAATCTGGGGGTCAAACGGGTTTGGGGGTCATGCTGGGCCCGGGACGGTAAGTCTATGTCCATTCAACTAAAAGGGGGGTTTGCAAACCCCTTTTTCCCGGCTTTTTTTTAACGTGGGTAACAGTTTAAGGGGGTCATGCTGCTTTCCCGGGGACGGATAGTCCTGTCCAGTTTAAGTAAAATTTAGGTTAAAATAATATGCCTTCTCACTTTTTAATTTGTGGGCATAAATTTTTAAGGGTCTGCTGTGGTACAAGACGGGATAGGAAAAGTCTGTGAGTTTTTTTTGTGACTCTTGTTCCTAATGTTTTGCCTAAGAGTGCAGTATCCATTTACGGTTGTGGTGTTTAATTCCAGCTTCTCCAGCCCGTTTGGGTGTAAAAAAAAAGGGTTGTTCCTTTTCCCCTAGACTTTAATGGGCCCTGGGATTATTATCGGGTATCCATGAAATTGACGTATCGACTACGATCCAATGACGTTTTTGACCAATCGCCCTCACTAATTAGTAATTTTATATAAGGAGTTACAAAAGAAAATTAAAATTATGAAACAGCACACTTCCAGCATGGTTACCCCAGCTTATTTAATGCGGATACACATTATGATACAAAACTATGTTTAACAACAGAATTTCTGGTTTCATGAATCATATCTCAAACAAACTCCAGACTGAGTTGAGAATTAAGGAATCATCAAAAAATAAATCCCAACTAGTACTTTGCTGCTCTCAGATTTCTGTAACCACTCTTATTTCTTAAGACTTCACTAAACTTCCAGCTTTCTTGAAACTTGAAGAACAGTTGATAGATAAGCTTGGTAGAATGGAGCCTTGATACAGTTTAACCACATTGAGATGTACATTCTTTGCCTTGTCGCTGGGTTTATCTGCCTTTTTTGGAAAATGTAACGTTCTTTGCATTACACCAAGATATAGTGTTATTGCTATGATATTCTTCACCTGAAAAGCAATCATAAATGCATAAGGAAATGTGTTTTACTCAGGCTGTCATCTTTATATGTTTCATTAGAACGGCACTAGACAAACTTCCAATATCCTCTTTTTTGCCACTTCTGACTTAATTGAATATCACTTTTATCCAGTCCTTCACACTGATTGTCTTTATCCCACTGTACCCTGGTTTTCTTCTATTGAGATGTTAGTGCTGGTTCTTATTCATATTTTTATATTTAAATCTTATTTTATTCAGCCAACTTTTTACAGTTCTCTGAAAACATGGACTCCTGTTTCTGCCTACATATTTGTTTTGTTGTGCATTTGCTATATTCAAGGCATATTACTTTTGAGTTTTGTATCCTGATGCTTTGATATCGGTCTTGGTCTACCTGTATGTTTTCCTTTTTATAAACTTACTATATTGTTTACACTTACACCATATTTTACACACAGGTGATAAGCAACAACCAATGTGTTTCGCCACTCGGGGTGTTGGATTTTCACGTTGAAGGAGTTTCATAATCCTTTCCTCTATTTCAATTGATAACGTTCTTGTTGGCTGTGTTGCGTGTGTGGTCTGTCAGGTCTAATAGCTCTCTATAGTCTGTAGCTACCTTTTCTTTTTTTTACTGCAGCCGAATTAGCATTGTTAGACTTGTGCTGCCGTTTGTTTTAGAAATGGTACTTTAAAGGTGATTCTATATACACATCCTGTTTTCTGCCATGGTTTCTGTGCAGAATTAGTCATATCTTTTCTGTGCCACATACTTAAAAACTCTGCTGAAAGAAGTCATGCTGTAACGTCTGTTATTGGAATATCTTATAATTTTTGATAAACAATTGTTAATTGTAATCTTGGGTATATGTTCTTCCTTTTGAGTATGTGCCGAACTCACTCTACGGGATCGAGGGTTGTTCAGTAAACGTGCATCAATAGTTCCATCACATAGGAAGACAACAATATTATAAATGGTAGATTGGACCTTTTTATAGTTTTTACATTGGGATCCAGGAGCTTTGTTATGCTTCTGGATACTGATAATGAGGAAATGGAGCACTCCTCTGATAAATACATGCCTACTGACCAGACATGAAAGAACGAGTCTCTTATAAGTTTTGTGGTGACAAAAAGTAGCAATGGAGACATAAAAAAACATGGCTGATTGAATATTACCCTGTAGTGTGAAGCGTGAATGAATGCCCCTGACATATGTTTCACCAATGACTTTTTTTTAAAGATTACACAGAAAAATAGGATAGTGCACCTAAAATGGATTGTTCAAGATTAGAAATACATAGCAGCTGAAAAATCACACACAGCTTGTGGACAGATGTGGAAGAAAGCAGCCATGTTTTTCTTATCTGGGATGACAACTTAAAAAATACTGCCCTACCTAATTATAAAGTATTTGACAACACAAACTAGAACCATGCCAATTATCCAAATCCTATGGTCCTATGGTGCTAAAGACCATCATGCCTGGCACAGCATTGTGTTGTACAGCCCCATTAATTCTCTATTTTATAACTTATTTTTGTGTGGCGGTATTGTATTGTTTATTGGAGGCCGTAGGAAATTAACCACAGTATGTCCTGTGCTGTAGTTCATTTTGTGTCATTTTATCTTTATATGTTGAACAATAACGTTCACAAATATTGTTCTATTGTTTGGCTGACCACAACTTTTGAATATATTGAACTCATTACTGTGACAACAACATAATAGGGCAACACATTCCTTATTAAATACAATCTTACCATTTCTAATTATATCATTTTCATGCAGTACATTCCTTATCCTGTTCTGATTGTGAGTTAGTCTGTATTATAGCCTAGAGCTGCACTGACAGTTCTGCTAATTGCATTGAAATCTGACAAACGTTGCTCTAGTAGCTTAGCTGAGCTCATGTAATGCAGTGGGACAGTTGGGTTTCTCAGCATCCCATTAATGTACAGTTTCTCGTGCAAAAATGACAAGTCCCAGATTGCAAAACAACATAGCAGAGTCCGAACAGGCACTGAGCCAGCAAAATAATACTGGATATGTTAGTGTCTGAAGCCTGCAAAACTGTGAATGCAGCTCTAGGCTATAATGCAAACTGTAACTCAGGATCAAAACAAGATCAATAATGTTATATGTTTATGAAATTTAACAACTTTTCATGCAGATTACTTCTATATATAAATTGAAAGTAGTGCCCAGAGGCAGACATAGACTTTAAACCTTTCGAATTTTACTGTACTGTACACAGGAATCTTTTTGGTGATGCGCTTTTTTATTTTTCTTTCTTTCAGATTATCATTTAACAAAGACATTTGACCAGATCACTCTGTGTATGTGACAAGTTTGCTCTAGTGTTTTGTTTTTGTTTTTTTACCAGAAAGATTGTTGTGCATGCATTGTAAACCGTAACAAAAAAAAAAAAAGCACAATTTTACCCCCAAAACTGAACACTAGTGAGATCACAAATAGTCATGATAATAAGAAATTTTCTCCTGACAGACTCCCTAAAGAATGTGAACTTCAAGTCTCTTACTGCCTGCCTGAGACCTTACCTAAGCGTTTCAGGACCCTAACTGATGAGCAACGTCTTATGCAAGGTGATAGACCATTTATGTTTTAGTCCTGGAGAACTCTTTACCCTCTTTACTAATCTAGACATTTACCCCTAAACCGCCTTAGACCACCAGGGATTTTTACACTGAACCCTTTAATATCCTAAAACCAATATTTCTCAACTCATATGCCACTTTATTTGTTGAAATCATAATACCTCTCTATAGTGTTTTGAATCTACACTAGAAAGCTATGTAATATTCTAAAATACATTCTGTATTAATTGCTCATGGATGTCTAGTTGTCTTGAGATCATTATTGTTTGTTTCCCAGGGATAAAAATCTGTACTAGTAATAACACAACCAGTACCAGGACACAGCTTGGACTTTTCTTATTGAATTTCCATGCCAGTGATATCAGGCCCTCTCTGACATTAACAGGAATTTGTTTGGATAAGACTGCTTGTGATGTTCAATCTTTCCCCGGTAGAAAATAATCCTGTTCTTTATATTTTCATTAGAAACTGCACTCTCAAAACAACTTTCTTATAAATATACTTTAGTATTAGAAATACTCTTACTACTTTTTAGGTGTCTTAGCTTTTTGAGGAAAATATTTGCTGCACATTAATTTGTTAGTAAACCTAATGGTTCTGTGGCAGATCTAGATCATGGACTTGTGAATAATTCTAGAAATCAGTTTCAGAAGGCACAAATAAAAGCACTATTAATTTACTTTGCAACCCCAATTCCAAAAAAGTTGGAATGTTGTGTAAAGTAAAAATGTAAAAAAAAATTCAATGATTCGGAAACTTTTTATAGTCCTATTTTTTTCACCACAAAACACATCAGAAGTTGAAATTTTTCCATCTTGAAAATTGATGGCAGCAACACATTTCAAAAAACATTGAGACAGGGCCAAGTCTACCATTTTGTTTTTTTTTAAACAGTCTGTAAACTGGGAACTGAGGAGACCAAATGCTGAGGTTTTGCAAGAGGAATGTCGTCCCATTCTTGTCTGATGCAGGATTCTAGTTACTCAATAGTCCTGGGTTGGCGTTGCCGGCAGGCCAGTCCAGCACCCAGATTCTTCTGTTGCTGTTGTGATGGATGCAGTATGTGGTTTAGCATTGTCTTGATAAAATATTCAAGGCCTTCTCCAAAAGAGATGTTGTCTGCATGGGAGCATGTGTTCTAAAACCTCTATATACTGCTCTGCATTCATAGTGCCATTCAAGCTGCTCATACCATCAGAAATGCAGACTTTTGAACTGTGCACTAATAACCAACCGTGCACAAACTGGAAGGTTCCCAGACTGGCAGTCAGCCTTAACGAGTAGATTCCTGATGGGCTGCCATATTCCGGGTTGCTGCAGCCAGCTGGGACAGGCACAATGAAGGTGCTGGTGAATCCCACAGTGGGCCCTGAGTTCTGCCGCTTGTTTTTATCTGTAAGGGCATCCTTGGGATGTGCATGCAGTTGACAACTACAGCGGAGTGGGGCACGTATTACTTCTGTGGCATGCAGCTTACACAATTTAGGGGCACAGACACTGTGATGTAGTTATATTGTCAAAACCCGTCTGTCACTGCCTGTTTTAGGCTGCAAGCATAAGGGGAACTGGGAGAGGGGAGTATTTATTTTATTTTTTTATTTAATGGGGGGGGCAACTTTCCCATCTACAGTACATACCCACTGGGGAGTTTTTATACCTACCTACTTGGGTCTACATATCTACCTACCCACTTATCTACTGAGGGGGCCAATTTACTTATCTACCTACTTACAGTGCCTTGCGAAATTATTCGGCTCCCTTGAACTTTTCAACCTTTTGCCACATTTCAGGCTGCAAACATAAAGATATAACATTTAAATTTTTTTTGTGAAGAATCAACAACAAGTGGGGCACAATTGTGAAGTGGAACGAAATTTATTGGATATTTTAAACTTTTGTAAAAAAAAAAATGAAAGTGGGGCGTGCGAAATTATTCGCCACCTTTACTTTCAGTACAGCAAACTCACTCCAGAAGCTCAGTGAGTATCTCTGAATGATCCAATGTTGTCCTAAATGACTGGTGATGATAAATATAATCCACCTGTGTGTAATCAAGTCTCCGTATAAATGCACCTGCTCTGTGATAGTCTCAGGGTTTTGTTTTGTTTAAAGCACAGAGAGCATCATGAAGACCAAGGAACACACCATGCAGGTCCGTGATACTGTTGTGGAGAAGTTTAAAGCCGGATTTGGATACAAAAAGATTTCCCAAACTTTAAACATCCCAAAGAGCACTGTGCAAGCGATCATATTGAAATGGGAGTATCAGACCACTGCAAATCTACCAAGACCTGGCCGTCCCTCTAAACTTTCATCTCAAACAAGGAGAAGACTGATCAGAGATGCAGCCAAGAGGCCCATGATCACTCTGGATGAACTGCAGAGATCTACAGTTGAGGTGGGAGAGTCTGTATATAGGACAACAATCAGTCGTACACTGCACAAATCTGGCCTTTATGGAAGAGTGGCAAGAAGAAAGCCATTTCTCAAAGATATCCATAAAAAAGTCTTGTTTAACGTTTGCCACAGGCCACCTGGGGGAGACACCAAACATGTGGAAGAAGGTGCTCTGCTCAGATGAAACCAAAATCTTACTTTTTGGCCACAATGCAAAACTATATGTTTGGCATAAAAGCAACACAGGTCATCACTCTGAACACACCATCCCCACTGTCAAACCTGGTGGTGGCAGCATCATGGTTTGGGCCTGCTTTTCTTCAGCAGGGACAGGGAAGATGGTTAAAATTCATAGGAAGAAGGATGAAGCCAAATACAGGACCATTCTGGAAGAAAACCTGTTGGAGTCTGCAAAAGACCTGAGACTGGGACGGAGATTTATCTTCTGACAAGACAATGATCCCAAACATAAAGCAAAATCTACAATGGAATGGTTCCCAAATAAACGTATCCAGGTTTAGAATGGCCAAGTCAAAGTCCAGACCTGAATCCAATCGAGAATCTGTGGAAAGAGCTGAAAACTGCTGTTCACCAACGCTCTCCTTCCAACCTCACTGAGCTCCAGCTGTTTTCCAAGGAAGAATGGGCAAGAATTTCAATCTCTCAATGTGCAAAACTGATACAGACATACCACAAGCGACTTGCAGTTGTAATCGCAGCAAAAGGTGGCGCTACAAAGTATTCACTTAAGCGGGCCAAATAATTTTGCATGCCCAACTTTTCAGTTTTTAATTTTTAACAAAAGTTTTAAATATCCAATAAATTTTGTTCCACTTCACAATTGTGTCCCACTTTTTTTGATTCTTCACAAAAATTTTTAAATTTTATATCTTTGTTTGAAGCCTGAAATGTGGCAAAGGGTTGAAAAGTACATGGGGGCTGAATACTTTTGCAAGGCACTGTAAATGAAACCAGCAATTCTGTCTATTGCTCTAAATGGACAGCTACCAGGACACACATGTTTTATCTCGGTCTTTGTACTTCAGAAATTATTTATTTTTTTACCTCTGCATTCTACTGATGGCACTGTGATAGTAAACACTGTATGGCTGGCACTGTTAAAGTGGTCACTGTACAGTTGGCATTCTACAGCTGATATGCTATTTTAACCACTTCAAAATGCAGACTGTTCTGGACCAAAAGACTGAGCCCCAGTTTTCAAATTTTACATATGTCAATTTATGTGGGAATAACTTTTTTAATACTTTTATCTACCCATGCTATTTAAAGATCTTTTTTTCCACATGATACATTGTGCTTTAAGTTTAGTAATACATTTTGGTCCATTCAATCTGTTTATTTGTGAAAAATATTAAAATATTGACACATTTTTAAAAATTTTCAAAGTTTTTTTGTCAGACATGTAGTTACACCACACAAAATTGATTATAACTAGCATTACCCTATGTCTACTTTAAGCTGGCATAATTTTTTAAATGTCTCAAATTTTGTAGTTTTTTTTTCACATTTACAAGAAAATTTGTAGATTTTCTTTTTTTTAGGAATCAGTCCAGTTCTGACATGGCTTTGAAGGGCCTGTATGTTAGAGACCCCATAAATGACTCCATCTAAGAAACTCCACCTCTTAAAGTATTCAAAACTGCGTGTAGGGAGTTTATTATGAAACTATGAATGTTACCAGGGAAATGCAACTCAATATTCCCCAAATTCTGCCATTTTTAGAGATATTCCACATGTGGCCCTAGTGCACTATTTGACTTAACAACAAGCCTCAGAATAGGAGGAGCGCCTACTGGATTTAGGGGTCTCTTTTTTTCTATTAGGCACCATTTCAGGTTTGTGGACACCCTGAAGTGCTAAATCTTAATTAGCATCCTTAAATAGACCTCCTTTAAGAAACTCCACTCCTTAAGGAATATATCCAGGGGTTTAGTGAGTATATTGACCCCACAGGTGTTTCACAGATTTTTTTTTTTATCATTAGGATATGAAATTTGAAAATTAAGAACCTGTATGAAAACTGTCTAGGTCTAAGACTTTCTTTGTTGCCCATAGCAACCATTAAGAGCTCCCCTTTCATTTTTTCAGAGCACTATTTGAAATAAAAAGGGATCTCTGACTGGTTGCTATGCTTAACAAAGAAAGCCTTAGACCAAGACTGTTTTCATACATGTCCCCCAACATTTTTTCTAACAATATACAGTTTTAGCTAAAAATGTTTCATTATCACAAGTAATCCTGGAAAAAGGCACCCCAAAATTTGATACGCAATTTTTTCCAAGATCGGTAATACTCTATATGTGGGTGTAAACTGCTGTTTGGGCGCATGACAGGTTGTTCAGGAGAGGGACTGATATTTGGCTTTTGAAACGCAGATTTTGGTGGCTTCCATATTGCTTTTACAAAACCCCCAAAGTACCAGAACAGGTGAAACCTTCCAGAAGTCAACCGATTTGTATTCAAAACCCTTCAGGGAATTCATCTGGGGGTGTATAGTGCATTTTGGGCCTACAGGTGTTCCATGTTTTTTTTTTTTATAGCATTGGGCCATGAAAATGGGGGGAAAAAAAACATTTCCAACATTGCTTCTCAGGCTTTATTTTTACAGTGAGGATAAATGACATAGAAAACTACTACGCAGGTAGGAACAATTACAACAATATCAATTTTATAAAGTTTTTTTTTTTTTTAATCTGACTATTTTTATACAATAGAAATGTGTTTTTAAAAAATTGTGTTTGTATGTTGTCGTAGTCTGACAGCCGTAACTTTTTTTTTTCTGTATATGGAGCTGATTAAGAGCTTTTTGGTGGGTTGAATTGATTTGGGCACTCATACCATTTTTGGTTTCATATAACGCTCTGATAGCTTTTTATGAAAGATTTTGGGAGGCGGGATGAACAAAATACAGCAATGCTGGTAGTGTATTTTATTTTTACAGCTGTCACCGTGCAGTATAAATGACAAGTTAACTTTATTTTATATATATATATATATATATATATTATAATATATATATATATATATTAATAAAAAAAATTTTTACCGCTTTTACACACAAAAAAATTATTTTATGAAAAAACATTTTGCATCGCCTTTGGTCTTTTCTGTTATTTAAATTATTTGGGTGCTGAACTGCTTTGGATAAAAAGGGTTTTAAAACCCAAAGTATCTAAGCGGGGTTTTCTAGCGGTAAGTGGGGTCTTTTTTTGGTCTACATTTTTCTTTTCTTTAAGTTTGGGATTTAAATATTGGGGGACTTTAGTTTTGGGGGCTTTTAGAAAGGGAAGTATTATAAAAATTTTTTCATATTTGAAAACTGTATTTTTTTTTTTTTTGGAAAACACCCCATGATTTTTCCATGTTTGACAATCGGCCCAAATTGGCCAAAACCGGGTTCAATTATGCCAACCCCTTTGACAACAGTACGGGGGTTTAAATACTGTTTGTGCAAAAAGGGGGTGCACACTGCACATTTAAAAACCCCGTATCCTGGATCAAAAATTGGCAAGTGGCAAAAACTAAAGACCCAAATTGCCAATTTTAACGAGTTTGTGCTCACTGAGAAAATCACTCGCGGGTAGATCCCCTGGGGGGGAGGGTTAGAAAGGAATGCAGGAACTTGGGGGCACTAGCGGGGTTAAACAGTTAAAATTTTGGGGTAGAGGGAAGATTTTTGGGGGTAGGCCCCCCTGAACGGCCCACACCCCAAAAAATTTTAAAAGATTGGGGGATGGGGGGATTGGGGCCCCGAAATAGCATTGCAGAGCAAGACACGACCCCTTTCCCCTCCATTAAGTTTGGGGGAATAGGATTTGCAATCAGACTAGACAGGTGTTTAGTAGTTGGGGAACCCTTTAAAAGGGGCAAAAACGGGGAAAATTGCCACAAAGCCCGGGATAGGTCGAAAAACTATGTTTTTTTACCTTGACCCCGGGGGTTTTCGACATAATCGGGGATCGGGCTGACAGATTGCTAGTTGGGGCTGGTAAAAAACCATTTTTCCCAGGCCCAAATTGGCCCCAAATTTAACAAATTTAGGGGTAGGGGGTTTGCCCCTTAAAAATGATTTTCGGGGACTTAGAAAAAAAGCTAAAGGCAAGGACCTTCAAGGTAAAAATTTTTCAGAAAAAAATTCCCTTTCCCCCAGGGGCCCAAACACCAGAGAGGAAAGAGAGAGTTTTAAAGAGAGGTGAATAAGTGGTAAAAAATTTTGGTGTGGGAAAAGGGGGTTTTTGGGTTTTTTTTTTTGGAAAAACGGGGGCTGACTTGTTTTGGCTGAAAGACCCCTTTTCTGGGGACGGCTGCACCTAAATGGGGGGGGTTGAAAGCTGTTTTTGGGGGGAAAAAATGGCTGGGAAAAGCGGGGGGGGAAATTTTTAAACTAGGGACGGGGGGGAGGGAAACAACAAATATAGCGTGCAAGATATAAAAGAAAAAGAGACCCGGGGAAATTAAAAAAAAAAAGAAAGGGGTGGAGGGGGAGGGAGGGGGTGTACAATAGTAAAAAGAAATAGGGAAAAAGGGAATCAAAACTGGAAAATCCCCTAAATTGCATGCAAACCCAAATGTCAGGAGCCCTGCCCCAACAAAATAAATGAAATAAAAAGAAATTAATTGCGAAAAAAATATGACATAGTGGGGATAACGAGACAGGGCCTGGACGAAGCAAAACGAGGGGGGTTTTTAACTTCCCGGGGGGTTTACGGGTTTTTTTTAGAATTTACCGAAAAACACGGGAAGGGGAGGTGTCGGGTCTCTCCCAAAAATCCTGCCCTGAAGCCAACACGGGGGAAAAAATTATAGGTACAGGTAATGAACAGGTGCAATCATTATGGGTAAAAAATTAACTGGGGGTATAACAGTAAAATAATTCTAATAGGATCTGCTATAGGCCCCCCAAATTTAAAACGGGAACCCATGAAATGTGTTTCCCACGGAAAAATAGATGAAGAAATCTAATCGGGAATGGGGTTTGTTATTCTGGGCGACTTTAATTTCCCCCGACAAAAATTTGGGGGGAAAAATGAAAGCTGTATCCTCACAAAGGAAACAGGTTTTTGTCTGGGAAAACCGCCCTAGAGGAAAGGCCCTTCAGACTTAATATTGACTTATAACCTGACAGAGTAACAAAGGTTCGGGTTTGGGGGGCACCAAAAGGGAATAGTGACCATAATAAAATAAACTTACAATTATCCTACAAAAAGTTTTTTTGTCATGGAGCCACAAAAACCTAAATTTGAGGAAGGCCAATTTTTTAACCCCTTCAAGACACTAAACTGTTTTGACTGGGACAAGGTGTTTAAAAATAGCGGGAAAAAAAAAATAAATGGGAGATTTTTAAAAACATCTTAGGCCCCACTTTTAGGGGTTTAACTTTACCAAAGGGGTAAAAAAAAAATTTAAAAACAAAAAAAACCCAAATTGTGGATAAAACAAAAATTGAAAAGGGGAGGCAATAAAAAACAAAAAGTAATTGTTTCAGCTTTTTAAAACAGGAGGGCGGGAAAGAAAACGCTAAAAAGCTATGGGGAAGGAAAAAAAGGGTGAAAAAAAATTTGTTTAAAGGCATAAAAGGGCTGGAGACAGAAAGACGTTAAATTTCCATAGAAAGTAAAACTAACCCAAAATATTTTTTTTCTAAAAAAATAAAAAAATTAAAAAAAAAAAATGTTGGCCCCTTTAAAAAAAATACTGAGGGGGGAGACTTAGAGGGGATGAAAAAAAAAACAAACCTATTAAAAAATTTCCCTTCCCCCCACTGTAAATTTAACGAGGGGATGACCTTTCCCGTTGATACAAAGGAGGAGGGGAAATTCCAAAATTAAAAAATTTTCCTTTTTCAAACCCCGGAAGAAGTTCAGCCTTTCCCCCTTAGGGAAAATTAAAATAGACAAAACCCCAGGCCCTGAAAGGTATACACCCCCGTGCCCCAAAAAGGGGAAAAAAGTTAGATTTGGCCCCTATTTTTTAAAATTTTTTGGACTGTATAAAAACGGGGTTTTGTCCCCCAAAAGGGTTGGGGAATAGGGAAATGTGGTGCCAATATTTAAAAGGCGTCAAATAATGACCTGGAAAAAATAAGGGCCCCGGAAGTTTTAACCCCCTGTTTGGGGGAAAATTTTTGAAGGTTTTTTTCTAAGAAAATGCTACCTGGAGTATCCCCACTGAAAATAAATTAAAAACAACCGTTTCCCAGGGCTTTTGAAGGATCCGGTCCCTTCAGACCCATTCCCCAAACACTTTTATGAGGAAAATTGTTCCAGCGGATCGGGGGGAGGCACTGGATGTCATAAAAATTTTTGGGTTTTTCCTTTAAAACATTTTTATACTTTTCCCCCCATAAAAGGTTTTGGGAAATAAAATATAATGCTTTTGGGCTTTGGGGAAAAAAGTTTTGCAAATGGGGAAGCCCAAAAGGCCCCACTGTAGAAAACAAAGGGGGGTAATTAACGTACATAAATCAAAAGGGGCCCTGTTACTAGTGGGGGAAACCCCAGGGGTCAGTAATTTGGGCCCCAAACTTTTTTTAAAAATTTTTTAAAATTTAAACTTTCCCAGGATTGCACATAAAAAAATCGATCTTTGCAATGATACTAAGCTCCCTTTAAAGGGAAACCAAAACAATTTTAAAGGGAAAATTTTTTTATTACAAAGGGATCTGGATAGTTTGGAGGCCTGGGGGAGAGAATTTGGGAGATGGTTTAAACCCCTGATAAAAGCAAGGTTTTTTTTACATGGGGAGGAAAAACCATTACATGATTTAAAATGTTAAAAAGGGAAAAAAAACGGGTAAAAGTGACATGGAGAAGGACTTTTGGGGAAACCCGGTGGACCCTAAAAATTAAAAAGAAACACCAGTGGTCCAGGCAAAACCCCAGCCCAAAAGGGGTAATAGGCATGGGTTTTTTTAATTTAAAAAGGGGGATATATTTCACATGAGGGAACATTATTTTCCACTAAACAAGTCACTGGTTTTGAAACCCCACATGGGAAAATTTTGTACAGTTTTGGGCCCAGTGCACAGGAAAGACATTGTAAAATTGAACAGGTAAAAAAAAGGGGGGCAACATAAAAAAATAAAAAAAACTTTGGGTTTGGGCTACAATACCCGAAAATTACAAGGTTAAAGGGTTTTTTTTATTTAGAGAAAAGACGGGTTCGGGGGACAAAATAAAAATTTTAAATATATTAAGGGCCAATATAGAGAAAACTCGCTAAAGATTTTTTATACCCAGGACTGTAAACCCAGAACAAAGGGGGGATCCTCAAGTCCCTTTAGGAAAGAAAAACTTCAAAAAAAACAAGAAAGGGGTTCTTTTCTGTTTTGAATTCACCATGATGATTTTTCCCCTTTTTAGAGAGTTCCACATTTTCAAAACCCCCCTAAAAAGAGTTCAAGAAGGGGTTGGGTCCCTTTCTGGGGCGTGATAAAAATAACAATTTGGTGACCAGGGTTTTGAAGAAAGGGGCCCCGGATACATTTCTAAAATTTAAAAAACTAGAGAAGGGCAATTTTTTCAAAAATTCGATCAGTCCCCTTCGGAAAAATTTTTTCCAAAAATTCTTTCTTCCAATTACTTTCGGCACGAAAAATTTCGTTAAAAAGCCTATTTTCCCGGCTTTCACAAAAGCCTGCAGGGTGCTGTAAAGTTTGTGCCCTGCTTTTAAAAATCAGGGGGGGAGCTTGGGTTTTGGGGCTTCATACAATTTTTTGTTTTAGTAGACAAAGCAGATGAAATGCCCCCCCTTTTTGTAAACGCTTCACTATAAAATTTCCCCCGGGCCCCTTAAAAAGGGGAAAACTTTACCAAAAAACTGAAAACGGGAAAAATTTGCCTGAAAAAAGTCATGCCAGCAAAAGCTGGGAAAAAAACAAGCTGAGAGCTAGGTGGCAACATGTGGGCCCGAGTGTTGGGGGTGATGCGGAAGCCCCCACAGCATGAGGTCAGGCCAATGGGCCCCCAATGAAAATTTTTGTAGGTTGGGAAAACCCGGGGGAAGCCACAAAAATGGCACAAAAGAAATGAAAGCGGGGTCACGGCGGCAGCACATGAGGTCAGGCAGTGGCAACAAGACATTCGTAGGTGGGCAAAAAAAAGGGGGGAAAACCACAGAGTGGCACAAGGGCTAAAACGGAGGTCACGGTGGCAGCAAACAAAAAGGTCCCGGCAATTGGCCAATTAAAAATTCCCGTAGGGGGCAAAACAGGGGGAAAGGGCCAAAAGAATGGGACAATGACTGAGAGCGGAGGCCCGGCGGCCGCCCGCATAGGGCCCGGCAGTGGGACAATGACCTTCTTTGGGGGTGGCAAAAAAAAGGGGGAAAGCCACAAATGGCACAATGGGTGAGAGCGGGGTCAGGCCCGGGAGCAAACATGAGGGCAGGGAGTGGACTATTTACATCTGTAAAGGGGGCAAAAACAGGAGGGAAACCACAGATTGGGACAAAGACGAGAGCCGGAGGGCACGGGGGGCAGCAGCAAAAGGTCAAAGGGAGTGGGCACAAGACATTCTGTTTGGGGGCAAAAAAAGGAGGGAACCACGAATGGGGACAATGAAAAGAGAGCGGGGGTCCGGCGGCAGCAACAAAGAGGTCAACGTGGCACAATTAATTCTTGGGGGTGGCAAAACAGTTTTTAGGCCAAAAGAAGGGGCCCCAATCACACAGGGGGGAGGGGCACAACAGGGAGCAGCCAAAGAGGTCACAGTGGGGACAATGAAAATTCTGGAGGGGCAAAACAGTAAAAAGGGCCCCAGAGTGGCAAAAATTTATACAGTTGGAGGGCCCCAAAGCAGCAGCAGAGATCAGGGATGGGACAAAGACATTCGGAGGCGGCAAAAACATTTAAAGGCCCCCAAGTGGCACAATCACACAGTGGGGGGTTCACGACAGCAGCACCCATGAATCGGCATTTGGCAAAATTTGACATTCTGGGGGTTTGGCAAAACGGGAAGGAACCCCACAGATTGGCAAAATAACTGAGAGCGGAAGGTCACGGCGGCAGCACATAAAGGGTCAGGCCAGGGCACAATGACACAGTGGGGGGAGGACAGGGCAGCGCCACAGCAGAAAAAGGGAAGGCCCAAGACTTTGGGAAACAATGACAGGGGTGGATGTCACGGCAACAGCAACAGCCAGCACATAGGTCATAAAAAGGGGCAAAATAACAGAGTTTTTGAGGTGGGGAAAAAACCACCCCCGGGTAAAGATGGGGGGGGCAATGGAAAAAACGGCAGCAAAAAGTGTGGCATCAGGCGGGGGGGGGCCCAATCAAAAAAGGGGCCCTGGGGAAAGGTTTTTTGGAACCCCAAAACCCGGGAACGCCAAAGGCATTGGTGTGGGGAAAAATCCGGGCCGTTCCCACGCCTGTTTTCCCTTGAAAAAGGGTCAGGTTTTTTCCCCACATTCCCGGGACAAGGGGTTTTTCTCCTTGGGGTAACAAAGGCCCCCCCCGCCGCACTGAAACCCCCTCTAAACCACCTACGGGCCGGGCAGACGTTTTCTTCCCACTGCAAACTCAGCAATTGGGGCCCCACACCCCAGTTTGGCTCCCCCAAAGTCCACGGATCTTCTAACTGAGGTGACAGAGGCTGCCCCAAGGGGCCACAACCCCTTTTTTGGGGTTCGGGGATTTCCTCCGGGTTTCCTGCTGCTGCTGCTAGCTGGGGGGACTGCCCTCCCATTAGGGGGGTGAAGGAAGCTGCCCACAGTGCTCCAGACTTGGGTTTACAAACTGTTTGGAGTTTGGTAACGCTCCTACCCCCCCCCACCTTCCCCCAGCAGCCCGCGGCAGTAGTACGTGAGCCTGGGGAAAAACCCCCCCCCGGTCGGGCCCATTCAGGGGAGGGACGATGCCGCACATGGGCAGGGGCCCAAAACTAAATTCCCGGAGATTTCCCCAAAATAGTATTTAAATTTGCCCTTTCCCTCTCAATAGTTTGGGAAAAAGGCTCCCTTTTTGGGAAACCGGTAGCGAGGGTCCAATGGGGTGGAAGCCAAAATTTCATCCCTCCCCGGGATGCTGACTATTCGGTTTGTCACTAGCCAGGAAAAATAACATGCTGCGGGCCATTTTCACAAGTGACCCCGGGGTGGGTTTCCCTGCCTCCATTTCCATGAATACTGCCACGGTGCTTGGGGGTCACCTCCCTTTCATTTTCCCCCTTCATCCCACCCCACCCCCCTCCAGCGCCCTGCTCCTCCTATTTTGTCACCGGGGGTAGAAAATCCACATTTTTTCCCAACCAGAAAATCCCTTCCCGCCCCCAATGTCCTCCTCCTCCTTTTTTCAGTCCCCCCCCGGGCCCTCATGTGGCCACGAGTTTGTAGCCCCGCCACGCCCAGCCCCTTTTGCCCAGACAGATTTTTCAGCATCGGGTTCCGGGACAGAAGCATTTAATAAAACGTTTTTCATCCCGTAGTCCAAACACTGCCCAAAAAAAGTCGCCTCCTCAAAGGGGCCTCCCCAAACGGCGGGTTTGTCCCCAAAGATTTGGGGCCCGGGCTGAAAACAAAGTTACACAGGGGATACTTCCCCCCCTCCCCTGGATAAATAAAAAAAATTTCTTTTAAAGGCCTTTTTTCTGTTAAAACATTTGGGGCCCAACATGGCAGGCGGGAAATTTTCCAGGGGGTTTGGAAACACGCATATCAGAGGTTTTTGGGGGAGCCGCTCTCCCCCGCTCCCCAACTCGAGGAGGGTTTTCCTGGCTTTGTACAAAGGAAAAAGTGCATGCAAAATTTTCCTGGCCATTTTCAAAATGTTCTGGGAAAATCGGTGGAAGACTTCAGGAACCCTTTTCACCAAACCCGATTGAACACGTGCGCCCAAAGCAGGGCCATTTGGGCCATTTCCCCCCCGGGGCAAAACGCGGGAAAAACCCTTTTTTCCTTCCAAATTTTCCGTCACCATGGGTTTTCCATTTGCATTTGGGGCGGGGAAAAACCCCCATATCCGGGTTTTTTTGCTGCATGACTTTTTCATTTCCTCCCCTGGGAAATTCGTTCGCCGAGGCAAGCCCCGTTTTTGGGAAAGGGGGAAAACCCGCTGTGCCCACACATGGGGGATGGGAGCATACTTTTGGAGGGGTTGAAGGTGGGGGGTGGTGGAGGAGGAAAGGGGGGCGGGCATTTGGGGGCGGGGCAGCATTTTTTAAAAACCGGGGGGAAAACCCGGGGTCTCCTTTCCAAGTTTTTTGGTGTGCCCCGGGCCCGGAACAAAAATACACCCAAATGGGCCGTAAAGGACATGTACTGGCCCTGACCCCTAGTTACAGGGCCCAAAGTCCCGCTCCCGGCACCTTGGAAAAAAAACCGATAAAACTCAAGGGCGACCCCCCTTCGTTCTACAAATTTAAAGAAGTGTGGGACGCCTTTTTGGGAAAAAAAATTCGGCTTTTGGAAAACCCCCAACCGGCTCGGCAAAAACCAAGTTTTTCTGAACGGTCAGAACCACCATTTGGAAAAGGGGGGGACGCAGTACCAACAACTTGGGCAGGACAAAAGGTCAACTTTCTGCACCTTAGGAAGGGTTGGGGCGCATACTGTTTTTCCCCCTTTGCAATCGCCTCGCTGAAAAGACTGCTGGCGCAAAGAGTACGAAGGGGCAAAAAAGAACGGACCCCGGGGATTTAAATTTAAAGAAAAAACAGCTTTCCCCTTTTGCAGAGGGTTTGGGGCCTTGACTGGCTTGCAAAGGGATGCGGGCCAAAAGGACGTGCTGCGCTGCTGGGTGGCAGGATGGGAAACCCCCACAAACTGCCCACCCCTTTTCTTCCCCCCGGGCCCCCCCCGGATGGGGACGTGCATGGGGTTTTTTCGCAGGGGCCCTGGTGCCAAAGGTTTTCCTCCCTGGCCACGCCCTTTACTTTCTGGGGCCCACAGATTCTACCTATACCCATATTTCCCGGGTCCTCCGTGTCTTTTGCAAAGAACTGCCCCACACCGCCGAGTAACGGATTTTACCGCCAACCGATCCGCACGTGACTAAATGCTTCCCCCGCCTCGGGTGAGCCCCTGTGCCGCTTTCTTTCTTGGGCCGCAAGCGGGTTTTTTACCCCGTGGGGCCCGCTTTGGGTCCCGACCTCACACGCCCGCTTTTCCTTTTTACTCACGGCCCCCAGGGCCCACTTGCTGGGGGCGCAGCTGCCTGACCCCCGCAAGCCCGGGCGCCCTCTTCCCTTACGAGATTAAGCCCTTGGGCCCCATCCCCGCTCCCAAGGGCGGGCCTTACATCATCTTTTATTTTTTTTTCATCTCACTGCTGTCCTTTATCACCCCGGGCTTGGTATGCCGGGGGGCTGGGCCCTCTCACAACATGCCTCCCCTGGCCAAAACCCCCACATTTTAAATTTGCCGCCCCACTGCAAAAAAGACCGGTTTTTAAAATTGGGCCCCCTTTCCTTTTGCTTTCCAAGTAGCCGCTACCGCCCTCCCAAAATTTTTCATCCTCCCCTATATAGTGGGGCTGACCCAAACCACATAGTAATTTTCCCGGCTGAGGGAACTGGATGGGAAAAGGCGGCTAGGACCCGGGGAGGGGGCCCCTGACCCGCTCCCGGGCCATGCCAACAAAAGGTTGTGTCCCCGAGGGTTTTCCCCCCGACCCTTGGGTTTGGGGGTCCCAAAGAAACTGGGAAGGAAAGGAGACCTAGTCAACCAATCAAGAACCCCTTTTTTTTGCTTTAACAACAAAAACCCCGCTAATGACAGCGGGAGTTTTTGGCCTCACCGAGGGACCCCTGCTGCAACGCCCCTTTTCCTTTTTCTGGGGACCCGGGCCTACCAAATTTTTTGGGCCCCTGGGCCCACTTTCGCAGGGCGAGCCGCCCCCCCCTCTCCCGTCTGAACATACTGTTTTTTTCTAAAATGACAGACACGTTTGGGTGAAAGAAAATCTGTTTTATTAAAATATACAAAACCCCTTTTTTGACTCCAAATGAACCCATAAACAAGGGTTTGGGAAAACCCTTGGGGTATAAATTTGGGGCTCCAAAATGGGCCGGAAAAAATTTTTTGTAAGTGTCCTTTTTAAAAAAACTGTGTGTTTTCAAATTTAAAAAACACAAAAAAGGCTTAATTAACCTTTTGGACATTAATTAGGCTACAAAAAATGTATATAATTTTTGGGGTTGAAAAAGACCCCGGTTTTTTTTTTTTCAGCACCCAACAAAAACAACGCTTTTAATTTAAAACCCCTTTATGTAAAAAATTTCGCCAAATAATTGACCGCACAAACTAAATAACTTTGAGCGTGTTTCCCAATTTGCGTGTTTTCCACGCCCCACAACAAAAGAAAAAGTTTTTAATAAAACCTTTTCTTGTGGAAAATTTGGCCCAAGGGAAAAAATTTAAATATTTTGGGGGTTGAAAAAAAACGGGTTTAAAATTTTTTTCAGCCCCACAAAAAAAACACTTAATTAACCCCGGATTTTAAATTGTGCCAAAGAAATTTAGGCCCCCCCAAAATAGTAGCTTTTTTACGTGTTAAAATTGCGTTTTTTTTTTCCCACGCCCCACAACAAAGATACCCCGTTTTTTTAAATTTAAACCCTTTTCTTGTGAATAAAGGGCTACAGAAAAATTTAAAATATTTTGGAGTTGAAAAAGGGCGGTTTTTTTTTGGGGTCAGCACACCACAAAACAAAGCTTAAATTAAAAACCCTGGATGAAATTGCGCCAAAGAATTGAGCCCCACCCCAAAAAAAAAAGCTTTTTAGCGTGTTAAAAAATTGCTTTTTTTTCCACCCACACAAAAAAGAGATAAGTTTTTAATTAACCTTTGCTTTGGGGGGGGGGGGAAAAAGGGGGGGGGGGGGAAAAAATTTAAATAATTTTTGGGGGTTTTTAAAAAGACGGTTTTTTGGGGTCCAAAAACAAACCCGCAAAACAACGCTTTTAAATTTAACCCCCCGGATGTAAAAATTTTGGCCCAAAAAATTGAGCCCCACCCAAAAAATACTTTGAGCGTGTTACAATTTTCGTGTTTTTTTACCCACACAACAAGAAATACCATTGTAATTTTAAACCTTTCTTTTTTGAATTTTTGGCTACAGGGAAAAAAAAAAAAATTTTGGCTTGAAAAAACGGTTTCCTTTTTGGGGGCAGCACACTTTCAAAACAAGCTTAAAATTTAAACCCCGGATGTAAATTGCGCAATAGAAATTTGGGGAGCCAAAAAAAGTGGTATTTTTTTTTTGTAAAAACCTTATTTTTTTTTAAATGAAAAAACAAAAAGGGAAATGGCTTAGAACCCACTTTGGAAAATTGATGTAAAAAGCGCTTTCAGGGACCCACAATGGATTTTTTCAATCCAAACCCCCCCCAAAAAATTTTAAATAGAACAAAAAAGAAAACAGTCCTTTTGAACAAAGTGAGACACCCCCCCCAGAAAACGCTTTAAAAAAAAAACAGTTTTCCAATTAAAAAACAAATTAAACACCGCGGGAGCCCCCTTTTCCCCGAAGAGCACAGTGAAGGGGTGTGAGCCCCGGCGTCGCGCCCCTTAACCTTTATATAGTCGGGGACCCTCCCCAGAATCCCGCCGGGCCCCCTGATTGGCCCTTCACCCTCTGCACATGTCCCCCCAGGGTATCCCTTCTTCCCCCAAAAGGTGCTTTGGGGCCCCCTGTAGCGCCATGTGCTCGCACCATTTTTTTTCAATCAAAACAAAACTTCGTTCACCCCAAAAAACCCCAAAAATTCGGGAATATTTCCGTTTTCCGAACCCAAATTTTTCCTTTAAATTCTAAACGAATTCCCCCTTCGTTTGAAACGATTCGCCCATCTTAAATATAACAAGTTATAGGACGGAAATTTTGGAGAGGGGGCGTTGGAAAACCAGGGATTTTTTTTATTCCGATTGCTTTTTTGGGGTCCAAAGGGAGGAAATTTTTTTTTTTTTCCCTAAAATTAGGACAATTCTTCCCAACCCCCCATGGGGGGTTTTTTTGGGCCCTTTCCCCGGTCAACACTTTAAAAAAATTTTAAACAACACTTTTTTCAAAAATGGGCCGAACTGGCTGGGGCCAAAGTCCCTTTTTTTTGGCCTTACAAACATGTAACCCAAGAACAAAAATCGCACTTTCCCGCCCCTAATCTAAAAATTTTTTTAAAAGGGATTAATCTGGGGGAATAATTAAAGGGACTTTTTATTTTTGATCTTTTTTTAGGACAGTTACAGTGGGGAAAAAAATTAATATTTTTTAAAACCTTGTTTTTTTAAAAATTTTTTTTAAAATTTTCCCCGTAAAAAAAACCCTTTTCCCCCCAAGGGGGTTTAGCGAAAACATTTGCAAAACATTTCCTGTATTGTATTTGTCAGTCACCAGTCCCCCATTTACCATTTACCCATTTTGGGGACCCCCTCAAACCCAGAAGCCTTTTTTTTATGCCTTCGGGGGTTTCATGAAAGCCGTCGGACCTCCCGTGATTATATTGCAGGGGAAGTTTGGGGCGAAGGAGACAGAGGAAGCTCCCTCCCTCTGTTTTTTTCCCTTTGGGGTGGGGTTCCCCCCCGGGACAAGGGCAAAAAAACCGGCCCGGGTTTTTCGGCCGGTAATTTTTTTTGTTTTGCTGCCCCTCCCCCCCCGGCGGCGGCGGGGATGGCTTTTTTCCTTTTTCCCCTGACGAGGGAAAACAGCCCCCCCCTTCACATTCACCAAAGCACCCGATTTCCCCTGAAAACTGGACAGGGAAAAAATGCTTGTTAAAATTTTTTTTTTTCGGCGGAAAAAAAACCCCCCAAAAAAAAAACCCATGCCGGGGGGAAATGCGCACAGATTTCCCAAGAGGCGTCCCGAAAAACCGGCCGAACACCCTTGGGCCGGGGAAAAGCCCTTTTAAACTGCTGCAATTTGCAACTGCCCCTTTTAATCTAAAAGGTTTTAAAATTTGGGGAACGTACCGGGGGAATTCCCCAAATTTCAATAAATGTCCACAGTCGGGCATAAACCCATCTGTCCTTTTGGGGGCAAAAAGGGGGTTTAAGGGATCCTAAATAGGGAATCTAAATAAAAACTTTTTAGATTACCCCCTTTAAAAGGGGGGCCTCACTACATTTATTTTATCTTTCCTCCCGTCCTGCTTTCCTTTGGGTTTTATTTTTAATTTTAGGGGGTTTTGTTTAAAACCCGGGTTCTATAGGCTGCAGTAGAAACCCCGGGCTGTAGCAACCAGTTTCTGGAACTATCAAAAAAAAGATCAAACAAAGGGGCTGTAGCTATAGGACTGGAGGACACCCAAACAAGAGGGGTTTTAAATAGGAATTTGGAACAAGGGGCCAAAAAAATGGCCCAAAATTTTTAATTTTGTGAAAAAATTAAACCCCAAAAAAACAACCTTGAAGTGAACAACCCCCCTTTAAAAATTTTTTTTTTTCAATTTCCCCGACCCACCATTCGAAAATACTAAAAAGATTTTTCATAAAAAAGTCCCGATTTGTTGGGTTTAAAAACTAAAAAAAAGAAAGATGATTTTGGAGCCCGTGGCCATATATGTGTGGTTTTTTTTCTTTAATTTTTAAGTTGTAAAAATTGGGCCCCTGAACCAAATCCCCCAAAAACCACATTGGGAATTTTGCACTTTTCCCGGGGGACTTTAGGGAAAACAGCACACCCCCCTCCTCCCCCCATTCTGATTTTTGCCACTCTCCAAACTGGAACCAAGACCTCTTTAACATCTGGGGCATTTACAACTGAAGTGTCATAAGGGTCTCAGTTGGGTGACAAATTCCTAAGGGTTTTTCTGTGGCCCCCTTTGGGACATTTTTATGATAATTTTTGGCCTTGCAAAACCAGAAAATGTTGCACATCCTTGCTCTAGAAAAAGACTCTCTTTCTGCCATCCACTCATAGATCATCAAAAAAGCTTCCCCATCATTCTCAGATGTCATTTTTTTGTAAGTTCTCATACTGTTTTCTGTGCTAAGGTGTTAATTTGTCTCTTAAAGGGGATTTGCCAAGACGCCAGTTACCTACCTCCTGTCAGAACGGGAGCAGGATATATACAAATCATGCTGAGTCATGAAGCTGCAGGGGAGAGAGGGAGGGGGGTGAGTGAGGAGTGAGGAATCAAAGGGAGCGTCTCAAACCTTAAGTGAAATGATAAACAGTACAACAATGGATTCTCAATACAGCAAGACAGTCTCAGACTGCACTGTCTACCCGGTGCCTTAAAAGCTCATTCATTTTGCCTGTCGTCAGATAAGAAGTGTTTCACACAAGCGCGGCCTGTCAGCTCGTGTCTAGTGGAAGCTTTCAGGTAACTAAGGGGGATTGAGAAATGCTGTAGCTCTCAGAGTTTTCACTTTTTTAATCACATATATTTAGAAAAGTGATTAAATACCCATTTTGGAGGTTCCCACGTCAACATTACATGGTGGCAAAACCCCTTTAATGCTCGTGTGGCCTCCATGTGGGCTCTCTTTAATCAGCTCCTTCATCCTGGTAGACCCTGTTGTTTGCAACTCTACCACTGCCCTTAGTCAAGCCATGAAAACCTCTCAACAGCTTTTAAACATCTGTGACTTTCTTACATTGTTCTTTAAGAACTGACACCCATATCCAAACACCAATAGTTTTAGCCTAGTATCTGAACACACAATCAGTTTTCAGGAACACAAGCACAGGTTTACTACTCAGTCCAAAAGCAGAGGTTTTTTTTAGAGACTAGAAGCTCATGTCCTAATTAAAGTCATTTTCTTCAGTAGAGCAACGGAATACAATAAAATGTACAAAACAATCCTTCCTTTTGGTGATCAAGCAAAACAAATCAGCGTGATCTTATCCGTGTGGCTCAAGATCAGTAAGAGTTTAGATCGCTTTTTCTAGCTTAGGAATCACACACATAGGGGCACATGTATGAACCTGTTTAGGTCTAAAACTCACTCTTTTGCCCAAAGGTTACTATGGGCAAAAAAGTGAGTTTTAGACCTAAACAGGTTCATACATGTGGCCCATAGTGTCTAGTTTCAGGCTTCAGGACCCTAATGGAGAATAGGAGCAAACTTTCCACCCTAGCTCTCCAGTCACTCCTTAATCCTGGATCCAAACTCCAGATCAGCAAACAGCTACTCAGTAACCTATTTGTTACTGGTGAACAACATGTTCTAGGATTTATATCACCAAAACCAGCAACTTTGGTGATACATGCACACTCTCGACCACTTCTCTCCAGTCTTATTACAATGTGGGTATATGTTCTAAACAGTGACATTATAGGTCATTATAAATGTTTTTACAATCCCAATTCCAAAAAAGTAAAATGTAAAGAAAACAATAATGCAATCATTTGGAAATTTCTTGTAAAAATATTTTATGAACAACAGAACATAAAAGACATATTAGAAGTTCAAAGGTAAACATTTTTCCATTTAATTTGAAAAAATTAACTTACAAAAATTGATGGCCAAAACACAAAAATGTTAAAGCGGGGTTATCAAAAGTCTCGAAAACTAAATGCTACCAATGAAGAAGAGCTGGAGGGTCAATTTTCTATTAAGTCACATGACTGTGTATAAAAAGAGGAGGTTGAAGGGACAGAGTCTTTTCATTAGCAAATATGGTGAGAGCTTTACCAGTCTGTGAAAAACTGTGGATCAATTTCAGAAAAATATTAATCAACATAACATTTTTAAGACTTTAAATATCATTTTATTTACAGTATATGACATCATCAAAAGATTCTGAGAATCTGGATAAATCCATGAGAAGCTGCCTTCTTATTCATCATCTCGGCAACCATATGTGAGGGATCCCCTTCTGTTGCATCAAGGACCCTCATTGGAAATTTCGGTCATCTTGCCTCTTCCCTAATCATCATTGACAGGGACGTGAGTTGTGCATATATATTTCTTGCATTATAGGTATTTTTGCATCTCTCTCCTTTCTGGAAGTAGTTTCTGTTCCCTGATGAACCCCACAACTGGGGGGAAACGCGTTGGAATAGGTTTTATACCCTTATTGGGAATAGGTTTATATCTTCAATGGTTGTTAGGTAACATTAATTATATTAGTTGTTACACTGTCCATTCACTTTATATACACTTCTTATTTTTTGGGCTTGTGGGTCAGGTATTGTGTTTATGTGTTCTTGTCCGTTGGGTGATTTATTCTTCTTTTGTATTTTTTGAGTTAGGGTTTTGTAGGGCCGAGATAGTTTAGGTTCCTGGTGGGAACGCCCTTATCGGGGCGACTCTTCCCATTTTTTGATAGGCAGTTCTAGTACTTTTAGGGTAATCTCTTATAGGGTTTTGCAGAGTAGGTATTTGTTTAGTATATTTTTATCTAGATTGATTAAAAGTTATATTTTATCCTAGGTGTTATACTTTGAGTAGTTTTGCTTTGTATATATTTGTATACCCAGGCTTCATTAATGGTATTATCTCTGGGCTCTTCTCTACACCCAGTTATCCTATCCCATGTAGAGTCTAGGTAGTTTTTTGCTAAATTCATGAGAACAAGAGGCATGATTTGGTCATGAAAATCATTGCATGGGCCCAGGAATACTTCCAGAAATAATAGTCTGTGAACCCGATTCACTGTGCAATCCACAAATCTTAATTAAAGCCTTATGATGCAAAGAAGAAGCCATATATGAACACAATCCAGAAATGCTGTCATCTTCTCTGGGCCAAAGCTCATTTAAAATGAACTGAGGCAAAATGAAAAACTGTTCTGTGGTCATATTAACCCCTTCCCAACATTGGACGTATACATACGTCCTGGCGGGTAGTGCGTTCCCACAAATGGACGTATACATACGTCCTGGCTATCATGCGGGCTCACAAGCGAGCCCCGCACGATTACGACATGGGACCAGCGGTAAATTGCCATTCGTCTCGTGCCGCATCACCCGTGGCCGGAGTGAGCTCCGGCCACGGGTGTGTAACCCCTTAGCTCGGATGATCAATTAGTCGCAGGCAGGAGGAGTGAGCTCATGCTGCCTGCTCGCGGTGCGCTGCCACACAATAGTCACTTCCCAGGTCATCTGTGACGTCACCATGCCTACAATGCATTGTGGGCATGGTGATTGATAGTAACCATGGCGACCAGTACACAGCAGCAGTCCTGTGTACTGGCCTTCCTTATAACAGCAATATGACGATTGCTGTTACAAATCCCCTCTGGGGAAAGGTGAAAAAAGTAAAAAAAAAAAAGTGAAACACAAACATGAAAAATAACATAAAAACACATACAACGCCCCAAAAAAGATAAACAATAAATAAAGTACACATATTTAGTATCACCGAGTGTGGAACGACCTGCCCTATAAACATGTCATATTAATTAACTCGTACGCTGAACGCTATTAAAAATAAATCAAAGAATTGCGATTTTTGTTCATCCCGCAGTACATAAAATGGAATAAAAAGCGATCAAAAACTCATATAAACGCCCAAGTTGTACCAATTAAAATGTCCGTTCATCCCGCAAAAAAAAACCCTTTCACCTCTGTATATGGAAAAAAAAAAAGTTAGGGCTGTCAGAAATACGATGCATAAATATTTTTTTAAACCAAAAAAAACATTTTTTTTCTTTTAAAAACTATAGAAATTGGGTATTACCGTAATTGTTTGGCCCACAGAAATAAAAAATTTGTCACAGTACTTTGGTGACTCTTTTAAAAATAAAAAACACTACTGTTTTGGCAGTTTTTTCACTTCCCTTTTAAAAAAAAAAAAAAAAAAAAAAAACGGTTTTTAAAACGATGCCCCCCCAAAAATGATCCCAAATAAAACGTCACTCATCCCGAAAAAAACAAGCCCCACACTGCTCTGTACACAAAAAAAATAAACAATTATGGCTCTCAGACTGCGGCTAGCAAACGTGTTTTCCTTTTTTGAATAAAAGTGTTTTTAATTTGAAAAAAAGGTAAAACATTGAAAAAAAAAATTTGGTATTGCTGTAACTTTTGACATGCGATAAAGCTCCATTCTTTATACTGCATGGTGACCCGCTGTAAAAAAAAAATAAAAACACTGCCAGGAAGTTTTTTTTTTCAAATGCCTAACGAAACCTTAAAAAAATGATCAAAGCATCTATAAACCCCCATGGAATAATAAAAACGTCCACATCCCGAAAAAAAACAAGCCCAAAATAGCTCTGTATATGGAAAAATGAAAAAAGTTATGGCTGTCAGAAAGGACAACTCCAAAAAAAGAGATAATAAAATAAGAAAACCGTCTCAGATAAAAAAGAAAAATTCCTAAAACAAAATCTTTAATAGATATGCATTAAAAAATTTAAACCTTTATAAATAAAAAAAGGCCTCACACATATAGCCACTTACAAATAGAAACTGTATATGTAAAAGTACCCGGTGATATCCGTACCTAAATAAAAAAAGCAAGGGGGGCAATGTCTAGCTAATCCAGAAAAAAAGACATTGTCCAAATACCTATTAGCGGGAGAAGTCCCCTATAAGAGGAGGAAAATGGGTAAAAAAAGGGTCAAAAACTCAGGGGTTTCTGAAGACCTTGTCACAGTAACTCCTTTGCCCCATTGGACCAGAAATTACAAAAAAAGAAAAAGCCATCGCTATCACTATACTAGTCCTATCCAGATAGGCACTCCCGCCCCGAAAAGGGCGACCCCACCTCTGGGCCCCTCACCCTAACTAAATATACAGTAACATCCTAAAGAACCAGACAAACCCCCGAGGGTTTTTCCCCAAATTATGGTTCTCGGGCGCCGAACATTGGGTTTTGGGTCTTTGTTTTTGCTATTGGCATGTGCAAGGACTTTACTCCTGTACATTGGGGAGAAAAGTGCATTGGATTGGCTGAGTAGTTTTTTTGGTTAATAGGGGTGGGTAAAAATGATATACTGTCTGGACTTACTTAGGGCCCATCATGCCATCACTTGGCCATCACATCTCTCATCACAGATGTAAAATTATTTTCCCCTTTAAACCATATCTTGGGAAACGCTCGGACTTAGTCTTTCTTTATGTAGTTACTGTAAATTTTATTAGTTAGGGTGGTCGCGGAAGGGGGTCGCCTTTTCGGGGCAGGGGCCTTTTTGGATACATAAGTATAGGTAGTGCTTTTCTATTATAGGGGTTATATACGGGTCCAAAAAGGGGGCAACGGAGTCACTGTGAAAAGGGTCTTAAAAACCGAGTTTTTGACCCTTTTTTTGCCCCAAATTTTCCCCCCTCTTATGGGACTCTCCCTGCTAATAGTTTTTGTACAATTCTTTTTTGCTGTGATTAGCAGACATTGTCCACTTGCTTTTGTTTTTAGGTACGAATACACCGGGTATTATACATATACAGTTGCATATTTGTATAGTGGCTATATTGTGGGCCATTTTTATAAAAAGGAAATTATTTTAATGCAATCTTTTAAAAATTTATTTTTTTTTGGAAATTTTTTTTGATCTGTAGGGTTTTTTCTATATTCCTTTATTATCTTTTTTTCTGTGATTTTGTTCTAATAATTGGGATATGGCTGGTTTCCTTCAGAACCTTTTAAAAGAGACCAATGAAGTGAAGCAAAAAAGTTTTTTCGGAAGTAATGTTTTCCCCGATAGACTATTGATATCAAAGTACATTTAAAAAATTTTTTGATAGCATTAAAGATAAATTAGATCCTGGGGGAATCAGTCTCTGGAACTTATTCAGGCCAACTTTGTCCCTAGAGGCTTGGGGGGAAATTTTAACCAGTTCCTAGGTTGTCTGCATTTTTAGCTAAAGGGGGAAAAAAGGGCTGCATGGAGCTCCAAAGTTTGATCATTTTATTATTTAAGGAAAAAAAACTCCATTTTAGAAATTTCAACCAAAAAACTGCGGGAAAAAAATTGAAAAAACACTAAAATTTTAAAAACCGACCCCGACTTTGGTGGGCGTGAACAAAACTTCAGGCAATATTGAAAAAATATCAAATTTGCTCGAAAAATAGAAACCACAAACAATATATAAAAGACCTACAAAAAATTCAAAGATAAAAAGGGCCTATTCCTTTTTGTATATGAACAAAAAAAAAGGAGGGCGAAAATATTTCTTCTTAAAATTTTATCTTCAGATACTTTATCCAGGGGGTACAAAAATCAAGGGAGGGAAGGCCAAAAAGGGGAAGGAAGTTGGAATACATCCACACGGGTTATTATGGTCTTCCACCCCCCCTCGGGTGCTCTTTTTTAGGGCAAGGGAATGTCCCTAAAAAGGGGGGAGACAAAAGAAATAAATACCCCCGTCAGATTATCAATCTTTCAAAATAGATACTTCCAAGTTGGAAATTTCGGGTTGGGCAAAAAGGTCCAATTTGTTCCACTGTTGGGTTTTTTCCTTTTGATTGGGTAAAGGATTTTCATCTTTTTTTTAAGTCTCAAGTGGCATAAATTCTTTAGAAATCGGGAGCCTTTAGAGGAAAGAGCTTTGGGGTGTTGATTTTTTTTCGGTTTTGCCTGACATTTGATTACTTGCGAGTTTATTGACAAATGGAGAGGGACATCACAGCGAACCTAAGAGTATACGTACCCCCAAATATACAAAGTCAGAGATTGACTGTTTTTTAAAAACTTTCACAGGACTTGGAGAAATTTAGTGTGGGTAATCTAAACATAAAACTTACTATTCCCAATTTAAGGCACTTAAAAACTGGGGAAAAAAGACAGCATTACGAAGCCATTGGATAAGGCGGGAAATTTGTATGTTGGATCATTTTAATATAATTTTGCATATGTACGATATTTTGAAAAGGGTCGCTCTGCTATTTTTTCCACATGTGACCACACCTTCCCTTCTGTAGGAGCAAAGAAATTTTTATACAGGCCCCCTTTACAGAGGTTGATCTCAGTTAAGAGAGTAAATTTATGATACCAAACATCCGTTATCCCTTGTTTTTTATGCCCCCACCTAAAAACTAAAGGTATGCTCAAATTAAAAGGACCCCAATAGTGTCAGGTGTGGATTCCTTTTCTCAGAAAGTCACATTTTATTGATAACATCCTGAAAGAATTGTGTATGCTTTTTCCATATTCTCAAGGACACTCCCGATTTGTTAAAAAGATTGGACGGACGAGAGTTAGGCAACTAAGCTCGCCCCCATTGAGTAGAGGCTTCTATAGCGCATCCGCATGATTGTGGGGTGGTGCTGTAAGAAATTTTCCTCTCTTTAGGGGGGATACATCTTGAGGCATAATCAACTTGTCCTACAGTGCTTTGTTTGTCCTTGAACACAAATTTTTTTTTTTTTTAATGGTAAGGATTTCCACCCTCAGGGGTACGCTATGGGGAGCCGTGTGCCCCTCGTATGCAAAAATTTAATCCCGGAGGTGGGGGGCTACCTTGTGTTTAGGCAATGACCTAACCCCCTTGGTAATATCCGTTTTGGGGTAGGGTTTTTGCCCATATCCAATTTTTTGGAAAAGGACGAAGAGGCGTTTTTATGACTTTGTGAAAGTCAATATTAATATGTTTGGCATGAAATTTCTTCAAATTGATACTGTGCCTTCCTTTTTTGATCTTTTTATCATTTAAGATAAATTGGCAATTTCCCTACAAAAACTTTCGGAAACCAACCCCACTAATAGTCTCCTTTGGGAGAGTTACCTCCTGACCCTTAAAAGGGGGAAACAAAGGGCAGTTTTTCCGAGTTCGGAGAAACTGTCCAGAAAGGAGACTATTGTTCCAACAAGGGGCCTTAAAAAACGGGTTTGTGGGTCGGGGTTTCCCCCAAAAAGTCATTGAGAGCATTTGTCCAATGACTTGAAAGTGATAATCGAGACGCCAATGGTGTGGACAGAACAGCAAGTTCCCCCCCAAATAAAAATGCGGGTCGTGGCAAACTTTACCAGGGCCACGAATTACGAGAGACTGATTTCTTTGATACTGGGGTATCTTAAAATCAGATCAGGATTTAAAAATGTCCTTCCGATTTTCCTGATAAAATTTAGGAAAGGAAATCATTGGGGGATAGACTGGGGCATATTTTATACCACCTAAAAAAACCAGGGGCCGGTTGGATCGAAACCCCTAGGACCTTTTTCCGGTTGGGGACAACTTTGGGATGTCCATTTATTGACACAAAAAATTTCACGGGTTTTAAATCAGATCGACATTTGTGAAAAGAGATTTTTCCAACTGTAAGAGTGAGGGTCATATTTTTAAGCAGTTGTAATGCCTGTTAGGTAGTTGGAAATCAAAAGAACAATTTTGAAGACGAGTTGGCGAGCATTAGGGGGGCATTGGGTAAAAGATACCCATAGCTCGACATGTATTTTAATTCATAATAATGATCCAAACACCTGAATTTTCGTCATTGGGTCGAGGGGAAAAACCTGAAGGGGGGGATTGGGATAAAGATCTTAAAAAAAAAAACCGGTGGTTTTCAGATTACTACTACACCCCCTGAGGTTTAATGAAAACCGCAATTTGGGGGTTTTTTTATAATATTTTTTCATAATTTCAGGGGTTTTTTTTGTTTTTTTGGCCTTTTCTTGGATTTTTGTTGATAGGGTAATCAGTTGAGAATAACATACCATGTTTGGGTATAGTCTCTTATTTTCAATAGCAGAGTATTAATTTTCATATCTTTTTTTGTTATGCCCACATTTATTTTACTTTGCCCGAACTGGTAGTTTTTTATCCAAGGATTTTTTAACATAATTTTTTTTACTCATATTGAGTCTTTAGAAACCTCCTGTTACTTTGGGACCATTATGCATTGTGTCCCAAAGTATTATCTGTATAGTTGGGGCGCCCGAGGCGCCTTGTCTATGGGGCGCTGTGCACTGTTTGCTAGTTTCGGGGGGGGGGGCCCCCCGGGCGCGTGCGCATTTGACTCGTTTCGCCCGTCTAGTTTCCATTTGGGGCGCACTGCTGAATGAATTACTTTTGTTTGCCACTTCCTTTTTCCTTCCGGTTTGTCCCCTTTCCCCGGTTTGTCGGAAACAGGAGGGGACGGAAAAGTGGGTTTGGGGGTCTTTGTTTTGCTTTGGCATGGCAAGGGCTTTACTCCTGTATCTTGGTGAGTAAAATGGGATTGGATTTGGGGAGTAGTTTATTTGGGTTTAAAAGGGGGGGGTATATAAGGATATACTGTCGGACTTACTTATGGCCCCATCATGCCATCACTTGGACCATCTCATCTTCCCTCACAGATGTATAATTATTATCCCCTGAGAAACCCTATCTTGGGGGGAAAAACCCTCGGGGCTTTTGTCGTGTTCTTTAGTATGTTACTGTAAATTTATTAGGGTGAGTCCCCAGAGGGGGGTCGCCCTTTTTCGGGGGGAGTGCCTATCTTTGGGTAGGACTAGTATATGATGGATAGTGCTTTTTTTATTATATGGTTTTTTACTGGGGCCAATGGGGGGAACGGAGTCCCACTTGACAAGGTCTTCAGAAACCTGATTTTTTACCACATTTTTGCCCCATTTTCCTCCCTCTTATAGGGACTTCTCCCCGCTAAAGGTATTTGGTAAAATGTCTTTTTTTCTGTATTTGTAGACTTGTCCACTTGCTTTTTTATTTAGGTACTGATATACCGGGTACTTTATACTAACAGTTGAATTTTGTATAGTGGCTATATTGTGAGGCCATTTTTTATATAAAGGGTAATTATTTAAAGCATACTATTAAAGATTTTTGTTTTGGGGAAATTTTTTTTTTTGCTTTGAGACTGTCAAAAGGACAACACAGAAACACAATTTTTTATAGACCTATTTCTATTGTGTAAAAGTAATAAAACATAAAAAAACTATATAAAATTAATATCATTGCAATTGTACTGACCCCCATAGAAAAGTTATCCTGTCATTTATCCTATACAGCGAGCACTGTAAAAATGAAACTGCACTTTTTTTCCCCCCATTTCATGGCCCAATGCTAAAAAACTGCGAAACACCTGTGCGTCCAAAATGCACAATATACCCCTAGATCCCTGAGGGGTGTTGAATAAAAAATGGGGTGGGCTTCGGGAAAGGTTTTTACCTCTCTATAATTTGGGGGGTTTCAAAAGGGGACATAGCACCACCAAAATCTGCGTTCCAAAAGCCAAATAACCTCTTTCCTTTTACACCTGCCATGCGGCCCAAAAAGCGGTTTACACCCCCAGTAAAGGGTATTGCTGAATGTGGAAGAAATTGTTAAAAAAATTTTTGGGGTGCTTTTTTCCAGGATTGGTTGTGAAAGTTAAACATTTCCAGCTAAAATTGCAGATTGTTGAAAAAAAAAAAATTTCATTTTCACAGCCTAATGCTAAAAAAAATTGTGAAACACCTATGAGGTCGATATACTCACTACACGCCTCACTACACCTTAGGGTGTCCGCAAACCTGAAATGGCACATAAGTAAAATCATAATGAAAATAAGACCCCAGAGTCCGGTAGGTGCTCCTCCTCTTCTGAGGCCTGTGGTTGAGCCAAATAGCGCACTAGGGCCACATATGAGATATCTCTGAAAACAGCAGAATCTGGGGAATCAATGTTAAGTTGCATTTCCCTGATCACATCTACTGTGTTCTTGTGAATAATGGATACAATTGAAAATCTGCAAAAAGAGTGAAATTTTGAATTTGCATCTACACTTTGCTTTAATTCCTGTGAAACACCTAATGGGTTAAACTACATACATACATATCTAACATACAGGTCAATCAAAGTGATGTTAGATCTGGACTGGTCCCTAAAAAAATGTATATTGCAAATTTTCAAGAAAATTTGAAAATTACTACTAAATTTCTAAGCCCCCTAAAGTCATAAAAAAACCTTAACAAATAATGCCAACCTACAGTTGACATGGTAGATGCTAGTGATAACCTATTTTTAGTGGATTAACTATCTGTCTTGCAGATATTTTTGAAGAAAAATTGCAGAGATTTTTGAAGTTTGACAATGGTAAATTTTTCATATTTTTCACGATACTTAAACTGGACCAAAATTTATTTTAGCTTAAAACGCAATGTGTCACGAGAAAACAATCTCTGAATCATATGGATAGGTTAAAGTGTCAAAAAGTTATTCTCACATAAAGTGACACATGCCAGATTTCAGAGAGGCCAAAACTGGCTTCGGTGGTAAGCAGTTAATCAAAAATTTTAATTCAATTCAAGAGAAGAGGGACAATCCAGTTTATAAGTGCACATGTCACAAACCTGCATCTATGATGCTGAGCTGTATATAGAGGTATGCTCCCATCCAAACAACATCTCTTTCAGGGAAGGTCTTGTATGTTTTAGACAATGCTAATTCACATGTATCCATTACAACAGTGTGGCTTCACAGAAAAAGAGCCTGGGTTCTGAACTGACCTGTCTGCAGTCTAGACCCTTCACCAATAGAAAACATTTATCCCATTATGAACAAAGAAATCCAGCAGAGAAGACTATTGAGCAGCTGGAATCCCAATGGGAAAGCATTCCTCTCCCAACACTCCACAATTAGTTTCCTCAATTCCCAGATGTCTACAGACTGTTATAAAGCAAAAAGGGAAAGCTACACAATGTTAGACATAGCCTCGTCCCAACTTTTTTGAGATATGTTACTGCCATCAATTTCTAAATGAGTTCCTTTTTCAAATGAAATGGAAAAATGTCACACTTTATACTTCTGATATGTGTTCTTTGTGAATAAAATACAGCTACAAGAGATTTCCAAATCATTGCTTTCTTGTTTTCCTTACATTTTACCCTCTGTCCAAACTCTTTTGGAATTGGGGTTGCAGTACTGGGGCCCCTGGAGCCATTTTGTTTTGGGTGAGGAATCTTTCTCTGTATAGATTTCGAATTTGTTATTTCAGGAGGAATAACACACACACTAGGGCTATTTAAACAATAGACGTTTCTTTACTTCATATTTTATATCAGGTGCATAACATAGTTCAATGGACTGAAAAGAAAGCCCTTAAGGAATTATCTCAAAATAATGACATCATCATCAAAAAAGCGGACAAAGAGGGGGCAACTGTTATCATGGACAAAAACTTCTATGTTGATAAAGCTAATAATCATTTACAAGACGACAAGGTGTTTCAGAGATTGTCACATGATCCTACAACTGAAATTAAAAAAGAAATTGATTCTATCTTAGAGGAAGCATTAACATCTAATATCATAGATTTAAATGTAAAAAATTTACTGACGGTGTTTCATCCTCGTACCCCAATTATATACTTTGTACCGTAAATACATAAAGATGTCCAATTACCACCATGCAGACCTATTGTATCTGGCATGGGCTCTGTTCTTGAGCCACTGGCAGTATACATTGTGGGGTGCTGACAAAGGTACAGAAAAAATGAAACATCGTGTTTAACTGACACTACCCAGTTCCTCAATAAAATCCAAACTGTAGATTGCAGGGACGTTACATTTATGTGCACCCTGGACATCAAGTCCCTATACACAAATGTACCATACGATCTAGGCACTCAAGCTGTGAGAGAAGCCTTGATGGAAGATGCCACATTGACCAACAACCATATTACTTTTTTGATGACGCTAATGGACAAGTGCTTCTGAAGAATTATTTTAGATTTGGCAATGATTTTTTTATTCGAATTCAAGGCTCGTCGATGGGGTCATCTGCAGCTCCCAGCATAGCCAATTTGTTCATGATTATGTTTGAAAGAAATTATGTTCATCAGATACATTTTTCCAAATATATAAAACTCTGTTTGCGCTATGTCGATGACGTCATCTTGTTATGGACTGGGTCTGAATTACTTCTAGACCAGTTCTTCAGTCATCTAAATTCGTGTCATCCATTACTTGAATTTACTATCAATAAACAAACCACTGAGATAGAATATCTGGACGTAAAAATTATTAAAGATCCTGCCAGTAATATGTTTCAAACTACACTTTATTCCAAACCTACCTATAACCTATAACATTTTACATAGATCGAGCTAACATGCTCCACAAATGTTTTATGGCATCCCGAAAAGCCAATTGATAAGAACTCGTCGAATCTGCTCTAACATAGATAGTTATGATCAAAAAATTCAGGAATTGATAGATATATTTGTCAAACGTGGGTATAATAGATCTAAACTCATACAACTGGGCTTGGAGATAAGAACTAGAGATAGAGAAGAATTTTTACAACGAAAAACTATTCAAAAACAGAACCCAAGGTTTAGTTTTAGATCAAATTATGATAAACATTCAAATATGGTAAAAAATGCGAATAATCGCCACTAGGGATTTAGTGATTTAGGGATAAACCGCGATTTATTTTTAAACGCGGAAAATCCTTAGGTGACAACCTCGTTCATTCAGATATACGTCCTCCACAAGTTACAAAACAACAATTTTTACGGACAAGACGAAGTGGCACTTACCCTTGCCTGTCATGTACTAATTGCTCTGCCATCATTAAAGGTTCTACCATCCAACATCAACATCAAGGATATAATATACCTATTAAAGGTTTCTTCAGCTGCACTAGCAGCAATGTAATATATATGTTAAGATGCCCATGTAGTAAATATTACATAGGTCAGACCAGCCACCCAATTAAAATAAGAATAGGGGAACATAAATCTGCCATACGTAGTTTCAAAAACAATAAGGATGTGAAAGAAAAAGATATATCTGGGAAATTTGGAGAAACGACGGGGGCAAACCATTTTGATGAACAACATCACAGAGTTTGTGACCTACGCTGGTGCGTCCTGGAACAAATTCAGATTAGAGATCCCAATCAGAATAAAATAAAATTGCTGCAAAGAGAAGCCTATTGGATCTCGACAATGGACACCATAGCACCAAAGGGGTTGAACGAATCTTTTAGTCTACGTTGTTACTTATAAATAGCTATTTTTGTACTCACCATTGATTGCTTCCCCTGCTCCTTTCCCCTTTCTACCTTTCATGCTTTGTTTTTAATATGTATATGTTTTTCTATTGTTTTAATTTAAAAAAATGAAGTTTTAGTTTCATTAAACTTAAGAAGATCATACACACCTGTGCGACTTCACAAAGGTATAAAGTGGGAGACGTGCTTCTACAGCACATGCTTGAGAAAGGAAGGAAATTATTCCGAAACGTCGCGTCGCTGTTTTGCAGCACGTAGCTGCACTCCACTACTATCAGCTATCAGCTTTCCATGACTACATCTAGACATAACCCTCTGAAATGAGTGGACTAAATATCAGCTAAGTACTGCCACATTACTATTGTGTTCACATTGCCTAAGGTGTTCGTCTATTGAACTATGTTATGCACCTGATATAAAATATGAAGTAAAGAAACGTCTATTGTTTAAATAGCCCTAGTGTGTGTTTGTTGTAGCTAGTGGGGAGTCTATGCAAGGAACTCCTGACGGGCTAAGTCACAAAGTGTGCAGTTGAAATCATACGGCATTTATGCATTGTTAAATTTCAGGAGGAATGCCTTAATCTTAGCCTGCAGCCTTTTAATCAGTTCCATGCTTCAATGCAAAGTGTGAATAGGGCGATTTCATGTGCTCTCCTAACTAACCAGGCAGTAGTTTGTGTAAAACAAACAAATTACCAGTAAAGTAGATGCACATTGTAGATCATTAACAATATATACCACCAAGCAGTGGTAATTTAAGTCTCAAATACATTTTGGTCAAAACCTGATGAAAATGTTTTGGGAGAGAGAGGGATGCTGTGGAGCTATTCTTACATTTTTGTAAGCAAAGATCTGGGTTTCTGAAACCCATACTGCAACTACCCTGTTTACCACTTGATGGCACCATTTCTCTTTTAGTGCTTGTCTGCAGTCTCTTCTCCATGAGTTTTTTTTTTCTGCAGTGTCGGATAATTTAGTTCAAGCAAGGCTCACATTGCCGTTAAAGATTAATAGCAATGCAAATGTATGTATAACCTCTTGAGATGCTGACCTTTCACCCCAATTAGTCCATGCATTGATCCAGTGGGTAAAAAAAATATATATCTGTGGGGCTTAAACGTGTCATTGGACATAACTATTGTGTTGTTGTACAACAATGAAGAATATCTACAGCAAAATAGTACTGGGAAGAAAGCCCTGTGCATGATGCAGAATGGTTACTGTCCTCATTTTTTTTTTTTTTTTTTACAACGGCTGGATGAATTATTTCTAACCTTTTCCAAATATCTCTACAATTAGGAGACGCGTGGAATTACTCTGTTCTTTAGAAACATAAGAAGTGCCTTCAGAAAATGCTCACATGATTGTGTTATTTTAGATGTGATTTATTCATGAGAAATTTCTTGGAATGATTCCATTGATCAATACAAAAAGATGTGCGTCTTTCTAAAGGCTGGCAGAATGCAATTATGTTTTGAACTGGAGCCAATTTTTATCTTGGGAAAAAAAATCCTGTGTTTGCCTGGGAAAACCGTTAAAGAAGCTCATAAATGATTAGTATGCAGTTCTCATTAAAGCATTGGAGGTTTTTTTTTCCTACCCTGTGCTTCTTTGCATATTGCTTACCCATCTGACTCTCATTAGAAAACCATCACGTGCGGTCTCAAATACATTCCTGTTTCCTTTCTTCACAACCTCCCATTGTTAATGTCAAAGATGCTTCTAGCAACCTTTCAATGTCACCATTAGTTCAGCAGTCATCTCTCTTTTTCTACAACAGAAAGGTATATTAAAACGTTTATTGTACACCCATGTCACTGCCTGTTCTGCTGAATGGTGAATTTTATCCTTTTTGAAATCAAGATGCCTGCCGTGATATATATATATATATATATAGATATATATATATATATATAATATATATATATAATATATATATAATATATATATATATATATATATATATATTCTTTTAAAAGGTAAAGTCCACCTTAATCATAATGTTATGATAAAATGACAATCTGTTTAATTGTGTCTGATTTGTTTTTACAGTCATAGGAACTTGTGGAGATTAATATATTAATATGGTTAATAGTGTGTGTGTGTATATATATATATATATATATATATATATATATATATATATATAATATATATATATAATAATATTTATTTATTCTTTCTATAGATGTATGTTGATATGATGACTTTTATTGTGGACTGTAATTACTTCTGTGTGATGCATTATGTTTTTTCAGCACGCTCATAAAAATGTTGGCTCTCCATGAATTTTCAAGAAATTGTCCAGAAAAATAAACAATCACGTTGGAAACCCATATCTTCTGCAGCTTCCCGATTATGACATTTTCTTTCTCCTGTACTCTCAGCAATTACAGCATATTTACAAAACTGTCAGTGCATGTGTCTAAGGGTATACATTGACATTCTACATTTGGTTGATAAAGACCACTGCATTGCACTCACAGTAATTATTTCTTCTCTAGGTCTAAGGTCAATAATTATGATGAAGATGTTTCTCTGACACAAAATATTTTGTTATTAAATAATAATCTGCATCCATAGACAACATCATAATGAGAAGGATTGGAAGGTGGGGATTCTTTCTCTATGATTTACTGCAAGGGAAGCTTGAAGAGGAATGTTGAAAGATTCTCTAAGTAACCTGGTGACAGACAATGCCTGAAACACAGTGATTGCACAAAAGCTTTCAGTACATTTCAGCTTTTATTGATGGCTAATGGTATGCCTTAGAGTAAATTCATATGTTGTACATTACACACTATAAAGCCACACATTAAGAACTCTTAGAAGATGCAAGTTAATATATTTTTCTAGCCCTGTTCTCATGCAGAGGAAATAAATCTGTATCGATTTTAATGTAAGAGGTGAGATCCAGGGGTGTCACGAGAAAAAGCTTGGCCTCTAACGTGTTTGAATAGGCTTTCATTTCCTCCCAAACATGAACATTTACTAGCTCCATGTAAAGCTAAGGCAGGGATACACTGCCTCACTGAGTTGCATAAAAAAATCATATAGGTCAGGAAGCATGCCCTTAAAGGGAACCTGTCACATAGGTTGAGGACCCCTTGCTGAGGGCAGCACAAGCTAGTATCAGACCTGCTGTTCCCAGCGCTGTGTCCCTTATTCTGTAAGATGAAGCTGTTTTTAGAGCACCATTTACCCATCAAATACTTTAAATAATAACTAAACAACTAGATTAAAGTTCAAACACAAGAACAAGACTAGTTAAAGTCCTGCGCTGGAGGGTCTTGATAATTAAGGAGTCTGAAGTCCAATAATTGGGGTTCCTAAATTATTAGATCTCAGACCAGTCACCTTAGATCAGACCCAATAAGTATAAGTCCTTAAATCAGACCCATTTAAGGTGGCACCCCATTGTAGGGGGTGGGACCCCCCCTCTATAAACAGTGGTCTTAAGTTTATTTAATATCTTGGTATCAAGTAGAAGGGTTAACATACCTAGCACTTTTATTGATGCATGTAGGTGCATATGAGATTGGAAAAGATGTCTGGCACCTGAAGCAATCTGAGTGTGGATAGGGGGGCAAGGGCTGCAGGCGTTACCACGTTTTAAGGAGAGTCTGCCATGTGCTAAGGGTTGGTTCTGTTCAGTTAAGTTGAGATGAGTTGTATTCACCTGTGATAACAGTGGAAGGTCACTGGTCCACAAGCTGGCTGTGGACCAAGAGGCAGGCTCTAGTCTAACTCCTCATATGGAACAGGAAGTAATCATTGAGGAAAGAAGAGAACAGAGAGGAACAGAGACAGGCAGAAGGGAGAGAGAGATTCAGCACAGTGAGGGAAGAGCGATAGAATGTGGAACTGTTCAAAAGAAAAAAGCGATAGAGATTGAGGATAGTGAGCCACTTAGCTGGCCCCAGGGATTCAAAAGAGCATGGAGCCCCTGTGTGGAATTGCTGCCCTGGAGATGGAGTCTATGGAGGAAAAGATCAGTGAGGTCCAGAGAGTTGAGTGAGGAGCAGACCTGCCTAGATTTTCTCAATACAGGTTTTGAATAGAGCAAATAGCCCTTTAAGTGTGATCGCTGACCCGGAGACTGGAGTCTAGTGGGAGGATGCTACTGGGTTTAAAGTGTGTCGGAATTGCCCAGCGAGTGCAATTTTCGTTTGTGAAATTACACTTGATATAGTGAAGATTGTTTACCTTGTCTTCAACATGCTTATTAAGTTGTGGTGCCATAGTATAAGCGCGATTCTTCCCATGCTCGTGACTGTCTAAATATGGCTGATTTCCATGGCGGGTGCAACATACCTTCTTCGGCATTTACTTCACTGGGCTGGCTTTTATAGCTCACACTTTTACGCTTGTAATCATTGCGATATTTTAGTGCTGGTTTTTAATGTACCTTTAGTTTCTACGGGGTAGCTTGGCTGTTCGGGTGATGGATTATGATTATTTGTTTAAAATCCTTTCATCATTACTAATCTTATTTTGCGTCTTTGGGCGTGCTATGTCTAGGGATAGCGCGTACTTCGTATGTTTGAAGTGGGTCATACGGTGGTGACCTGCTGTGTTGTTGCCCGCATACATCCACACCTACTAAGCTCCAGAATTTTACCTATCACACATGTGTTAGTTTCAATTCCATCCAACTCAGTCAGCAGCTTTATCTTCTTTCGAAGGGGCCAATTTATATTATTTGCAGCCGGTAGAAAATGCCTTTTTCTTTTCTTTTCAGTTAGGTCTCTAAATGTTTCTGACAAGCAGAGAAGAACATCTTCAATTGGGAGGACATAGCTTGTAATGGGGATGGAAACTAACACAGTAAGAGACAAATAGGAGTGTTCATGGAAAAAGAGAGAGTTTGACCATACAGCTCTGAGCTCTCCTGCTCTCAATGTCACTATTTGTAAGCTGCAAACTCTTCCTTTTGGAGCATTATAGAGGGTTGGGTTCTCCCTCTAAAAAGACAGGCAATGTGGGGCATTTAGAAAGCGTCTCCTATAGTGGAGGTAAAGTGATGACACAGAATGATCTTCCTCTATCAACTATAATGTGTAGAGGGGTCCCCCCCACCCCCACCCCACCCACCACACCCCACCCCACGCCCCCCCCCCCCCCCCCCGAGAGCAGGGGACAAGAGGAAGACAGCACATACTTCCTTACTTGCCAGCCTGAAGAACATCTAGCAGAGCAAAAATAGAACTAAAGAATGAAGGGGCAGGGTTTCTGGTTCCACGGGAATTTTAGTGAGATTTAGCGTATGTTGTGTATACATGAGGTTGGCATTGTGTATATGATTTTGTCAGATTCTTCATCTTTTTTAAACCTTATTGGTGGGTAGTCAACCTTTTATTATAAGGACTTACAAAAATCAAAATAGTTTCTCAGACCCCAATTTAATTACCTGTCTCTCAGGTCACTACGTTGTACTGTGTCTTGTATAGGCTGCAAAAAAGGTCAGTCAGTAATCCTGGCCAGACTTTTTTGCCAGAAGTGTTGACTCCAGAGGAGCAAATAATCCCCCATGGAGGTTGAAGCCAATTTGTCTCTATTTAGTGAAAAAAATTCCTTCCCGAATCCAATAAGGCTATCAGAAAATTAATTCTGGCATCAACGAACCTTCTCCCAGAATCCTAGTTCACTATAACATGTTATTCTTATTATAGAGATGGGCGAATTATCAAAAAATTCGCGATTTGCCGACTTAGCTCGAATTTTCCGACCAAAAATAGGTTTCAGTCCCGAAATTATTCGGGACGAACAATCGCGTTAATAAAAACCTGTTTTTCAGGTGCTGCTCAAGGAGCCTTTAGGGTGCTGTAGAACGTTGAGCCATGCTTAACTTATGCAAGAGGGAGTTGGTTTTGGTCTCATCAATGCTGTGTTTTAGTATGACACACGCACTTTGGACTGCCGCCGCTCTTAGTATCGCTTCACTATAAAATTCCCCCTGGGCACTTAACGAGTGGCAAAAAAAAAAACCCAAAAAACTTGCAAGAACGGGAATGCACGCCCTGATAAAAGTCATCGGCAGCGCCTGTTGGAAAAAAACAACGCTGACCGTGCTAACGGTGGCCAAAACAGTGACCACCGCAGCTGTGGATGGTGACCGAAGCGGCTACGCCACCAGCTGCAAGAGGTCAAGAGAGTGGCACAATGAACATCTGGACGGTGTCTAAAAAAGGAGTAGGCCACAGAGTGCACCAATGGACAGACGTGTGGAGGTCTCGGCAAGGAGCAAACAGCAGCAGAAACTGAGGTCAGACAGTGGACAATGGACATTCGGGAGGTGGGAGAAAACATAAAACAGGAGTAGGCCCACATGACACAGTAGTGGAGGGCACCACGCAAACAGCATGAGAGTTCAGACAGTGGCACAAAATGACCACAGTGTGGAGGGCCACGGCCAGGAGACACCTGCCAAGCAGCATGAAGGCATGAAAGTGGCAACAATGCACATCTGAGACAGGTGGCAAAAACAGGAGTAGGCCACACGCGTGGCACAATGTCCAGTTTGGAGATGAGTCATCAACAAGCAGCGCATGAGGTAAGGCAGTCGGCCACAATGACATCTTGGAGGTGGCAAAAAACAGGCGCTAGGCCACAGGTGAGCACAATGACAGAGCTGTGGAGGTGGCCACAAACAGGGATGTATGCCACAGAGTGGACACAATGACAGAGTTTAGAGATCCATGGCAGGAGCACACAGCAGCGATGAGGTCAGATAGTGCACAATGACATTCTGGAGGTGGCAAAAACAGGAGCTAGGCCACAGAGTGGCAACCAACTGAAAGTGTAGCTGAGGTGTACGGGGCAGGAGCCAGTAGCTGCAGCATGAGGCTCAGACAAGTGGCACAATGACCATCTGTGGTCGCTAAAAAACAGAAGTAGGCCACAGGAGTGGCCAAATCCGACACGTTTGGAGAGGACGTCCATCACGCAGCAGATGAGGTCAGGCAGTGGACACACATGAATTCTGCGAGGTGGCAAAATAAACAGGAGTTAGGCCAAAGGGGGCACAAATGACAGCAGTGTGAAGTGGCTCACAACAGCAGTAGCCCCAGAGTGCACAAATACGACAGAGTTTGGGAGGTCACGTAGGAGCAATAAGCACGCAGCATGATGGTCAGATCAGTGACATATTGGACATTCTGGAGGTCGTCAAAAAAAAACAGGAGTAGGCCACTAGAGTGGCACAATGGAACAGTGTGGAGAATGCTATCAGTACATACACTATAACTGCAGCAAGAATAGGAGGTCAGACGTGGCACAAACCTGACACGGTGTGGAGGTGACACCCGCACGTCAACTCACCAAAACCCTTACACTGCCCAGCACAACAACAGCAGCAGCAGCACTCGTGGTCATCAGCCCAGTGGCACAATGACACGAGTGTAGGAGGTTGATGTCGGCAATACCAGTCATGTGTAAAGATGGTTGGGTGGCAGTTGGGAGAGGGAAATACTCTGTCAGCAGATGTGTGGCAAGCAGAGAAGGTTATTTGAATACTGTCCATTTCTCAAAAGTTTTTTGGTGAGGACGTCTTGGCTGATGTAAATCTGATGCCTCCGGCAGGGTGTGTGGAAATCCTGGCCGATCCAACGCTGCAATTCATCTAGACAAAGGTCAAGTAGTTCCACATTTACGTGGTTAAGCGGGTTCTACCTTGGTAAACCGAATGGACCCGCCGCACCCCTGAACACCCGCTCTGAATGCAACATACTGCCGGGCAGACGACCAGACTTCTTCCACTCGCAAACTCGGCACAGTTGCAGGCCAACACATCCCAGTTCTGGCCTGACCCAGATAGTATAGCTGATCTTTAACTCGGAGGGTGGCAGAGTGCTGCCAAGTAGTTTTCATAAATCCACTTGTAGGCTGTTGTATTCCTTTATACACTCAACATGTAGCACTTTTATCAATTTAATAAACATATTTAAACTTACATACATGTTGCAAAATATTTGACAGCATGAAGCTGAATCAAAACAACTGTGATGTCGTCAGCAGTTGCAACTTAATTAGTGATTGTCCCTAAGCTTTTCACCATCATAAAGCTGAACAGCACCAATTAGTTAATTCTCACATGACAAGCGCCATATACAGGGGGAGCACCTAACACGCCCAGACGTGACGTTTCGGAGGAGGGACCTCCTTACTCATGCAGCAGGACCGGGTCCAAGTGCGGTTATGACAGAACTTGGGTGCGGTTATTCACGCGGTACCATATACTAGGTACTCGCCTGTATGTGTTGATTTCGGGATGTCTGTTTCAGTTAATGGTGGTTACTAACATTAATCTATTTATTCTACTTGATCTGAGGACTTCTGTCATTGCATATTTCATGTCACTTTGGGGGGTCTGTCATTTATTAGATATAATCCAGTACGCCTAACGTTATTGGAGTATGGATTGTCCTCAGTTCCTCTGATTACACTATAGTCGATATCCCATTCCAATAAACCTCACCCCAAATTTTAGCTCACTAACTTGTTGACGTGCTCAAAGAAGTGCCGCGCCACAGACATCTCTCCATATTGTGTGTTGCTAGTCATCTGGCCGATTTATATTGGTCCTGCACAAATTTATCCTTGTACGTTAGATATTGAAGAGCGATGTCATTATCATGCACTGTATCTATAATCCGTCGTCTAGTACTGCCCCGATGTAGACTTTGCAATACATGGAAATTTTAGAATGTAATATAACATTCTTGCTTGCACAAGTTAAACGAAGCCCCACGTATCGCTACTATGAGTAGATCGATGGCCCCCGGAATTTCTATAAAAAACTGCGGGGCTCGGTCACTTCTGACCGAATTTTCCCGAGACCATAATTCGTTTCGGGGTCCGAATTATACATTCGGCACGAATCACGTTAAAAGAAAAACAGCTATTTCCAGGCTGCCCCAGACTGCAGGGCTGCTGTAGAACGCTTGTGCCATGTCTTAAATATGCGAAAGGGAGCTTGGTTTGCGCTCTTCATTACAATTGTTGTGTTTTAAGTATGACACGAACATGACTCCGCCGCTATTAGATTCAGCTTCACTATAAAAATATTGCCCTGGGCACTAACGACAGAGGCAACAAAATGACCAAAACAACTCAAGCGGGATTGTAGCCTGATTAAAGTCATGTAGACGGAAAGCTGGAAAAAAAAAACAAGCTGTAGTGACTCAGCGGTGGCAAACATTAGTGATAGACGTGTGGAGGGGGACTGGCGGCAGCGCCCACCAGCGCATGAGGTCAGCAAGTGGCACAATGGGAACATTCTGGAGAGCGGCAAACAGTATTAGGCACAAAAGAGTGCACAATCACACAGTGTGGAGGCTCATAAGGCAGCGCAGCATGTGGTCAGGAAGAATGGACACAATGACATTCTGGACGGCGGCTCAAACACAGTATTTAGGCCACAGAGTGGCACCAATCAACACAGTGTGAGAAGTCACGGCCCCCGGACGCAGTTTATGAGGTCTGACAAGTGGCACAATGGCATTCTGGAGGTGGCAAAAACAGTTTAGGCACACAGAAGTGGCACAATCACTCCAGTGTGGTAAGGTCACGGCCGGCAGCAGTATGAGCGTCAGGCCAGTGGCACAATGACCAATTATGGTGGCGGCACCAAAACAGTAATTTAGGCCACAGAGTGGCACAATGATACCAGTGTGCCGAGGTCACGGCGGGCAGTGTATGAGGTCATGACAGTGGGCACCAATGACATTATCGGAAGGCGGAACAAACAGTATTTAGGGCACAGAGTGGCCACAACTCACACAGTGTGGACGGTCACAACGGCGGCAGCCAGATCGAGGTCAGACAGTGGCACCAATGAATTATGGAGGCCGCGAAAATACAGTATTTAGGGCAAAGAGTGGCAACAATCTTCACACAGAGTGCGAGGTCACCCCGGCCCACCGGCTGCCATATGGAGGTCAGAACCAGTCGGCACAATGGCATTCTGGACGGTGGCCACAAACAGGTATTAGGCCACCGAGTGGCACTATCACACAGTGTGGAAGAGGTTACGGGAGCGGTCCAGGCCGGCGCAGTATGGTGGTCAGGACAGCTGGCTCAAATGACATATTATGGAGGCCCGGAATAAACAAACAGCTATTAAGCCACAGAGTGGCCCAATCACACAGTGTGGAGGTCACCGGCAGGCTGCAGTACTGGAGGTCAGGGGCCAGTGGCTCAATGACATTAATGGAGGCGGCAAAACAGTATTAGGCCAAACTGAGTGCCACAATGATACCGTGTGGAGGTCACCGGACACAGCAGCTGTTGCAGTGTCAGACAGAGGCTAATGACATTCATGGAGCGCGGGATAAACAGTATTAGGGCACAGAGTGGCCACAATCACACGTGTGGAAGGTCACAGGCACGGCAGCAGTATGAGGTCTAAGACAGTGGGCAACAATGGCATTCTGGGGTGGCCAAAACAAGTATCAATTTTAGGGGGGGGGGAGGACCACAGAGTGGAACAAATCACACAGTAGTGGATAGGGTCACGGCGGCAGCAGTTAATTGAGGTCAGGCACGTGGCACAATGACAATTATGGAGGCGGGGATCATCACAGTAATTAGCCCACACGAGTGGCACAATCACACACCGTGTGGATTGGTCACCGGCGCGCAGCTCAGTATAGAGGTCCAGGCACGTAGGCACAAGGAATATTTTGGGCAGCGGCCCCAAAAACATTGTTTTATGGCAACAGCAAGTGGAACAATGATACACGTGTGGAGGGTACGCCTAAAGACTGGCAAGTATGCAGGTCAGACAGTGGCAACAACTGACTTTATGGTGGTGGAAAAACAGTATATAGGGCACAGAGTGGCACAATCACACAGTGCGACGGTCACAGCGCAGCAGTCATCCGACGGTCTAGGCAAGTGGCACAATGACAAATTTGGAGTGGCCAAAAAAAGGAGTAGGACAAAGAGTGGTCAATGACACAGTGTGGAGGGCACCCGGCAGGCGCAATGCAGCAGCATAAGGTCGACAGTGGCACCAATGACACAGGGAGGAGGGCACATCCGGCAGCAGCTCACACGGCAGCAGCATGACGAGTCAGACGGTGGCACTTGACAATAATGGAGTGGCAAAACAGGAGTAGGCCACAGTGTGGAGGGCACCGGCAGCAAGCCACCAAACGGACAGCATGCATCGGGTCAGACAGTGGCACAATGACACAGTGTGCGACCGGGAAGAAAGGCAGGCTCACAAGCAGCAGCATGAGGTCAGAGAGTGGCACAATCAGGACATTCGCAGGTGGCCAAACCGTCCAGGCCCGCAGACGTGGCACAATGACCAACAGTGGGGATGGTCTCCCACAGGCAACAGCAAACAGCAGCAGCAGCCAATGAGCACATTAGAGTGGCACATGACAGCAGTGTTGAGGTGGGTTGGCAATTTACCTAGTCCTGTAAAGACGGTGGTAGGGCCAGTTGGAGAAACTATCAGCAGATGTGTGGCATCAGAGAGGGCTGGCAAGGCATCAGAATAGTGGCACTGAGGCAGGTAGTTTGAATCCCAGACTGACGCCTAAACGGCTTTGGTGTGTGGAAATTCCTGGCCGATGCCACAGCCTGAGTCATCTTGAAATGGTCAGTCGTTCTAACATTTCCCGTGGACAAAGCGGGTTCTCCTTGGGGTAACGATGGCCCGCCGGCAGATGAACAACCGCTCTGAGTGTCCCCACTATCTGGCAGGGCAGGCCAGCTTCTCCCACAGCAAAATCGGCTAGTTGCCGGCCCACATCCAGTTTGGGCCCTGCCCAGTAGGTCCAGCGGATCTTCTACACTGGGGTGGCAGAGTGCCTTGTCCAAGTAGGCCCAAACCGGTTGCGTTCTGGGCATGCTCCAGGTCCTGCTGCTGCTGCTGCTGGATGACTGCCCTCTCTCACTAGAGCGCGGCGTGAAGGAAGCTGCTCCTTAGTGACTCCGACTCTACGGTTCACTGATGATGGGGTACGGCTCCTACCCCCACACATCTCCCACAAGCACCAGCCGCGGGCAGTAGTACCGTGAGCGTTGAGGAACCCCCCGGTTCAGACATGTCAGAGGAGGGACGTACAGCACATAAGGCAAGCGGCCCAACTGATTACGGTGGTTTCCCTATAGTATTTGAGTTTGTATTCCCTCTCAATAGCTGGGATAAAAGGTCCCATTTTGGGACCGGTAGCGAGGGTCCCAATGGGTGGAGAGCCAGAAGTCAAACCTCATCCTGATGCTGACTATTCGGCTGTCACTAGACAGGCAAATAAGCATGCTGCGGGACATCTGCACAAGTGACTCCGAGGGGGCTCCCCTTGCCCTCCATTTCCAATGTAATACTCCACGGTGCTTGGGAGTCATTGCTCGTCTTCTCATCTCCATCCACTACTCAAGCTGCTCCTGATCCCTCCTCTCTCTGTTCACCTGGGGTAGAACCATCCACTCATTTCACAGACCAATGCTTTGCGGCACCCCCCCACCCCCTCCAATGTCCTCCTCCTCTCCTCCTCTCCATTTCAGTCCCCACCGGATTCATGTGGCCACTGAGATGTACGTCGGACACATCTCCAGTCCCTGCCAAGGACAGACTTTTTCAGCATCTGTCAGGCATGATGCAGTCGAGAATACGTTTTTCATCCCCGTAGTCCTGTGATGACACTATATACGTGAACCTCCTCGAATGGCCTCAACAAACGGAGGTGTCACGCATGAGCTGCCACTGGCTGACATCAAAGTTACACAGGGGAGTACTTCTGTCTGCCTGGATATCAAAAAAACGTTAATGGACTTTCTCTGTTCATACAGTCGGTCCAACATGTGCAGGCTGGAATTCCAGCGGGTGGAAACATGATATTCCCTGAGCGTGTTGGGGGAGGACGTTCGCCGTGAAACTCGGAGGAGGTGTTCCTGGCTTTGACGAATGGATAAAGTGCAGCACAGTTTCCTGGGCCATTTTCAGAATGTTCTGAAGATAGGTGGAAGAACTTTCAGGGGAAACCTTTTTTACAACAGATTGCACGTGAAGCATGCAGGGCGCATGGACCATCCTCCTCGGTGCAGCGCGGGACACACATGTTCTCCATTGCTCCGTCACATGGTTCACGATTTGCAGGTTGGCGCGGAGGGAAAGCCACACACGATTTCTTGCTGCATGGACGCGGAGCAGTTCTCGCCCTGTGTGAACTTGTTTTCGCCGAGGCAAGCTAGGTGTAGAACTGCGTGACACGCCTGTGACCTACCACATGTGGTATGATGGGCAGTACTTGTGGAGGCTGGAGGATGGTCGGTGGTGGTGGAGGTGGAGGAGTCGGTCATTGGCGCAGGGGAGCAGCAGTTGAACAACGTGGAGGAGAAAAGCGGCGTTTCCTGTCCAAGTTGTTGGTGTGCGCTGGGCAGGAAGATACATTCACCCCGTGGGCCGTAAAGGACTGTACTGGCCCTGACCGTAGTTACAGCTCCAGGACGTCCGCGCTTGCCGTGTACAATGGAACAAAACCGATAAGCTCAAGGACTGACCCACTTTCTGTTCTACTTATTTATGAAGTGCTGGTACTGCCTTTTTGGATAGAAATACGGCTTGGAACTCTCCATCTCGGCTCGGCACAAGACATTAGTTCTCCTGAATGGTGCAGAGTCCACCATTTGGAATGGGAGGGACTGCCAGTACCAACCAACTTGGACAGGAAGCACGGTCAGCTGCTGCACCTTAGGATGGGTTGGACGCATCTGTTGTCTCTTTAAAATCGCCTCTATGAACGGGACTGCTGGCGTCCATGAGTAGCGAGGAGCAGGAGCATCTGGCTACCGGGAGAGGATGTCAAAGAGAAACAGCTGCCTTCTGCCGAGGTGGTGCGAGCCTTGGACTGGCTGAAATGGATGCGTGCCACTGGCCGCTGCTGCTGCTGCAGCGGCAGGATGACCACACATCTGAGCCAAGTTTCTCCCAGGCCACGGATGGTGACGCTGCATGTGTAGACGCAGGGCCAGTTGTGCCAACGTTAGCTCCCTGGCCACGCTTTACTTTCTGCCACAGATTCTACTTATACCCATATTCGGCTCTCCGGTGTCTTAGCAAAGAACTTGCACAACGCCGAGTAGCCTGATTTTACCCGACAACGCTCCGCACTTGTGTGACTACTGCGCCGCTGCCTCGCTGAGCCCTGTGCCGCTACTGTCTTGGACCTTCGAAGAGGGGGTTTTATACCCCGTGGACGCTGGCTTCCGACCTCACACTGCTGCTACCCTCGCTGACTCTCGGCCACACTCAACACTGCTGGCTGCGCCGCTGCCTGACTCGCAAGCTGACGCCTCTTCTCCTGACGATGATGAAGCCCTTGCTTCACCCGGCTCCGAAGTGCGGTCGGCTTCATCATCATCTATTTGTGTTTCATCGTCTCTACTGTCCTCATCACCGGTCTTGGTAAGCCGAGGCTGACCTCTCACCACATGACCTCCAATGCCACTCTCACCATCTATACTTTGCCGCCCTACTGCAAGTAGCTGGGGATATTGGCCCCATTTCTTCGCTGCCACGTAGCTGCTGACTGCCCTTCTAAATTGTTATCTCGCTATATAGGTGGCGCTGAGCTGACACATAGTAGTCCCTGGCTGAGGGAAACTGGATGGGACAGAGGCGCGGCTGAGGACAGGTGAGGGCGCTGACCCGCTCCCGGGCCATGCCAAATAAGTGTTGTGTCTGAGGTTCCCCCGACTCTTGGCTGGGGTTGTCAGATGTTCATCTGGGGAGGAAGGGATGACCTAGTCACCAATCAAGGAAACCATTGGGTTGCTGAACAACACACGGCCGCTAGATGACAGCGGCAGTTGTGGGCCTCACCGAGTGAACCCCTGCGCGAAGTCCTCTTGCTGTGCGCGACCTGGGCCCGTTCAGAATGTTTGTGCCAACTTGCCATCGCAGTTGCAGAGTCCTGGCCACCATCTCTGTCTGATACTGTTGTTCAAAATGTACCAGACAACTGTCCCCCCCCCCCCCCGTTGATGAAGCTATTGTATATGATAAATATACACCCTGTTTTTGACTCCAAATGAACCCAGTAACAAGCTTGGGTAACCTTGGATATAAATTGCGCTCCACAAATGGCCAGGAAAAATTTACTTGTATGTGTCGATTAAAAACACTGTGTGTTTTACTAAATGTAAAAGCACAAACAGGCTTAATTAACCTTCGCTTGTGAATTATGCTACAGGAAAAATGTATATATTTCGGTTTTGAAAGAGGGTTTATTTTGTCAGCACACCAGCAAACAACGCTTAATTAACCCCTGGATGTAAATTGCGCCAAAGAATTGAGCCCCACAAACTAGTAGCGTGGTGTTACAATTGCGTGTTTTTACGCCACACAACAAGAGATACAGTTGTAATTTGCCTTTGCTTGGGGAATTAGGCTACCAAAAAAAAAAAATATATTATTTTTGGGCGTTAAAAAAGGGACGGTTTTTTTTTGTCAGCACACCAGCAAAACAACGCTTAATTAACCCCTGGATGTAAATTGCGCCAAGAATTGAGCCGCACAAACTAGTAGCGTGTTACAATTGCGTGTTTTCTACGCCACACAAAAAGATATACAGTTGTATTCCCTTTGTTGTGAATTGGCTACCAAAAAAATATATATATTTGGCGTTGAAAAAGACGGTTTATTTTTGTCAGCCACCAGCAAAACAACGCTTAATTAACTGGATGTACATTGCGCCAAAGAATTGAGCACAACTAGTAGGTGTTAATTGGTGTTTTCTACGCCACAACAAGAGATACAGTTGAAATTTTGCTTTGCTTGTTAATTACGCTACCAAAAAAATATCTATATATTTGGCGTTGAAAAAGAAGGTTTATTTTTGTCAGCCACCAGCAAAACAACGCTTAATTAACCCCTGGATGTAAATTGCGCCAAAGAATTGACCCGCACAAACTAGTAGCGTGTTACAATTGCGTGTTTTTCTACGCCACACAACAAGAGATACAGTTGTAATTTGCCTTTGCTTGTGAATTAGGCTACCAAAAAAAATATATATATTTGGCGTTGAAAAGACGGTTTATTTTTGTCAGCACCCCAGCAAAACAACGCTTAATTAACCCCTGGATGGAAAATGCGACAAATAATTGAGACGCACAAACTAGTAGCGTGTTACAATTGCGTGTTTTCTACGCCACACAAACAAGAGATACAGTTGTAATTGCCTTTGCTTGTGAATTAGGCTACCAATAAATTTTATATATATTTGGCGTTGTACATGACGGTTTATTTTTCAGCACACCAGCAAAAACAAGGGCTTAATTAACCCCTGGATGTAATTGCGCCAAGAATTGGCCGCCACAAACTAGTAGCGTGTTACAATTGAGTTTTTTTCTACGCCACACAACAAGAGATTACAGTTGAAATTTTGCCTTTGCTTGGATAGGCTACAAAAAAAATTTAATATTTGGCGTTGAAAAAGACGGTTTTTTTTGTCCCACCGCAAAACAACGCTTAATAACCCTGGATGTAAATTGCGCCAAAGAAGAGCGACAAACTAGTAGCGTGTTACATTGCGTGTTTCTACGCACACAACAAGAGATACGTTGTAATTGCCTTTGCTGTGAATTAGGCTACCAAAAAAATTTATATATTTGGCGTTGAAAAAGACGGTTTATTTTGTCAGCACACCAGCAAAACAACGCTTAATTAACCCTGGATGTAATTGCGCAAGAATTGAGCCGCACAACTAGTAGGTGTTACAATTGGTGTTTTCTCGCACACAAAAAGGATCAGTTGTAATTGCCTTTGTTGTGATTAGGCTACAAAAAATATATATTTGGCGTTGAAAAAACG